>JACXVL010000014.1:0-396766 GCA_014898675.1 Athelia sp. TMB | reverse complement strand
AACCGCTTTCGCCAATGGCCTGGCATATGTCACTGATGACAATGTTGTTATCATGAAGGGTGATAATACAACATGGCTGCCTGCAGGAGCTGTCAGAGAGAGGTGTGCATGGCATGTCTATGCTTGCACTTTTAATTGAGCGGCTTTCAATACAGCGTTCGCATATCAAGCACTACCCTTTACAACACCGGTCTTTTCATCTTAGATTTAAATCGTGCGCCATGGGGCTGTGGTGTTTGGCCCGCATTTTGGGTCAGTTGTACTGGGTGCAATGTGGGACTATTGCTGACCGGTATGTCATAGACATGTGGACCAAACTGGCCGTATGGAGGCGAGATAGATATCTTAGAGGGGGTCCACGGTATATATCCCTGTCAAACAACATCACATTCCTTCTCCTTCTGATCGTCCATTCCTTTATTCTCCCCCTTCAGATAATGAGCACAATCAAGTAACATGGCACACCGGCCCCGGGTGCAATCTTACGCCGAATGACAACTTCACAGGAACCGTCGTCGTAAGTCCTTCCGCATGTCATTTCGCGGCTTTATGAACGCAGATCATGCAGGGGGAACTGGACTGTGACGGCACAATCAGTGGGAACCCTGGGTGCGGCATCACAGAATGGTCGAGTGCCTCATACGGTCCGTACTTCGATTCTCAGGGTGGAGGCGTGTTTGCCATGAAGTGGGACGAGGAAGGGATTGCAGTCTGTGAGTCCACATTGCGTCAGACATCTACTTGAAAGATGACCGCGGTTTGTAGGGAACTTCTACCGGGCCGCGATACCAGCAGATGTCACTGATGGAAACGCTCCGAATCCTAGTGGCTGGGGCGAACCTGCCGCCCAGCTTTCGCCGCTCGGCTGGTATGTCCATAGGTGCTGAGGTGATAAGTGCATGATGCTCATCCGAACACCCACAGCAACCCCTTAAGCTTTTTCAACAACCACTCCATTATCTTCGGTCAGTCCATGTTGCCACAAGCGAGAGCAGATTTATTAAAATTTCACCAGACATCACATTCTGTGGAGACTGGGCCGGCAACTCATACGCCACCTCGGGATGCCCTGGAACCTGCGCCGAGAGAGTTCAAGATCCATCAAATTTCGTGGTATGTCCTCCCCTTATCTTGATGATTATCATAGAATGCTAATTGTGTTTCAGAATGCATCTTGGGAAATCAACTCGCTCAAGGTTTATAAAAAGCAATGGGTGGCTGGGTCGGTCTCCAGCGCCGAGCGGCTTATATTAGACATCCGCGCCACGGTGTTGTTTATATCTGCCGCTTTGCTTGTAGGATTGATAGGTTCTTGATAATGCACACTCTAATTGCCACTTGCACATTTGGATACGATAATTTATGATCCTTGTGGAAGTTCGAGAAACGGAATAAAGTGTCTCGTCTTAACGTCACCGCTGGCATGAGTGGCAGTTACTGTATCGGCTGTACAACTTAGTGTGACATACCATCTACGCTTATTTGTCCCAAATGTACATTCCTTACAGCTTCAGCTTCCACACCCTATCTCCGCCATTTTCTGGTCGCACCTCAGGTTCCGCGAAGCTGGCGCGCAGAGGCGTAACGCTCACAACACCTTTTGCGATCGCCCACCCGTCCGAGCCCTCTGGCAGGGTGGTTGGGTTGGGGCTGATGAGGTTCTTGAAATCAGGTGAAAACTTGAACACCAGGTGGTTCACCTCATCCTTGTTGACTTCCTCTATCCCCACACTCCCACCGGCGGGATCAGCATGTGGCGAGTCTGGTCCCGCTTTGCTTCCTTCCTTGTTCGAGTTTGCTTGGGACCGCGGGAGCGCCTTGAAAAGGCGCCCATAAGAGTTACGCCATATATTTGTCCACTCAATCTGTAAGCCTTCATCACTGAGAAGGGTCTCAATCATGGGTATGTTGACGTTGTATAGGTCGACTTCGCCGTTGCGCAGCCCACCGGCGTCATGATCCCAGTTCTCCCAGAGGTGTTGGCATATATTGGCAGCAAGGCGGTGCGCGGGGGCGTGTAATGTCTTTGGGGTGGGGTGCAACACAGTGCCATAGGAGACGGCGATGGAGCGTACTTGCGACAGCGAGGAGGAAAGGGCGGCGCCGATGGTGCCACTTGACATAGCGAATGCAGCTGAATTGCCTCAATTAAAGTGTCTGATATTAAATCGAGCCGGAAGAACGAACCAGAAGAGTTTCGCCCAAGGTTTGGTCCAGAAATCTGTTGTGGAACAAAATTAGCCACAAGTCGCCTTCTCCCGATTTGGCGTGCCACCCACGACGAGGTCAACCGCTTCTGTCGGATAGATATTGTGAAGTGCTGTGGGTTAGAGGTTAGGGCGACGATATTGATTTCTGGGGTTGTGGGGTTAGGTCACCTATGTTGGAACAAGAGGCCGGAGTCTGCAAGCCGTTCAAGCTATCAATTTGTGAGTGGAGATGAAGGCACAAACGGCGTCTAGTAGGACCCATTCGGCAACCTCTCCTTCCCGGAGGGGCCTTGAGACCTCTGAGATTTCCCCAAGGCCATCTGGAGTTGGTCAATGTCGAGGAAACTTGATCATGTGCGATTTGATGTACCAGGATCACGCGGGTAGTAGTATCGACCCTTGATAGTTTCTGTGATATGGTACGCTTTGCCTAGCAGCCAGATGTGAGTTAGGATCTCCGAGATGTGAAGGGTACACTTCTGAGCTTACCAATCCAGGACTTTTGTGAGCTTGGAATGACAACTTTAACGTTCCAACCTATTCAGATGAGTCTGAATGCTGAATGGAGAGGCTCATTTAGGTTGGGCCTACCCAGTTCCCGCGTCAAGTACCGGTAGAGGCCAAATATATAGGGACTTTCAGGGCCGCATGGGCCATCGTCATTCTAGATCGCAATTTCAGGAGGTGAAATAACGAAGATTTGGAGTACTTGCAGTCAGAAGCACCGTTTTGGGTGGTGGCATACCAGTCTGAATGATCCACAGTAATAGATGAGGGGTTGCCTTGGGAGGGCGTGGAGGAGACCGAGACTCGGCGCTGCCGTAATATTTAATAAACTTACGTATACGGAGTTTTCGCTTGAATTGGGTGTGCACAGCTGAGTGACTTGGCCGTAGCCCCGTCAACGGACTTCGACGGATTCTACCCGCATCCCCATCAACCTTCATGAACCCTGTCTGAGTCTCCTATACCATCCTCATTTTCCATTATGTCTGTCGAACACCTTATGCCATCAGCTCCATCAAACACCGCAGTGTCTGGCGCCCTTACTCCCCCTCACGACCTACCTGAACGAGCCCCCTCAGCCTCTACGCGCCGCTCGTCCACATCTCTCGCTTCAGATACCTCATTTTCTACAGCCAGATCGACGAACTCAGGTATGAACTCCCCTGAGGAAATACCGACACGACCAGCTTCGCCGGTCGGACCCCTAGCTCTCGGACTGCCCCAGAATTTGCGCAAGTCCCTCTCGGTCGACTCCTTCGTCAGACGCGACATACCGATCATTGGCACGCGCACCAAGCGCACGAATACCAACCTGGACATGCGTGTCCCAGTACTTCCTCCCCCTGGGTTACATTCACGGGACTACGAGCATCGTGCCTATGAGCTTACCAGGCACCGTGGCGTCAGCCTGAGCACACAGGGCGACTATGAGTCGTCGTTCTTCGAGGATACCGATTATGACGCGTGGCACTCTCCGAGTAGACGGCGGTCGTCATTGAAGGGAAAGGACCAGCAACAACCGTTAATTCGTCCCGGCGAGCTGAAACTCCCGCCCAGAACGCCTGCCCGAATGCCTGCCCTAAGCACTACTTCTAGCATCAGCAGCATCAGTACAACCCCTGGGACACCTATGGAGGAGACTCGCCGACTCCACTCCACGACATCTATGCAGCATATCCCAACCAGACTGCCCCATCCAATAATCGCTGGGGGATCGGGACGAACACGCAGTGGCAGCCTGGGTGTCAAGGCGGCCACCGCCAAACCAACGCATATCAACACCTCCTTGAAGGTACGTGACTTCTTATTGCATTGTCACCACCGTCTTATTCCGTATAGCCGAAACCACTGGCCGAAACGGCAAACCCTGTGACGATAGCCGTAGTGGGCTCGTTGAGTTCTGGCCGATCCACCCTTATACGCAAGGGCGCTAAACACTACGGCCTCTCCGATTCGAGTGTGCTCTCTGCGCCTCCGGGTATGCTTGGTGTCTCCGCACCCCTTCGATGTAAGTGTCGTCATACTCCAGTTTTTCCCCCAAAAAACCTTGCAACTGAGATGAGGACTAGATGTCCGTCGGATCGGTCATATCACTGACATCGAGGTGCTCAGAGAGCTGACAGCTAGTTGCCCATTACATATTCTTGAGATTGATATAGATCACTTGGATTTGGATCAACCAGAATCCCTTTTCCAAGCCGGATCTTCGACTGGTGCACAAGTTGATGGAGCCCTTATATGTTATGATTCGTCGTCTCCGTCGTCGTTTAAGCATGTAGAGGATCTTCTCAGTATGCTCTCTCTGCTTGGCGGTGCGAACTGTGCTAATTGACTGTTTCAGAACGCCTTCGTATACTCAAGACACCAGTCATGGTAGCGGCATGCAAAATCGATTTGGAAAAGCGTGTGGATTCCAAGGCTGCGCTCGACCTCTTCACTAAGTACGATTCGGGTCTTGTTGAAGTCACAGCGGAGTCACAAGTTGGGAAAGATAAGATGAGAAGATCTTTCGAGTGGATCATTAAGGCTATCATCAGAGAAAGAGGTTCGCCGGTTCATTTGGTCATTATCACCTACCCTGATTTTCTATAACCAGCTCGGGATGCTCTAGAACCAGATTACATCAACCCTGCTTCCCCTCAAGCGCTTGCTGCGCTTGCCCCCTGGGAGAACCCCTTAAAGAATCCGCGTTCCTCCAGTGACTCTTCGGTCGTCGCGACCCCCACCGCATCCTCCTCCAATTCTATCCGCACAGTCGCCGAGTCCCATGCGCAGCGCGTGCAGCCGACTGCAACTGTCCCCTTGATATCTGGACCTCCCTCGGCAAGCCGCGTTCCATCCGTTCCCACGTCACCTACGCGCGCCCGAAGCATGAGCGACCTACTATCGGAGCACGAGAAATCGCGCACGCAAGGCCGATCGGAAGGGAGTCTCAGCATCATGACTCTTGGAGTAACGGGCAGCGTCAGCAGTGATCAGCTACAGCCCATGTCGGCAGAGGAGGAACCGAAGGCGCCCAATTCGAGGATGCTGGGGCTGAAGCCGCCGCGGCCGACGCAGTGGGCGACTCTCGATGAGTTGCTACATAGGCTCATGTTTGTCGGGATTAGTGGAGATGGTGCGTTTGATCGGTTTCGTCTCGACAATGCCGACTTACTGTCATTTTAGATTCCACTTTCGTGACCAACTTTTTCCTTACATTTAGGCGGTTCGCGAGTCCGCGAAGCGTGCTCCTAGCGATGCAAAAGCGAATGCGCTCGCTGGATAGTCCAAATGATGATCCCATGTTTGTATCTTATGCACAGATGCGGTAAGCGACCTCAAATTGCGGTATCTGGGGATTGTTTTGACTGGGTGATTCTAGGATCTGCCACCTGTTGGAGGTGTGGATTCGCGATTACCCCGCCGATTTCGCCGTGCTGGGTACGGCTGGTGCCTTGAATGCTCTTGTACGGGCCATCATCACCAAGACCTATCTCCTACACTACGGCTGTGACTTCTTACCGTTCACTGAACAGCTTCCGGACTTTAAAGATCAGGATGCCGACTGGGCACTACCCGTTGAGAACCAGGCCTTCGAGGATGACGATGGTGCGAGCGACGACGACGACAGCGAGCGGTTCATTGAATCGGCTATGATGAGCAGCAGCACGGATGACTCGATATCCGTTATGAAAGCTCCTTCGATCGTTGTGCAAAGAGAGCGAAAGTCAAGCTTGCCTTTAACGGCTACGTTATCGACTCACGCAGAGTCGGTACACTCAAGCAGCGAATCTGTGTTCTCCCCAGACGATCCAGAGTTCAAGAAATACCTGAAGGAGTTGGCTAAAACCGCTCACATAGTGAACGATTATGAACCACAATTAATCGCAAATGAGATCACTCGGATTGAGGCCCAGTACTTTCAGGAGATTCAGGTATGTAGGTCAGACCTCTTCAAGTTCAGCAGCTGATAGTCAGCTTTTTAGCCAAGACATTGGCTTCATTACACTCTTGTAGGTATTAAGCAGAAAGACTCTCCTTCTGAAAGTATCACTCGATTCAATGCATTTTCCAATAACCTCGGCGGATGGTGAGCTTACCTCTTCGTCCGTTAATCACGCGCCTGACATAGGACGATAACAGGGTCGTCTCTTTAATACTCTGTCACGACCGACCAAAGCACCGCGCAAAGCAGATCGAGAAGTTCGTCGAGATAGCAATCAAGTTGCGCGGGCTGAACAACTACTCTGCTTTACGAGCTTTCGTCGCTGGCATCAATGTCAGCACGTATCCGACAGACCCCACCATGGATATATTCAAGACCCGATGTCCAGATCTGTATAAAACCTTCCAATCTTGGGACATACTGTTCCAGGTCAATCGTTCCCACCGTGCCTACCGGATGGCTCTGCGTAGTTCGAAGGGCGCCTGCATACCAGCCTTGTGCGACTCTCTATATTTTACGTATCTTCTGCGTTCTCATCGCTTCTATTTGTCACAGGGAAGTTCATATGTCCGATCTTATCAAGGCCCATGAGGGCAATCAAGAGTCGAATCCAGAACATCCGAACAAGATCCACTGGGGAAAATTCAACATGATGGGCAAGTTTATTAGCAGCACCACCCAGTGCCAAACGCGATGCAAAACTTCCACTGAGTACCATAGTCTGGGTAAAAACGAAACTATTCTGAGGCTTATTACCAACACCAAACCAATGGACATAGAGGTTTGTGCTGCACGTATTCTGCGGGTTAACTTGCGTCTAATCGCCCTCGCAGATGCAACGCTCTCGCATTGCAGCTCCCCCTGAAGACACATATGATGATATGCCCCGAGCCCACATGCCTCGCACGTCGACACGCGAACCCCCTGCCTCCAACCTTGTACGCAAATTATTCTCTTGGTGATATGCCCCGAATTTTCTTTTCTGTGACTGCTCTGTACCGGACCACGGGCGTTGTATCTTGGACGGATGTTGTTCATTTGTCGTACTCATTTCTCGCACATCCAGCTTGCTTGTTTGCTATCGCGTATGTAATCTTACTGCTATTGGCTGCTCGATTAATACGCGCTCGTCCACTCGTTCGCCCTCGTAACAATCTCAATATCAAGCTCGTCTCTCTTATGACCACCTTTGGCACCAGTGTCTGCTCGACCATCACCAATGCTATACTCAATCAACCTGCATACAAAATAACCGCTTCAAGATAACTCTGCCCTTCAACTGCTGGGTAATCAAGACTATGTCTAGATTCCGTGTCTGCCTCAAGCTTTTCTCTCTCTCGAATAACTGCATGCATGCACAAGATAAACCTCAAGCACGACCCAGTCAGGCGGTCTGTTTCCTATTGTGACGAACTTGAAAACGCCTTCCCGTTCGCTTCACCTTTCGGTTGTACCAGTAGTGCGATAGTGTCGTATCTCATCGAAATGATCCATTTTGCTACATAGCTTGGCATACATGCTGTTATAGTAGAGCTAATCAAATAGCCGCGTGCACGTGATCTTTCGATCATGTATCAAAAGTTGTGTCCGTCACTTTTTCCATTCACGATCGCCCATTGTTTGGCATACCCCCTGCTCCTTCATTTATGATGGCTGTCGACGATTTTATCATGACGATAGATTCGGATGAGGAGAACATCTCCCTTCCCTTGCCGAAAATCTCTAGGTCCACGAAGTCGCAAAAAGCAGACACTGAAGATGCGCAACTGAATGCGGACTTCGTTTTTGACTTATCTGGGGATCCATATGCCGACATGATAGGTGGCTCGAGCCTGCACGATTTTGTAAAGAAAGGCTCGCGACCCGTATGTACTTATTAGCCTCAGAAGATCGCAGAATCCGGCTGAGGCATCATACAGGAACCTATATCCGTTGACGACATCATTGCCAGGCGGAAATTATCATCACATGCGAAGAAAAGGAAAAGGGATGCCGAGGAGCTGTCCGAACCCGAGGATTCAGAGGAACTTGACTCTGAGGACGGGTCCGAGGAAGATGATGATGAGCCGGAGGAAGAGGAAGAGGAGGATCCACTTGCTACCTCGGACGAGGGTGAAGACGAAGATGGCGCGGAAGACGAAGCTGTATCAGATGACGGCGCCATGTCAGAAGGTTCATCTTCAGATGACACAGAACCAGAGACACAAGCAGAACAAGATCGCAAAACTGCTTTCTTTGCCTCTGAGACTGCATCCTCCGACGTCCACGCATCCTTCCTGACCATGAATCTCTCTCGACCAATTCTCAAAGCCCTCACAACAATGGGCTTCAATAAACCCACTCCTATCCAAGCCGCTACTATCCCCGTTGCACTACTCGGCAAGGATGTGGTCGGAGGTGCAGTGACTGGGTCAGGCAAGACTGGTGCATTCACTATACCCATGCTGGAACGTCTTCTCTACCGAGACAAAGGAAAGAGAGCAGCAGCAACTAGGTGCTTGATATTGGTGCCTACGAGAGAGCTCGCCGCGCAGTGTTTTGACGTTGGAACGAAGCTAGCAGCTCACACCGATATCCGCTTTTGTCTCATCGTCGGTACGTATCTTCTGCAAATTAACAGGCATGGCTAATTATCTCTCTACTGGTAGGTGGTCTGTCTGTCAAAGCGCAAGAGGTAGCTCTACGATCCCGGCCAGACATTATCATCGCCACACCCGGCCGTCTCATTGATCATCTACACAATTCGCACTCTTTCACATTAGATACTCTGGACATTCTAGTACTGGACGAAGCAGACCGTATGCTCTCTGATGGTTTCTCAGACGAACTGACAGAGATTATAAAATCGTGCCCAACTTCTCGGCAAACAATGCTCTTTTCTGCCACCATGACGGACTCCGTGGACGAGCTTGTTCGGATGTCTCTCAACAAGCCTGTTCGGCTTTTTGTGGACCCGAAGCGAAGCACGGCACGCGGGCTGATACAAGAATTCGTCCGCGTTCGTGCTGGGAAGGAGGCGGAGAGGCCTGCGCTCTTGGTGGCTCTTTGCAAAAGGACTTTCAAAAGCAACGTCATCATCTTCCTTCGGAGCAAGAAGTTAGCACATCAAATGCGTATCGTTTTCAGCCTCCTTGGCATGAAATGCGATGAACTACATGGTGATCTGAGTCAAGAACAGGTTTGCAAGCTGTTGCGCTCGCATTTGGTTGCTAACCCATATCCTTCCTCTAGCGTCTAAAAGCCTTACAGTCTTTCCGCGACGGCGCGGTGGATTACCTTATGGCTACCGATCTTGCATCTCGAGGTCTCGATATCAAAGGAATCGAGACAGTTATAAATTATGACATGCCAGGTCAATTGGCCCAATATTTGCACAGAGTGGGACGTACAGCTCGAGCGGGAGAGAAGGGTCGGTACGTAGGGCCCCTAAAATCATCAATGATCCAGCTAAATTTTTGGCAGCTCTGTCACCCTTGTAGGTGAAGCAGACCGAAAGATGTTGAAGGCAGCAATGAAACACGGTTCCGGCGAAGATAAAGTCCGCCATAGGATTGTACCATCAGAAGCGGTTTCCAAATGGTCAGAAAAGCTCGATGAACTCAAGGATGAGATTTCTGAGATTATGCAAGAAGAAAAAGAAGAAAAGCATGTGAGCCCGCTTGATCTACTTCCGATCTAGAGCATCTCTAAATTGTCCCCAAGCTACGACAAGCCGAAATGGAGTTGAAGAAGGGTCAAAACATGATTGAGCACGAAGAGGAGATATACTCCCGACCAGCTAGAACATGGTTCCAAAGCGGCCAGGAGAAGCTGAAAGCTGAAGGTTTGACTGACACCTCCATGTCAACGCTCGCTGTCCCTGAATATATATATACTCACAGCCGTCAGCAAGAAAGCTTACGAAGCTGGGTTTGATGTTGCGGGTGCAAAAAAGCAATCAAAAGAAGTAGACGAAACCAAGGTATGTCTTTTCTCTAATTCATTTCATAATAAGCTAAACAGTTTGCAGCCCAAGAGGGACAAGTTCTCAGGTCTCTCGCGCAAAGCCAAGCGGAGAAAAATGGCAAGAGAAGATGACGACGAGCTTGGGGACCGTGGTGCTGTACACGCTGCCATCCGCTCTGCGAAGAAAGCTGCCCGGCCGGCCAAAATAGGCGTACCAGAGAAGCGGCCGACTAAATCTAAGAGCAAAGACCGCAAATCTGGGCCTAAAAGAGTTACAGCGCGGGCTGGTGGCGCTTTTGACAGCGATTTTGGCCAGAAAGGAGGGAGCGCGGGACGACGAGAAGGCGTGAGGGCGAAGAAGGGCGATACAGTCGGTGGGATGGGTAAGAAGAAGGGTGGCAAGCCAAGAGCGAAAAAGTAGCAGACGGTCGACTAATTGAACTTGTTGTGCCACCTTCCGTCGGGCCGTTATGCCCGTGTCCAGACCGCTGGCAGATTGGCTTTCACAGAATGTAACAGCTCTTCACGCGTCGCGTCCAGAACCATTTTACGTCCCGTCTTTCTGATTCTGCTTTTCACAAAATAGTTGAGTTAACATCTAGGGACTGACGCGTCATCACTTACTCTCTACTCTGATCATCCCCCAAAATGACTGGCAATGAACTGGATATGAATGCATATGCCTCGCTTGCGATCCTACAGCTACCTGCTCAAAGTCGATTGTTGAAATCGGCCTGTTGTCCAGACAAGGATCTAGTGGTGCTCTTATCCCGATTGGGAGGTAAGGACAAGATGAGTTTGTGGAAGATGCAAGGCTCGAAAAAATGGGAGGTTGATGTGAGCATGAATGAAACGGAGACTGAAGAAGTCATCGGTCTTGCATGGAGTCCTGATGGTGAGCAACCATATTACTATCATCTTTTGGAATTGATACTTCCCGCTGTTCAGGACAGAGCATCGCCCTGGCTCATAATCCCCCACGCATCACTCTACATTCTATACAGGACGGTCATGAGGAACGAGTTCTCCCCGTGGTAATGCCATCAAACACTTCGCGACGTTCATTTAGTATCACCGGAATATGGTGGTATCACGACGAAAAGGATATGAACTCCAGCGCAATACCTGACATGTTCAAGCGAAACGGCACTATAGTGCGTGCAAGCCACCGGAAATGACCGCGCTCAACTGATAAAATATATCTGTCAGACAGGTACAGCGCACTCTATCTTGAAGACTCTGCCGCTGCTAGATCATCTGCACGACGACAGCCAAAAACTTACGTAGGTGATCTCCGTGCGCAAGTCGCTACGCGTGAAATTTAATGAATTACGCTAAATCCGATCTCAGTGCAACAGATCTCTTCGCCTTCCAAGGCTCACAAACTCGGGCGGCACCGAAATCATCCCAACCGGAATTGATCAAATCCTGGCCTGCCCTCTTATCAGACCTTCAGGCAGCCTCAATAGCCACTGCTGTGCAACTTGATCAAAATGACGCCTCGCGTTCATCCGACGCTAAATTCCACGACGCAAACCTTGACAGTATTCTTGCTATCGCTGATGATCTAGGTCACGTTCACTGTTTCTTAGAGGGAACGTACCCCCTTGGTGCGGTCAGAGTTAGCTCCGAAACCTTGACACCTTCCTTATTCAAGGACCCAAGGCTACCGGTGTTCTTTGCACATCCTCAAAAAGCTCCCGACCATGAGATCACAGCAACACTGCAGCCTGTCATCATTAGTGTCCCCCTGTTGAAGACAACTATGCCCAGGGATTTGGCAAAGCTGTCGTCTACTGCACGGGAACTCGTGTGGTATGTTACTCGTGTTGTGAAAGAAATGCGCGCAGTCTGGTTCGGATCTGAAACTTTCAATGGCGCTCGAGAAATTGGACCCAAGTGGATACGCACTTTGGAGACCAGGCAGAAAGAACAATTTGGTCGTAAGTCATGCTGGAATTTATTATCGGCCTCGTATTCTCATCCCCCCCCACTAGAGGAAGAGCCTAGCAGCATTCTGGACCTGACGTCACTCCTAGTCACTGGTAGAGTTTCCGAAAGCCTGGCAGACTTCCTCGGCAGTGGAGACCAAATGAGCGACCGGGTAACTTTTCCAATGGCGGGCAAAGGGTTTCAATCTGATTTGGTAACGCAGGGGATTCAGAAGTGGGAGTCTACCATGACAGAGGCATTGATCAAGCTGCGCGACTTCTCTGAAAAACGGGTGGCACCTGCATGTCAACGCATTGTACTCGTGCTGCAAGAAGTCCTAGGTTGGGCGCAACTGTAGGTCGGCCCTGCCATCATCGAATGCTCAAACCCTTAATTTTCTCAGACCACAACTTGACTCGTTCGAACTCCGAAAGGATGAGATTGAAGCTTGCCTTGATCTTGCTGGCCGTGCCATTGTGATATCCGGTTGGCTTGCGGCTGTCGCGCGACGAGAGCTCTCTCGTTTCAAAGAGTTCATAGCCTTCATCAGACACGGTAAGAGTGGAGATAAGCCGATTTCCGAGCAACTCCAGTTGCTGACATTCGATGATCCGCAGAGGCTGTCACAGGCAATCTTGCTGCAGACGGCCGCCCTGCTCCTGAGTTCGACATGCTTGAAGCCAATCAATACATGGTGTCTGGCCTCGTGGTTAGCTCCATTGATAAATGGTTTATGGGGCCTATTCCCAGATTTTCAACTGAAGATCTCGGGGTGCCGTCAGATAAGCACGACCTACAGCACGCTCTTCGGAAAGCGCGCGCTGCCGCCACCGACCCGTCCCAAACAGCATGGCAATCTGTATTATATTTTCGTTATACCGGCGTCTAGGTGCTGATCGGACCGACTGTAGAACATCAAGCAAAAGGATCTGTCGCATTTAGACAGGAACATCGATGCACTGATACAGGAGCTCGCAACGCGCAGCCAGAAGATTTTTGTGCGTGCAGCAAGCGCCTCGGCGCGTTCTGCTATTGTTTCTCGCGGCCCTAGGGCCGATCCTTTGACAGAGGGGGCCTCACATCAAATATCTGGATATTCTACCGGCGCGTTTGTTCGGGAACGCGTGTTGAAGGACAGTGAGGTACGATTTCTGCTGTCGATCCCCCACACGACCCTCATTCGGATGCTGTAGGGCGGCAATTTCTGGCATTATTTCGTGTCTCACGTTACCGCTACCAATCAAGACGAATTTCGTGAGTTGCGCATCGGACCAAAATATCAATTTATTGACCCTAACGACAGTTTGCGTCTCGCGCAGCCGGTATGACGCGGAGGCCGAACCCGCTGCGGAGATTGCTTGGCTTGATTGCGCCACAACGGACGAAGACCCGTCAAAACTGTGCATTCGAGATGTGGACTTTTTCGATGACGATGAATTAGTTGTATTGTTCAACGAACACGCGCAGCGGTCAGGTGAGTGCTTCAGGGTATCGAGGTGGCACGCTCTAATTTAGATTAAGCAGTTCATATTGCGACGTTCAGCTATGTTGGCATACAATATCAAGGGCTTCAATTTGACGGCGACGAATGCCCATCCCGCGAGGACCTGGTTCATCGGGCGCTGCAAATGTGGCAAGCAGGGCATGTATGTAGCGTGCCCCCTCCATAAATTTTCAAGAACCCTCTGACAACCGCATAGATCACTTCAGCCAGTTTACCCATCAGGGCCCGACGGGAATTAGTGATCGGTCAGGCAAGTGATGTATCGCTCGCGGTTAATGGGCGAGTAGGCAGAAGAGTGGCTTGCGTGTTGGACAAGAAAAGCTCGGCCATGGAGGTGTTGGACATGGAAGGAAACGGCGATGGGGAGGAGGGAGGCGCCGCGGAGACGGAAGAGGAGGAGCGATGAAAGATGTATTTTTTGATTTCGGGCCGCAACCGCCATCCTGTACAATCTATCAAGTATATTGATATTAGCCACCGACGACAGCCCGATCATTAAGCTTCGAAACGATGATGGGTACCTTTTGCCCAGATTCTAGCCTCAAGTGGACGGTACGTTGGGAATTCCAGAAAACGATCAATAAAAGAGATTCCTCCGCGACTCGTGGCCGCGACATGAAATTGCCGTCCCCCAGCGCCTGGGCCTCGGTTACCATTAGAGGTGGGACGGGGTTCATCGGAGTAGCTTTAGTGGGTGAAGACAGGACGTCTGTGCAGATGATGGAATTACGAATCGAGGCTGAAATGAAATGATGAGGCGAGGGTTTGGATGCATATGTCCGTCTTGCAGGCCTGTATAGATTTGGATGCGTTTGTGGGTGCGGGGGGCGGCGCGGGTGCGTATGAACCAAGGCAGTGGACCCCTTAATCCCTCGTGCCAGGGCTCCAGCGCATGCCGAATCCGAGATTCGCGCTCGATTCGCGCTTCGGATATAATTCCCCAACTGCGTCCTTACCACAATACCTTTTCTTCTCTGCCGCTCTCCTTGGTCCCCACTCTGATATGCCCATAACCCGTCAATCTTTGACGCAGACCAATACCCCATCCCTACGCAGCTCCTCTGAATCCAACTCTAGGATGTCCGATATCGCTGTCAGGAAGAAGAAGAACGCAGACGCCCAGGCCGCCTTCAGAGCCCGGCGTGCAAATTATATTGCTACGCTAGAGGAAACAGGTTCGATCCCTCTGTTATCACCCGGAATATACCCCCAATACTTACCTTGCCATTAGTGACCAGTCTTGAGTCAGTCGTCCTGCAGCTTCAGGATTCATGCCGCGAAGCCCGCTCCCAGGTGGCCGAGCTCCGGCAAGAAAACGCGCGCTTACGCCACGAATATCGGGAGCGAGAGAAGTTCTGGAGAGCGCTGCAGGCGAAACGGTCTGGGCAAGGCTCCGATCCAGACGATATTCCACCTCTGCCCGCTTCATATTCGCCAAACCACACCCATCAAAGCGTGGCACCTTCCCACCTGAGCTCCACCCATGCCAATCAATTCGGCGACGATAACATGTCCTATCGGACGGATGGCTCTATCTGTAGCCCTTATAATTCTACTGGCACTAATCAGACCTATTCCAACACATCATCTCTACCCTATCCTGGCGCAAACGACCAAATATCTGGCGACAACGTATCGCATCAAATGAACGGCCAGCGTACAGCTGGAAAATATGGCTATGTTTATCCCTTACAGACCGGCTCTAATCGCGAAGGTTGGACTAATGGCAACCACGCCCATGTCGCTTCTAATGGCTCTTCCCATTCTCCAGTATACACGAGTTCGCCCACAATCGCGTCCCCCACCCTTACTTCCCCCACTCTCACCTCGTCTGAGATGTCTTATGCGCATCGCTACCCTATGGAAGATCACAAGGTCCCACTTACACATAATCTCGAAGGAGCCACATATGTATTCCCTAATAGCCGATCTCTCTCCCCCACGTCATCCACCCCTCCCTCGTCCTCCAGCACATCAATGTCTTCGTCTTTCCAGTTCAATTTCTCAGAGGGAAATGTCCCTCACGAGCGCTCTGACTACGATTATCGCCGCCATCACGGTCCCGACGTAGCCATGCACGGGCCAGCAGGGCCCGATATATCGCTGGCTGGCCCTGGGAGCGATGCCCTTCGTTACCGTATGGCCGCCGGCGCGAGACGGCCTGCTCCAGAAAGCGAGCGCGCAGCCCTGCCCTCCCTGCCAGCATTTTCGGGCAGCGAGAATGGGTCACAGCACGACCGAAGTAGCGAGGGTGAGTCCGGCCCATACGCCCAGCGACGCGAACGTCGGGACACGGGCACTTCGTCGAGATCGCCGTCGCCGGGCGCACCGCCAATATCCGGGACGCTGGCCGTTATAAAGGCCCAAGCATTCGGTGCCCTGAGACGCACGCGCACGCGACAAAAGAAAGGTGGCGATGGTGCATCACGGGCGGCCATGGAGGCGCTGGAGAGCCGAGGATTAGGCATGGGTCTGAACGTCCCTGTTGGTAATAAACGCCAGCGGCTGGACGATGACGACGGTGATCTGCAATGATACGACTACTTATTCATGGCACAAAATAATTGTACGACAAGGAAATGTTGCATTCATTCTAAGGACGTTGTAGAGACTCGCTAACACATACTTATACCATGTCTTCAATATTCCACTTCCTTATAGCTTTGCATGTAATATATGTTCAAGTACTTATGGCATTAACACAATCAGTTCCCTGACCGCTCAAAAATTACAAAAAGTTTACAACGTCTACTCTTCTCTTATCTGGGCCGGTGTACATGTTACGCGCAATATTCTAAACCAGCAGACGAGTGTAATACTCAGATACTCAAAGATACTCAAATTGACTCGTCGTTCCTCAGCCACATCTGCACCCAAACTCTCAGATCTACGCGGGGAAAGCTTACGTACATGGCCCACTGGGGAATTAAGAAAACGTGCCATCGAAGCTTTGACACTGCGTCGGACCTCGTCGGACTGGCCGCCAGGGATCATAACCAGCCAGCTTGGGAAAATCCCGCCCAGGCCCTATCAGATATCTGTCGCCCTGGTTGCTCCATATTCGCAAGAATTGAATTTTTAAGATTGCATGTGAGAGCCAGGCCCGACGGATCTTCGCAGTGGCACTCTGAGGGGTGAACGACTGTAGACGGTTCCGCCATTGCATGGGATGGAATGCCATGTAGATTGGCGCTTTGCATCTAGGGTCGGCGATACTTGCGATAGCCAGGCCGGACGGGGATGCAATATACATGCAAGCCTGCGGCATTCGAGTGGAGTTGGTGGTAGGTGGTACAACAACGGCCGAGAAAACATGTACGGCAGAGTGCGAGAGCGGAGAATGAACCACGGTTTTATCGGACAGGCGGAAGTAAATGGTGATCAAACTTAATCCAAGTAAAGCAAGCAGACTTGCAGAGGCGCAATCTTTGCGCTGATCAGTTGATCTTGGGAACCGCAACGTCCCACGGGCCTCTGATCTCACTGAAGCGCCCATCAGTACGGACCATGGGCGGATCGGAATGTTTATCTGCTCACTTTTTGTACCGCTGCGCCCACACCAGTATGGCTGGCGCAATGAAAGTAACAAAGAAGAGGGAAGTCGCGAATATGCTGGAGGCCACCGTGGACTTCTGGGCTGTGAGATACAGGCATATGCACGACATGAGCAGCGTCAAGAGCACTTGCAGAATAATCGCGGTGTTCTAAGTGGCGGTCATTATCACATGACGACATGTCAAAAACATGAGGCGTACCTGAAGTCGCTGGCGGAGCATTGGGAATAGAGCAAACATCTGTACCGAGAACAGCATGAGCGCAAAGACAGCCAAGTCTTCCGATAAGCGGGAAGCCAGTACGACAGATGATGAAATGGCCGCATTCATAGACAACACCGACGTAAGCCTGAATGAACCATTTAGATCTCGCGAAACGATCTGGCGTTGAATCGGGGCGGGAGGCACACCATAACATACTTACCTATCATGTGGTTGACCTGATGTGCGCCCAGGACTATAATCCGCAAGTAACGCATTCAACACGAAAAGAAATGCGGAAAGAGCCCAAATAGAGTCGGAAGAAGTCGCGGCACTGAGCGTTTTCAGTACGGGAGATAAAGCCAGGATTGCTAAAAAGACGAGTATGGAAGATTTTAAAGTCTGCGTGCCTATTTACCAGTGTTCAATAAATAAATGGTGAGCTTGATGTAGTACTCACGATGTAGACGTTGCTGCACTTTGTTTCTGTGATATTCGAGGCATTCCCAGGATATATATCCACCTACGAAACATCCCACCGTTATCCAGACCAGCAGTCGGGGGTCAAGGGACTGCTCCTTCACAAGAACAAAGACTCCAAGAAATGTATATGTGGTGGCAAGGTGTTGGGTGATCGCGCATGACGCAAGAACCAATGGCCAATACGTGTATGGCCTGAAGTTAGCTATATGGAATGATGAGACGTGCAACAAACTGAAGCAAGTGAAAAGGAACTGGTTACTCACGATTTTTCCTTAGAGACGCTAGGAAATATCTTTCAGGTATGTAATTGTCCGGATATGACTGAGGCTTCCAAAGAACCTTTTCCCAGGTGCTGTCAGACATTCATTCGGGAATGGACGCCGGTGAAGGCGAGTTGGATGACGACGACGTGGAGGTTTGTAGTCACGATCCACGAGCGCGTTCAGTGCAGCTGTGGTGGCATCCGTGACGCGTCTCCTACGTAACAAGTACATATATGCACACAACTAAGTCGCGTCGCGTCGATACATTTGAGACAATACGATAGTGGCATTCTTTAAAATGCACTAGGGTCCAGCAGATGAATTTCCGGGTCCCTCGAGGCTGCACGGCATAGGCTGCTCCACTTCATGGATGACACGCCAGCATATTTAAGCTTTCGGAAACAAATTGGAGTGTTTAAAGGGTTCATATTTAGAGGTGCAGTGAGAACACCCCGATTAAATGCACTATACTAACTACACCTATACAGGCGCGGACTTGCCGCCTTCGGTAGGCTCAATGAACCAATTGTTTGGGGGCAAACACGATTGGTATCGGACCGGGATCAACGATGGCTTGTGCATGTCAGCAACTCCTGGTGACAGTAGCGAGATCCATTGGCACGCTGCGCGCCTGAAGGAGGTATCAACCAAACGTTAGATACGGTGCTGTATTGTATGGTATACAGGGCTCCGTATCGGGACGATATCCGAGTCCCCGTTGATTGAAAATCATTGACAATGTCTAGGAAGTGCCACGAACGAATAGCGTGTTCGCAACGAGGTAGTTTGGAAGAGATCTAGATCGCGACAGGAGCATATTGCGAGCAAATACTACTCTACTACAGTAGCCCATGCGAATTTTAGATGCCAAAATGCTGGATCTAGGGAAAATGAGTGGACCTTGTGACTATGTCTCGTGTAGTCGAAGAGCCACTAATCCCACTGCAAGGCAACAGCTCAGAAGATATCTTGTAGCAGGGGGGAAGCACTAACCACAAGTCTTTCCTGCTCCCTAGGCTCTGCAGTTGACTTGGCTGATTTGGTCGCTTCCAATTTAGCGGCCAATTTGCCACGATTCGGATTATTCGCACTCGTTCCCCGAGCCTGGGCCTTGAGGTACAACGGTCACTCAGAAGCGTGTTCGCGGACTTGTACTCCTGAAACTTACTGCCTTTGCTCTCGCTTCTGCAGCGGCGGCAGCGGCCGCGCCAGGAGATGGCCTGCTTCCAGATTGTTCCTGTGCCGATGATGCGCTTGAGCCTAATACCGTATGACCTCCCGAGTGAGAATTCGATTTGGAACATAGGGAACCCATTACTGTAATGTCAAGTGACGGTTCTCTGGAGAGCCTGCTGCCACGCACTGCGCTCAGCTGTACAGCTCTAATAGACTAATCTTTACTGAAGCCGAAAGCAGTAGTACAGGGGCTTCAACTACAAGTACTATGGGGCGGCCTCTCAACACTCCTTCGGTCGAGCAATGCTATAAACGTATCGTGTTTTCTATATAGGCGCGCCGCTTTGCCCTAAGCTATTCGGAATTCTTATCCACCGATTCAGCGGTCCGGTTGCCGAGCGCAGGATTCGCAAAGTCTTCTGGTCAATATAATACCCAGACCACGCTGTATGAGATCTGCTATGAATACAAACATACGAGCGACATGCGCCATCTTCTTATGATCCGATGGGAGAGCGTGGCGAGCCAGGTATCCCCACATAATCTCTCCCTCGACGCTCCCTAGATCCGCCAAGCCTGCGATCGTGCAAAGCAAAATCATCATCTGCCTGCCTTCGGGGGACCCATTCCTATACCAATTCTCATCAGTCAAAACACATACCAGGGAAATGGTAGACCAGGCTGACCTCCCACCAGCGTCGGCTGGTTGCCCAAGCTATACTCGTGTCTAGCCCTGCCTTTTCCATACGACTCTTAATTCCGGCGCCGAGCAGCAGTCCACAAACGGTCAGCAGGAATAAAGTGACAACAAGCTGATCCCTGGGTGAATCCCGTTCTATAGAGCGAGATAAAAGATTGAGTTATGAACGCTAATACCAGTCTTGTGAACACGCACGGAAGCATCTTGCCTCGACATCACCCTCTTTCCCGGTTGCCGTGTCAGGGTCTGTGTCACCCAGCGATGCTCCAGCGCAAATAGGCAAATTCTGGTTTAAGCACCACTGTTTGGTACATGACAGGCAAGGCTTTGAGGGATTATCCGGTATGTCCAAGTTCAGAATGGTATAGTTGGAGCCAAAGCATATGCCTGTCCTGACATATCAGTCAAGGTGGGGATATTGTTGCATGAAGGAGTGTACATTTGCAGAAGTTGGTCGCATCCCATTTGTTCAATGCGCCTTCAACAGAAAGCTAGTGGTTACGGTTGATCAGCCGAGACGTTACACAAATGACGGAGACGGCCAGTTTACAGTACAGAAAGAAAGCACGAATAACAAGGCAGCGACGAAGAGAGTAAATGAGAACACGTTTTGTTGTCGACGCGACATGAATGTGACGAGCAAAGGTGGCCGCTGATCAGCAACGCGTCTTCGTCTCTCTCCCAATCCATCATTGCGCCGCTGGATCAGCGTACAACTTCAATTCTTCTTCTTCTCGGACAGTCGACACAAAAGATTATTTGAGATGTCTGCAGAATACGAAGATGTCTTAACTAATCAGCCCGTTGTTATCGATAATGTCCGTATTCTCTTCTTCCGCCCTTCGTATTAATTCACGTTTCAACAAACGGTAGGGCTCTGGCACGATCAAGGCGGGCTTTGCGGGACAAGATCATCCCAAATGCTTCTTTCCATCCTTGTGCGTAGTCGCGATACCCTGTTGGATTTGCACTCCTGACCGAGCGCGATGCCAGTGTCGGACGCCCGAAGCACGTACGCGTAATGGCGGGCGCGTTAGAGGGAGACGTGTTCATTGGCAGGAAAGCGCAAGAGTTTAGAGGCCTGCTCAAAATTAAGTATCCCATGGAGCATGGGATTGTCACGGACTGGGATGACATGGAACGGATATGGAGTTGGGTGTATGCCGAGGAACTAGGCACTTTGAGCGAAGAGGTACGCGTATCACAGAAATGTTATATAATTGTCTCATTCACCATCTGCAGCATCCCGTGCTGTTGACAGAGGCGCCGCTCAACCCTCGCAGCAATCGCGATGTCGCCGCACAGATATTCTTCGATACCTTCAATGTCCCAGCCTTGTTTACTTCCGTACAAGCTGTCCTGGCCCTGTAAGAATATTTGAACATGAGAGATAACTTCGGCTTACAGCATATCTAGCTACTCCTCTGGTCGTACCACAGGTATCGTCCTGGATTCCGGAGACGGCGTCACCCACGCAGTCCCAGTGTTTGAAGGTTACTCGATGCCGCATGCCATCCGCCGCGTCGATGTTGCCGGTCGGTAAGTGCACTCCCGCCTTACGTCTCAACCATTGTGGCTCACGTTTTGAGGCAGGGATGTGACAGATCATTTACAACTGCTGCTTCGAAAATCGGGGCATCACCTGCATACCTCTGCCGAGCGCGAAGTCGTACGCACAATCAAAGAGAAATGCTGTTATGTTGCACTCAACCCATCCAAAGAGGAGAAAGATTCATTAGGACGTAATGAAGAGTTCAGATTACCGGATGGCAATCTTGTTCAGGTAAGTCCGTTTCGTTACTTATGCCATGATTGGTTCGTGATGCTGTTCCTAGCTTGGGCCTGAGCGCTTCCGTGCTCCTGAAATCCTGTTCAACCCTGAGATAGTTGGACAAGAAGATGCCGGTGTTCACCAAGTCATTGTGGATTCTATAAACCGCGTGGATCTGGATCTTCGAAAGAGTCTATTCTCCAATATAGTTTTGAGCGGTGGCAGCACACTCTGCCGAGGTCAGTCGGATATCCCACCGCCCAGATATGACGTCTGATTATTTATAGGCTTCGGTGATCGATTGCTCAATGAGGTGAAGAAGCTTGCTCTGAAGGATGTCAAGATCAAGATCTACGCTCCTCCAGAGCGCAAGTACTCCACGTGGATTGGAGGGTCTATATTGGCTGGCCTCGGTGCATTCAAGAAGGTGACTTCCCCATTGAGCGTCATGTATCGTTTGCTAACGAGTGCGAAGATGTGGATATCCGCGGAGGAGTACCAGGAGGACCCAGATATCATACACAAGAAGTCTGGATTCTAAGCGATGTACACCATCTGATTGTCGTTCTTTACCTGTCTTGGCTTAGCTTACACTGGGATACCCTCTTCAATACATATAACAATCCGCCATAATAGCGCCATAGATGCCGCTTGCTGTCGCTCTGGCTTTGCATGGTCATAGCATTCATGGAATGGGGTGGCATGTGCCATAGATACAGCTCTGCAAATCTTTTTTGACGATATGACAACGTGCAATCCAAAAAAGAGAGTAAAAGTCGCAAGGAAGGCCCAACATCTACTTCTTCTTTGATGCCTCGGACGCCTTGACCTTCTTGGTGCCTCGGAACTATATGGTCGTATAAGACGGCGTCCCCACGAGAGGAGACATGAGCGCACCTTCTTCCCTCTGTTCTTGCGCTCTTTTCGCAGCTTACGGGACGCCTTGTCCACCTTGGTCGCGAGACCAGACTGTAACGCGGACGATGAGCCATTTTCAAGATGTGTCGGACGGGCGGTACATACCCTGACCAATCGGTACTTGGGCTCAAACTTCTTCTGCGACGCCTCGTCATCGTAGATCAGCGCAAAGCCCGTGCTCCGTCCACCACCAAACACTGTCCGGAACCCAAATGTAACTACACGGGCCTTGTCGGTCTTGTATAACGCGGCAAGCTTCTCAGAGAGATCGGACTTGGACACATTCGGCCGTGAGGGATGGAGGACATCGAGGACAAATTGGCGACGGGCCAGGAGACGGTTGGTAATGAATTTGCGCGTGCGCAGGGTGATGGGCGCTGAGCTATCGGCCTGCGATCAAGCGACAGTCAGTCATCTGAATCCAATGGGCCGCATCCAACGCCAGCTCTGCCCGATTCCCTCCATTCTTGCGGTAAATCCATCCCAGAGCACACGCAGCACATCAAGCATCAGGACGGCGTGAAAAGTAGACTCACCATGGTTGCGATGGCGGCTTTTTGAGGAGGTCTTGAGGAAGGCGAGGAAATGAGGGCAGCTCGGCGCCAATTGCAAGTGGCGCACAGGCTAATTCCGGTCAGAGGGGGTTTTGGCTTCCCCGCTCTCCCCGATGTCCACTAACTCTTCTAAGTTCGCCACCCAGTTCGCCCCATATGTAAGATTGCATTCTATTCGAACGCTCAACGCTTGTTGCTGATAATACCAGACCCCGCCTCCTGACGATCGCCTCCGCGCAGCCGCTCCGGAAACAGCCTCTAAGGCACCCTCGCGGCCGTGGTTCCCGGTGCACACATCATCCTACGGCATTGAAGCATCATATCAGTCTGGAGGTGTCCCCATATTTGATGCATCTGCATCTGGAGGTGGAGGTCAGGCTGATGAAGCGCAAAGCAATCAATGGGAGACCAGATTTGGATGGAGAGTAGACGTGTTAGCCGCCATTGCATATCTCCTGGGCCCAATATCAGGTGCGTACTGGATGTCCTTCCAAGTCACTCACCTGCTGATCTGACCACTATAGCCTTTGCTCTGCTCATTCTCGAGACCACCAATGATTATGTTCGCTTTCACGGTACGTCACTGCTTTTGAAACTCCAGGTCCACGATATTCACTCTAATACATTTGCATATAGCATACCAATCGGCTCTGTTGCTGACGCCTTTAGTCATCATCCGAATACTAGCAGCTCTTATTGGATTCTGGTCCTGGCTTCAAACCACACTCACACTTTGCATGGTGTTTCCAGCACTTTACATGGCGTGCGCAGTTCTTCGCTCTCTCTATTCCACCTCGTACTGATCCCGAGTCCCCAGATTCCAGGCATATCAAGATGCTGCGCAAAACGGGCTTGCGCGCTTTCATATACCTAGAATCGGGGTCATTGCGGACGCGTGGGTGGAGAACGAATGATAGACCTGCTCTCACAACTCACCACTATCTTATTCATATTCAAATCTGTACTCTGATATCCATTTGCTGCTTGGACTATTTACTTGCCATGCATATAACCTGCTCGACTTAAACAGAGCGCGCAAGAGAAATCGACTCGCAGCCTTTATTGCGCGTAGAATATCGCTATCGTACAATGATGGATAGAACAAATCTAGTGGTCCGTGGGTGCGAATAGTGTACATTGTGATCGTAACGAGAAGTATCTGATTCGTAGGTCGCCTAACGCGACTCAGCATTCGGGAGCAGCCACCCCGGTGTTGCAAGCGGTGCCAAGCAAACCGCCGAGCAGAGGTGCCAGAAGAGGTTGAAGCCCATTGAGAAGACCGTCCGCGGTATTCTCGACGAAGTTGAGCACGTCATCAATGACACATTTGATGTCGTAGACGACTGCGATAAATATGAGGGCTGGCGCATATAGGGCAGATATAAGCACTCACTGGGACCAAGGGTTTTTCCTACGATGGGGAGGTTGTATACGATGGCGTCAACGGAGCTAAGAGCGTTCTTGTTGAGGTTCACAGTGTTCTTCAACAGTGTCTCCAAGTCATCAGTGCGATCATAGTTTTCTAGACCCTTATCTTCGCCAAGCTGGGAAAGAATATCTTGGATCCCGAGAATGTTACTATGAAACGCGGTAAGCTCAGTGGCAGCTTGCTGGTGGAAGTCGCCCGATGAACTATCAGGGACGGAGGAAGACTGTGCAGCAAGAGATTCTAGACATCCCATCAGTGATGGAGAAGGTACATCAACGAGCATATGCGTACTCAAGCTCTGAGCATGCCCGCTTGCTTGGTTGTAAAGCCCTTGCATCTTGGTATAATCGGCGTCGTCGGTTTCGGTGTTAGATGCAGCCCGCTGGCTCACAGACGCAACAAGAGAAGCTCTTTTAGCAATCATGACCGCAAGATTCCTGCGAGCGACCGATTTGATGGGGGCGGTATGCTTAACACGCGTGCTCTTGCGGGCGACATCATTGACGACTGCGGGCTTGTGGTACAACAAAGTGCGGTTCGCGGTGTTCCAATCAGCAGCTGCCAGAGGAAGGGGCATGGGGAGAGGCGAAGCCATTGCGGAGACGGGGGCAGGCGAGACGATCAGGAAAGCGCACAGAGCGGCGGCTTGCACGGCGACCAAGATGGAACGGTTGATAGAAGGCATCGCGGTAGTCCGTCTGGATGGCTGGTATATGAGAAATTCAAAAGAGTGTTTGGTGGGGAACTAAAGAGAAAGGCGGGATAGCGGCTAGCGCGGTAAGGCAAGATGTAGAAGTAAAGAGAGGAAGAGCGTACTGGCGAGTTCTGTTTATCGCGGGATTATAAACCGCCGAGCAAGATGTTCCCACGCCCGATATCGCGTTGATCACATGACGCAGAAATCAAAGGTTCAAATTCGAAGACCCCAGCAGCACCGAACAGAATCAAGCGATGACACAGTATCTCAAACGAAAAGAGTACCATCTCAGTTAGAAATTCCATTATAACATGGCTCGGAGTGGAAACACGCGAGGTGAATGCAGAGATATAAGCTTGAGACAACATTCTCATCGAAGTGCAATAGTCACTGTCCGCGAAAAGCAAAGAAAAGAAATATACAAAAGTCCTTTTAAAGCGCAATGCAAAGACTTCCATCCATAGAACGTTTGTAACCAGCTGCGCAAGTATAGACTGGGCTCTCCTTAGTGTGACACCTGTCAAAGGTGATAAAAATGCTTACCAGCGCATGCGCCCTGATTGCAGCCAACGTTCCAAGAGCCTTCAATGGTGGTGCAGTCCTGCCCTTTGCCAACCGATGCGCATCCTCCACACGACTCGAGCTCATGAGATATATCGAGGCACTCGTAGTCTCCGGTGAGTCCCGAGGCGCCAGCAATGGGGCATGCATCGAGTCCTAACGGACAAAGAGGCGCGGCACGTTTCCGGCTGCGCGCTAATCCAGCGTGCCTCGCCTTTTTATGGCTTCCAGATGCAGACGGTGAAGGGTGCGAAGTAAATGTGGTGGTGGCCTGTATTCGGCAAGAGTATGTAGATGCGGACCACTCCCAGCCTGTACGACATTGAGGGGGAGGGGCTGGCGCCGCTGTGGGCTGATTTGGAACGCAGCAGCTATATTCCTTGCTCCAATACCACCCAATTGGAGGGCAACTTTTATCAGAGGGAGGGGAAGGTGCAGAGGGCACTCCGCCTCGTGGAAGACAACAGCTTTTCTCGTCGTACCTGCGGCAGCGAAACGAGAATTAGCCACCTGAACTGATATTATGCAAAGTCTAGCTTACCAGAATTCGTCGTTCTTGCATTCTGAATAGGCTGATGACCTTGCGCTCACTAAAGATATCAATAACACAAGCAATGAACAGGAAATTTGGAAGCGAGTGTTTAGGTTCATGGCGGATTATCCAGGTCAAAAGAATGTGGTTGGCGATGGCCAAAAGATTGAGAAAAACGGGAATCGACAAGAGTCACACCCTGAAATGCTTCGTTCCCCCATTTAAGCTCAAAGATATGATCAGCATGGGCGGGATGCCATGTCATTGTCACAGATGGCTCCATGGTTACGACGTGGCAAGTGCTGGCGAGTGACGCGAGCGCAGGACAGATCCGACGAAGACCAAGCATCGTCCCGTATATCAGTATCATGTGTCCCAAACTTTGGACATATTTGGGAGAGCCGACATCTTACCGGAGGCATACGAGCCAGTCGGCCGGCCTGAGTCGATTTGGAATAATTTCGGGTCATGGCGAAATTGACGGGCCAGGGCATCAGGGAAATAAGATGTGGGAGAGCCCAGCGTCAGTACCATTGGAAGTGATAATTAAACACCTTGTCGAAACAATTGCAAGGTGGCGATCTAGCCGCGAAAAACTATACAAAACTTTGCTCGCTTTTGCTTGCGGAATATGTCGAGGGTGTTTCAAGATGGCATTAGGTAAAAGGCGATGGTTCCGGCCAGTCCAGTTTGAAAAAGCGCAAGAACCATGCACAGCAGACAGCACTTGTATACTCGAGCTCTTCACTTCAGAGAATTATGCAGAAGATGTATGGGTTTTAAGGAATGGAGCGGTTTGATCTGCCCTTTGTGCAGTTTCAGAAAATTGTAAGGGTAGTCCTTGATGTCTCGTCAGCTCAATGATTCACAATTTGTTAAGCGCAGTATTTACAGTAAACTTCTCTCTTTAATCTCGACGTGTCTGACTCGACTGGTAGGGAATACGCAACAAGCACCAATGTCCTAGACGAGCCTGCTCGTGGTCTGCAAAGGAGAGGCCAGAAGCCTCATCCCACCACACCCTTTTGCAGCCCGCGTGTAGCATAATATCGCACATCAGCGTCCGGATCGTTCTTCATCTGCTCCAGCGTGGGTATGATTTTTGCTTTGACAACCTCCAGTCCCTCTGGAGTCTTGGAATAAGTTTCCACGATAACCTCTAACGCTTTGGCGACGTTGAAGCGAATGTTGGGTATCGGGTCGGCAGCAAGAACGAGCAGAGGCTCCAGGATATCACTCTGTATGATTTCAATATTCAGTGATGGTGCGATCACCTACGATGCAAGATTTGGTCAGCGATATGCATAGGATTGCAAAATGTGGTATTACCGTGATTGCTTGCACTGTTGTCATTCTATACAGATAGTTAGGATGTTGTCCCATGCCCATAACTTTAGGCACAATAGCAACTTTCGACCATTCGACCCCGAAAACTTCTGTGAGTTTCTTCAGATTGACAGTAGCAGCCTCCCGAATACTGTAGACGGTATCCCCGAGCCATGACATGCACAGGTTCCCCAGTTGCTCGTCGAAAAATGGTTTGCCAAGTTGCTTGGCCAGGAGGGGTATATACTCGATGATAGCTTGACGCACGCGCCATGACTTGTCTTCTGCAAGTTCTACAATGGCGGGTAGCAAACTTTCCGAGAGAAGTTCAATGCCGATTACTGTTTAAACAGTAAGCTCAATGAGCTAGGCCATGACCAAATTGCTACATACCACTGTTGACCGTTTCAAGTTTGCTGATGATGTTCAACCTGACTTCTGGGAACTCATCTTTCAACAAGTGCAGGAAGAGCGGGAGAAGGTGTTCGGTTGTTGATTCTTTGCCCAGTAAGGGAGCGAGACCACTGATCTGGTTGGCCAGGGCAGCCCTGACGTGTTGAGAGCTATCTTGCGAAAGGTCCCGGACGCAAGGGATGATGCGAGCCAATACAACTTCCTTGTCCAGAAGTTTGGAGAAACCTAAACCGTGACATGACCAAAATGCTCTTCAAATGAGGACGATATGAACCAACCAGGGATTTGGCTGGAAGCCGCAGTTCGCACTTCGGCTTCGTTATCTTTTAGCAGTTGCACGTATTGGCCAATCAACTCCTCCCTAACGAGTTCTACACCAACGGCCTCAGCCAACTAATACCAGGTCAGCAATGGCAGTCAAGACAAGTTATCAAATTTGCGTACCTCGTTGAAGTGTTGGGCGGCCATATACCTAACTCTCCAGCTCTTGTCCGCAATACTGTGTCTGATCTGCTTCAACAACTGCTCTTTCACTTCCGCAGGTGACATCTGCTGGGCAATGGTGATTAGATCCTCCACGGTTACGAGCCTAACTGAATCTTGGTCGTCTGATTGCAATCTGCGGTATATGGGTAGTCCATCTGACAGAACGTGTTGTTTTGACATATTCTTAACCAAAGGCTAGACATATGGACTGTCAGAGATGACCCCAACGTACGTGATGGTTATATTGAGAACTTACACCAAGCCATTTGGCGGCGGCGCGGCGGACCATGGGAGTGTCGTCTGATCCTAAAGCAGCAAAGCCTTTTCTCAGATCATCTTGAATCGCGGGAGAAACGCGAGCATAAACGGGAGGGTAGAGGGCTGCAGAAGATGTGCGGAGGGTGAACCATTCTCCTGCTGAGAGACGTTTGAGAAGAGGGATGTAGTACTCTTCTATCTGTGCTTGCGACAGTACAGCAGCGACTTTGGTAGCCGACTCAGTCGCCTTCCGGGCGAGGATCTCAATACCATGCATCTAGACCACGAGAATCAATCGCACCTTATCTCTGACCAGTGTCTCCTCCACCGCTGCCAGATTTTCCAGGGGACCCAACAAGATATGAGCATATTCTCCTCCTCCAATATACTCCTCAAAATTCCTTCCCAATTCCTCGGCCAGCGCGAGTAAGACCTCATCCTCGTCATCGATCGAGTCTTGTAAGAAAGGAACTAGTTCATCCCTGGCGCGTTCAGGACCCAGTGCCAACGCAATGGTAGGGATGCTGTGAATGGCATTCAATCGTAATTGAACATCCTCCGAACGAAGCTCATCCATTAGGATGGCAATCGGGGCAATCTAAAGAATAGGGAGCTAAGTTGGTAGCTATAGTGGATGGCATTGAAGAGCACTGACATCATCTGTAGGGTATCCTGGATCCATCGTGTGCTGATGGGGGTGAGCGACATTAGTGTCACTCCATCAGGTCAAAATGAACATCCTCTGGCATACCGCAGCAAGAATCACAATTTAGTGGATTCTACTCGTGTAATGAGATCGACGGTGTCAAATACACGAGAACAAGCGTATTTAAGAAGTTTAGAGAGTTGGGTTGTGGAGAAGAATACGTCTGAATGCGTCGTGTTTGGGCGTTATCGGTGGCGACCGTGCTAACCACGTGGCCTCCACTCTTGCAACCCGCTCGAATCACCAACTACGACCCACTCATCACATTCACATTATAATTGTGAACAAACAAAATTTCGGATTAAAATGTACTGCTGACCATCTATAAAGGTAAGTAGTGCCCTTTTCACTTTGAAGTTAGGTGTCTTTCTTTCACGCCTGCGCCGTCGCCATCTTGGCGCCATCACCCACACCCCCTTCCAGTTAACTTTCAAGCAACTGTCAACAGTAACTTCTGATAGATCAGGCATTGGTACCCCGCTCCGGTGCTTCGTCTACTGCCGGCCAACGGTAATCGTCCTAATTTATGATGCAGAACATCGTCGACTAGATCCTTTTTTGCGTGCTTGTTGATCGCCAATTGCAACCCCGTATCGTGTGTACCATTAGCGTAGGGTCTACAGAATAGAGCCGCATCCCACGCATCCTGCCCATTCTGCATCTTGCAAAAGAATCAACATTGAACAAAGACGCCACGGTCGATTGAATATAAGCAAGTTGCTAGGGCCAAATTCAGTTCTCGAAATCCATGCGAGAAATGTAGACACGGCTTTCGAAGAACCCAAGTTCAGGAGCGGCACTGGCAGGTTAGAGCTTTGATGTATCAGTGGGACCATGGTGATATTGATATCAATACGGCTAGCGCAGTGGAGTTTTGGGAAAGTCCACTGCTGGCACTGCCTGGGTTTATATCCGGATCCGAACAAAAATATACTATATTCTTGTTGATATGTGAGCGGACTACCATGGCGAGCTTGTATAACGAGAACGAAAACTTGAGCATTCCGGAAGTTATAGCCTGAGGTATGTGAGATTGTTGCTGATTGGTGAACGTGCTTGAGCGTGAGCCAAGTATTACAGCAAGGCATGAGTGTGAACCAAAATCTGGTTGGGGAACCACGTCAATACAGATTTAGGGCAGGGCTGGTTCGAGGATCTTATCTTCGGCTCCCAGGCGCTTACTGAAACCACCTCTCCAAGCTACTACCATGCCTGTTCATGAACAAGACGGTCGAGTGTTGTTGAAACACCCCAAGGTTGGTAGTTTTACATGGAGCCGACCTTGAGGGTCCATCTGACCAATCCCAAATCCAGGGAGCATCAGCAGAGCTTCTGTTATACGGCGCGACTGTGATTTCGTGGAAAGCGGGTGGCAAGAGTACATCAGCACCTACTGAGCGTCTCTTCGTATCCGGGAAGGCACTGCTGGATGGATCGAAGCCCGTAAGAGGCGGAATCCCTGTCGTATTGCAAGTGTTTGCTTGCATCAAGTAGGCAAGTTCTGACCGTGCACTCAGTCCATGCTTTGGGCCGCCATCGCATCCTCAGCATATGAAGCTCGCGCAGCACGGTTTTGCGAGGAACAATGTGTGGAAATTTAGCAAAATTATCTCCGACAACGAAGAAGTGGCTATCGAACTGAGTACGCTTATGTCGAGCTATGTCACAAGACGTTTCACTGACCTGATATCTAGCTCTGGAGTCAAATCCCAGTATCAAAGCTCAGTACGATAAGCCTTTCCGACTAGCTTATATTGTGAGGCTCTCCGAAAGCCAGCTGGCTACCGAGCTACATGTTACGAATCCTTCGGAAACAGAATCATTAGAATTCCAGGCTTTATTCCACAACTACTTCCGTGGTCCTTCAGACGAAGCCCTTGTCTATCCGCTGCAAAATATCCAATACTTTGACAAGACAGCGTTGTCGGAACAGGAGAAAAACACACCTAGGAGAGAAGCCAGGGAAGCCGTGGACGTGAGAACCTACACCGATACAGTATACGAAGATGCCCCCCAGAACTATGAAATCAAATGGCCGAGGGCGGGTCTGGAGCTGAAAGTCTCCGCTTTGAAAGACTTGGTTGTCTGGAATCCGCAGCAAGAAGTGGGAAGCAAGATCGGAGATATGGAGGATGGAGGATGGTAGGCATCTGCATTTCTTGCCCCGTTGACCATTCTGAAATATTCGTGTCATTATAGGGAGAGATATATTTGTGTTGAACCTGGCTTTGTTCGTGGATTTGCCGTCGCGGAGCCAGGAAGCACTTGGATCGGGCAACAAGTCATAACTGTCATAGATGCGAGTGCTAGTTTATAAAGCTCTCTGCAGGTGTGACATACGGTGATATAGACAATAGTGCTACAACAGTGTAGAAGCAGCCGCGGCGGGGTGGTAGTGGTTTGATGAGTCCGGAAGTAGTATTACATACAGGTATGTAAAGACACCCATCCGAGTCACTGTGTGACATTTACACTTCCTTCGCCTGTCACGGTCACGCTCTTGTTGCGACGCGCCGAAAGGTAGTCTGCTAGCCTTCGCCAGTTCATGAATCTACCACATCCCAGGCCATGTCTCAAGAGCCGTCTTTGAGTGTCCAGATTAACCAGATTGATCACACCCTTGTTCCTGCCGGAGCTCTGGATAATTGCTCGCTCCGTCGTGTCCCAGTTATCCGAATATTTGGCATGTCATCCACTGGCCAGAAAGCGTGTGTGCATGTACATCAAGTCTATCCATATTTCTTTGTCGATTACAAGGGGAAAATGATTCCGCAAGATGGTGAGTACCTAGCTTGAACGCGATCCTGCAAGATGAAGTACTGAGATCTATGTACCACTAGTGCATCGCTACATTTCCCTATTGACGTTATCGCTGGACCATGCAATGGCTATTTCGATGAAGCGGAACCCTCATTCTCCAAATTCAAAGTTTGTCCGCGCCATCATACTCGTCAAAGGCATCAATTTCTATGGCTTTCACTCGTCATACTCTCCTTATTTGAAAATCTGCTTGATCGACCCCGCCTTTGTTACCAGAGCGGTCACTGTCTTGCAGTCCGGCAACATCATGCAGTCGCGCTTCACCGTGTACGAGAGTCATCTCAGCTATATCTTGCAATTTATGTGCGATTTCGGTCTGTACGGATGCGGGTGGATTGATCTCAACGAAGTGTGGCAGCGAGGTCAGGGCGATGAGGGCGGCGAAGAAGGCAACTCTGAGGGGCTGATATACAAAATCTCTCCACATTTCCGCGAATCCCGCATGACCTTGGAAGTGGATGTCGCTGCACACCAAATATTGAATCGTCATAAGCTTCAAGCTCGAGACTTACACCACAAGCTATCAGTATCGGAACCAACCCTTCCTTCGGAACCCCTTATCATCAGCGTACGGGAATTATGGGAGGACGAACGTCTTCGCCGGATTGCTAGAGGTCTTTCACCCTCTCCAGAGATACCAATTGACCCTAGCGAATCATCCCGAGGTTCAGGTGGTGAATGGGTCGCAGAAGCTCGATGGTGGGAAGAGATTCAGAAGCGCATCCAGGCAGAAAGGACGGACGAAGCCAATGGCAGCGCCGTCGAGCAGAACTGGGAGAGACAGGTCATATCCACTTTTGACAGCGTGCAGGCCCTGTGGGAACGCGATAGACGGACGAAGAGGCCAAAACGACCAAGAGATCCTACTCAAACTACCGTTGACCCGGTTCAAAATGATTCAGCTCACACAAACGAGGAACCACTTGACGACTGGGATCAAATGGAGAGCGATTCCCTTGATGTAACCGCAGAGGTTGATGAGAAGATGCTTTCCAGCCAAGAGTTAAGTCAAATGGTAGAGAGAGAAGAGCAACAATGGGCTCAGCTCATGGGCGAAGATAGAGTTGTTGAACAGGAAGGCGCGGAAGAAGACTACTATGACGAGGAAGACGACGACATACTTCTGCCTGAGGACGGCCCTCCTCCTAATCTTCAGGATGATGGTCCTAAAGATAGCAATGGTATATTGTCAACTGACCAAGAAAGGTGCCTTCCCCAGACTCTCGGCATGTTCTTACCGCTTATTTTACTCGTAGCAGCGAGGAGAATCCATTTCTTGATAAACCACGTCAAGTGGGCATTAAACGACCCCCTTCCGCTCAAGAATCGCCAATGTAGGTGTAGGCAGGAGTGTATTTCTCACGCTTACCTATTCCTTTGTAAAATTCAGGCGCAAACGCCCTCGCAACGAATCTTCAACTCCTCAGACTCCCGCTACGCCTAGTAGGTGAGCTGTCTACCAGCCATTTCAAAATTTATGTTCGAGACTTGTGCCAGGCTAAGACAAGGCAATCCATTCGTCCGCGTGCCCTTCATTACACCATCGGAGTGAGTTTGCCTTCAAATAATCCTCTGTCCACCTGGTGCGATATCCCTTACCTTGTAGAAGCGCGGGTACAGAGAAAATTTCGTTCCTTGTTCCCACTGTACCTGCTTCTCATATCCCAGATGAAGAGGAACCCGAGTTGCCCCCTCTCATCCCCACACTGCCAGCTACCCACATTTTGGAGCAAGCTCGAGCGTCTCACCTATCGAAGCAAGTAGCCCATTAACTGCTTTTCGTAATGCGTTTCACTGACGTTCATTTTGCTAGTGGCATTAAGCAAGTCATCCAGGCCTCGAATATAGCTAGTGACGAAGATATACATCTAGATGAATTACCCCAATTTGTCGACGCAATGATACCGAGTTCATCACCAGAGTCTAGTCCTATGCATCTCGAACCTCAATCTGAGGCACCCATTGCTGTTTACTCGTCAAGTGCTTTGCCGACGAACAAATTTTTCGATCGCGCGTTGTACAAGTATGCCCGCACACCACCTCATCTCTCCGAGCTCATGGCTAGTATGCAAGACTACAACCTTCCGGACAAATTATGGCGCATGGCGTACTATTCCAGAGAGCATGATGCTCCTGAAAAACCCAGAGAGTACGCAGGTTTGCAATATCACCTGAAAGGCGGAGAAGGTCTCAGCACGCTGGAGGAATGGGAATCTGTTACTACCAGCGATACTCGTGTCAGCAAGCACAATATGCAGGCAAAGAGGAAGAATATTCCAAGGCGTTGGCCTGCATTTGGATTAGGATGGGAGTTCGCAAGCTCACCACCCAGTCTCCAGCAGGTGCGTAGATGGCTTGGGAAACACCCGCGGTTGTCCCCCGCGGAAATACGAAAGGCGAGATCTCAGGTATTTGTTTGCATTAGAGCACCAAAAAAACAAGCTGATTCTGGTCCAGATTGAGGGGCCCACGCAAGCTAATTCCACGGGCATCAAAAATACTCTTGCCGCTAAGTCCGCGGAAGCCAATCGTGGACGGCAAAGTATGACTGTGCTCGCGCTAGAAATCATGGGTAATGTTTTGCCTCGTCTTCTCATTCATTCTGGCTAATTTACAGGAGCTTATAGCACTCAACCGTGATGGTCGCGTGCCTGACTCGCAAGTTGATGAGATATTTTTATGCTTTTGGTCATTCCAGGCTGCCAATGATGGTCGACCTCTCAAATTATCATGCCCCACGGGGATCCTTGCGGTTCAGAATAATCAGCTCGATCCATTGCGATTACGTGATATTTCGGTCGAATATATCGCCACGGAACTGGACTTGATCAATACAGTTGTTGATATTGTTGTCGAGCTGGATCCCGATATTGTATGTGGGTGGGAAGTGCAATCTGCGTCATGGGGCTATTTGAATGAGAGAGCTCGTCATTATGGTAAATTATCGTTTCTCAAGCAAGGTCTGAGTTAATCAATCTTTTCAGGCTTAGAAATCGCTGACCTCATGTCTCGAGCTCCGCCGCGGTATGTGGCAACGGGTGCAGACCGAGTCGATCAGTGGGGTGCAAGGAAAGCAGCTACTTTTTCGGTCAGCGGCCGCCATGTTCTGAATGTTTGGAGGGTCATGCGTACGGAGCTATCCCTCAGCATGTATTCCTTGGAAAACGTGACATATCATGTCTTGAAGAAGAGGTACATCCGTACACTTTTGCCACTAGAGCATTGTGTCTAATCACTCCCCTTGCCCAGGTTTCCCCGTTACAGCCATTCTACTCTGACAAAATGGATTGAGAGTGCGGTACCCAGACACGTCATTCAAGCCTTGAGATACATGTCCGATCGCACCCTTTTGGTCTTAGAAATATTGGAAGAATCAGAAGTCATCACAAAGACCGCGTAAGTCAGCTGCTCCTTGGAGCAGGAAACAGCGTTGAACATCTGACGTTAGAGAATTTGCTCGAGTCTTTGGTGTGGATTTTATGTCCGTCCTGAGACGTGGGTCGCAGTTCAAAGTCGAATCTTTCATGTTTAGGATAGGAAAACCTGAAAGTTTCGTTTTCATATCTCCAAGTAGGCAGGATGTACGTCATTTCCCATTATTTGTGTGTCGCATATCTAATGCCTAAGCAGGTTGGCAAGCAAAACGCAGCTGAATGCATGCCACTCATAATGGAGCCTTTGTCCGCATTCTATAATGGCCCACTGATAGTCCTTGATTTCCAGTCCCTGTATCCATCCATCATGATTGCTTACAACTATTGCTACTCAACTTGCCTTGGTCGAGTCACTCAATTTCAAGGTCGTAACAAATTTGGAGTGACAGATTTGCACACAATCCCCGGACTACTCGAAAAACTTAAAGATCATATCAATGGTGAGCCGTTTTGATCACTGCTTATCGTGCGTGCTATGACCATTACACCTGCGTAGTCGCCCCCAATGGCATTATGTATGTTAAGCCAGAGGTCCGTAAAGGCCTTCTCGCTCGCATGTTAATAGAGCTGTTAGAAACGAGGGTAATGGTCAAACAAGCTATGAAAGGTGTCAAAGATGACAAGGTCTGCCGATACTACTCTTGCCGTTGAGCCAAGCTAAATGCACACTTTCTAGGTGCTCAGAAAAATTTTGGACGCCCGGCAGCTAGGCCTAAAGTACATCGCGAATGTCACCTATGGATACACGAGCGCGAGCTTCTCAGGTAGGATGCCCGCTGTCGAGATTGCCGATAGTATCGTACAAAGTGGCCGAGAAACTTTGGAGAAAGTATTCAAATTTATAACACCTCTCCATTGTATTCAGCTGAAACTTGAAAAAGGCCATCAGATTGATTGAAGCAACTAAGAAGTGGGAAGCGAAAGTCGTCTACGGCGACACGGATTCACTATTCATATATCTACCAGGAAGAACCAAGGACCAGGCATTTCGTATCGGGCGTGATATGGCAGACACTGTTACGGCTCTGAACCCTGCTCCAATAAAGCTGAAGTTCGAAAAGGCACGCCCTCTCCTCTGCCGGCGCCTTGTGAATTTTGCTCATTTCCATCGCAGGTGTATTTACCTTGTGTTCTCATCGCCAAAAAACGATACGTGGGCTTTAAATATGAGAATCCAGACGATAAGGACCCCGTATTCGATGCGAAAGGCATAGAGACTGTGCGACGCGATGGCGTTCCTGCGCAACAGAAGATGACAGAAACATGCCTGAAGTTAGGCCATACAATATGTTTCTGTTGCTTCATTTGACACGACCGCAGGATACTCTTTCGGACGCAGGATCTAAGTCAAGTCAAGGAATATTGTTGCGCCTCTTGGCAAAAGATATTGGACAACAAAGCTTCAATTCAAGACTTCATATTCGCCAAGGAGGTCAAAATGGGCACTTATAGGTATGGCCGACCGGTCACGCATCTTGCCCGTCTGACCAAATTTTAGCGAGAAGGGCCCTCCACCTCCCGGCGTGGCTGTCGCAGCTCGGCGGGTAATCGAGGATCCAAATGATGAGGCGCAGTACGGAGATCGTACGCCGTACGTGATCACTAGGGGCGATCCTCAGTCTAGATTAGTGGATCGAGCATTCCCGCCAGAGGCCTTGTTAAAAAATTCGTGAGTCCCAACAACTCACAAGCACAGCTTAGCGTTTCCTGAAATCTCGCAGACGCCTGCAAATAGACGCAACGTATTATATCACCAAAGTGCTGATCCCACCGCTGGAACGCATCTTTAATCTCGTAGGGGCCAACGTTCGCGTGTGGTACGATGAGATGCCCAAACCTCAACGCGCGGAAACCATCATGCTCTCGCCGAAAAAGCCTAGATACGACATGGAATTCGGACGGTTCAAGATTGACGAGCATTTCCTGAGTTCGGAATGTCTCATTTGTGGTGAAGTTACCTCTGAAGGTAGCGCTGCCCTGTTGACATATTGATTCCTTGTTGATTCCATCATATTGACAGGTGTCTGCGACTCGTGTCATTCCAGTCCACAGTGCACCGTCTCAGAATTACTTCGCCGGATACAGAAAGGGGAGAAGCGGCTAAAAGATGTCCAGAGCATTTGCGAGTCATGCAGCCAGATAGCGGCGGGCGACGCGATTCTATGCGAGTCTATCGACTGCTCTTGGCTTTTTGAGAGAAAGAAGGCTGAGTGGAAAACCGATGCCTTATTGTTCATGCAGCACTTGGTCGATGATATGGAACGAGTTCATTTGGAAAGCGAGGTATAAATTATATCGATAGACAGACAAGGGGTTATAGGTTGTAAAAAGACACATTTCAAACAGATTGGTATGCTCCAGGGGCTGAGTGATCACCAGGAGGTGCCGGAGGCGGTGCGGAGGATCGGGGAGGGGCTGCCCGGCTCGGGGGCTCTGCATCGACGTTTTGGTATCCGTCCCTACCCCCAGAGGTAAACCCACCAGGCATAGACCAGACTGAGCCGAAATTATCAATTTCTGATAATAATCATGTAAAAGCACCATGGCTTACCAGTGGGCCCGCTAAGGTCTCCTGCATTAATGCCTAGGCCACCCAGGCCAGGACCCCTTTGACGGAGGGCCAGGCCAAAGACCAGGAACGTGGGAAGCTGCAACGCGTAAGCCAGTGCGGCCAAGGGGATCACTCCAGAAACGCACCTTGAGAAGCAGGATTACAATAGTGATGAGTTTGATAAACCAGTTTTGTTGATGTCTCGCCAGGAATATGATGTCCAGGACCATGGACGCGCCAGTGATGCCGACAAACTGTGGATCTAGATCAGCGTTGCGCCCGTTGACCAAAAATGAATGGATTACTGTCTGAAGAGACTGTGTCGCATCAGCAGCTTCGGCAGCATACGTGCCAAAGAGGAAAATAGGTAGGTTGTATGATGGTGCAGTAAATGCGGAAGTGACCAGAGACAAGGCCTATGTACAGACATCAGCAAGATGAGAAACAAGAATTGTAAGACGACTCACGGCCCCAACCATGACCAGCTTGGAAGGGTCCAGTTGCTGTAAGAAGTCGGCCATGTTTGCAGGTAGAGCAAGTGAATGGAAGTGTTAGGGAGAGTGATCGTGTTGCCACTTACTGCGGCCGACTGCGCGATACAAAGTTCAAGTTGATGCTGTAACTGTGACCGGCACCTCGAAGCGTGACAACAGAATTTCTTTGGAATTTCTGCAGCATAATGATATACACACCTGCAGATGGGAATCCAGTCACGTACATATATACGCCCCTGAACGTGAAAATCAGCGAAGCTGAAGCGATCTCCCATTTTGCGCCGTATGCCTATTATCTCGCAGTTTGTAACAATATTTAAGATTTATCAGATCGCATTTCGAGTGCTTAAAGTAACAGAGGGTATAGCGCCAGATGATTACAGGTCTTTCAGGTTGTCCAAAGCATAGGCCTTCAGCTTGCACGCGGGTCCTAACCAGGAGCTGGTAACAGTCCAACTCGTAAAGTGCGTGTCCCGGATACGAGAACCAAATGGAAGTTTGAATTCTGGAGAGGTAGCACATCAAATCGAGGCAATCCCTCTAACGCAGCTGGCAGCTGCTCTTCGGTTATGCACCAGGTCTATATTGGCTGGCAGCTGTCTTTATGCCTTCGAGATACTTCAAACGTATCGTCGCAGACTTGGCAGCCTGCCAATCCTGCTCTCCGATGGATGATTCTATCTCTGCACAAGTCTTCTTGATTTCACCTGAAGAAGAAATGGGTTTGTGGCATTCTGCATTGGGGGCATGGTGGCTACTCACCACGGTTCTTTTCGGCTATTGCCTCGATTTCTTCTGTTGTCGCATCTTCTAGTTGTTCTCTCACTTCCATGATCTCTGATATAAGATCAAAATCTTCGAGTTGATCGGCCTCTGCAATTTCGATACCGTGCTGGCTCAGGATGTATTCCGCTCGTGGAAGTGGGTCTTTCAAGGCACCCCAGGCGCGACCCATGAGGTCAGAAAGGCTATGAGCCACTGACTTTGTTCCCTGGAGAAGCTCGTTAACTTTGTTCTCTGATAAACCCAAGCTTGAACACACCTCCCCATGGACTGCCCACGCGTCAGGGTGGACCAGCCTCTGAGCTTCCAAGTATCTTCGCCTTAGATGAGCGGTGTCCACTACAAAGGGATTAGGTTCCAGAGGTAGCTGGAAGAGCGTGTGGTATGGCACAGAATCTGTTAGACGCGAGATGTAGGAACACTTCGGGCAGACCGGGATGGGTGTCGGTAGAGGCTTCCCACATTGTGGACAGTTAATGAGGGCCTGGAACTTGTGTTCTGGCGGCTTTCTCGAGTCCAAACATCGAAGAGTAGTTGAGAACGAACGTGTCGAAGAGGGCACTCGTATCCGTGTCACGGTCAAAGAGCGGAGCAGCGTCATAGTTGGTGGCTGACAAGGAGCGATGATCCGCCCCTGGTTTGGACAGGACCGCTAGGACCGCTAAGGCTCTGGCTATGCCTATTTGGCACCACTTCGCTGTGGAACGTGCCTTTCCACTCTTTATACCCCAGCAGCTTTACCAGTGCTAATGTCAGACAGTCTTGTCCCTTCACCCTCTTTTAGCGCACTAGAATGCATGCGGGAGGACGACTATGCGGCTGCTGACGCTGCTCGTCAACGGCTCGCTCCAAAGAAGGGCCTTCGTGGACTGTCTCATTCGCTGTCCAATCTTCGTCGAGATCGAACGAAGTCTGTTTCCAGCAAAAAGACGAGCCGCAGTACGAATGATGGGCAAGATGAGGGAGAAAGTACCCGCCCTTCTGTCGCAACCACTGTCGCGATAGACCTCGACGGCTCGGCGATCTCAGGCTTCCATCTAGAGAAAGATATTTACAGATGGGCGACAATTTACGAGAATCAAAGAGGGTGCGCTGCCATTTCCAATTCTTTCTATCCACCAGCTCATCAGATGCGCTCAGTTTCACAATGTTTTCCACTCCTTATTACTCCAAAATGACACTGCTCCCCATGGATCCACTACCCTTCACCATCCCCTCGTCTTCGTCAAAGAGGTCCAAACAGCCGAAAGTGTCATTGACGGAGTATCCGCTACCAGACGGCACCTGGCGCTGGGTATCCAAATGCTGGATGATCGACATGCGCTCTGACTCGGGGGAGGTCCAGCACGACGGATTTGAGTACAATTGGCGATTCAGACCGGATAAATGGACGGCTGACATCGGGGGACTCAGTGCGGGAGGTCTGGTACGGCGGCGGCGATGGGTGCGGTTAATGATGAGACCTGCCACCATTCCAGCAAAGGTGCAAACCGGCCTCAACCCGTCAAGGTCTGAAGCTCGAAATTCCACTTACTCGGACACCTCGGGTATACCCAGCATCACCAATGACGACGCTGATGCCGAGGCAGAGTCTGTCTGGACCGGAGACGCCGAGCAGGACTGGATACGGTGTCACACGCTCATGAAGCGTCTTGGCCGGGACGGAAGGAAGCTTGAGCAGTGGAAACGATGGCTGGGAGGGTACTACTGCGAGCATTTGCATTTGGGCCATCTCATAGCGGACGGAAAACAAAAGAAGCAATGGTCAGAGGATGAAGGGCTCCTTCCTTCTCAGCTTCAAGAACAACGGCCCGACTCGGTCGTTACGGAGGGAAAACCACCTTCTTTCGAGCACATTGCCAACGTTCTGCGATTACACGTGCGTAACAAGTTTGTTTGGTCTACATTGTACAAGCACTCATCCCGCTTTGCAGGGCGACGATCTTCTGCATTCCTTCGTCTACCCTGACTCTCGTGCAAAGCTCCTTGAATTGCTGGGTCATGGCGGCCTGCTGCCTGAATTGAACGTTCCATTAGGAATAGGATGGTCGGCCGCGGACGTCGATTTCTGGAGCTATGCGAGTGGCTTGGACAAGACAGTCGCCCAGGATGACGCGGCACTTGAGGCAAAAGAGAAGGAGGCGGAAAGAAACGACGTCAACGCGATAGACGCGTACACCGAAGTCGAAGCCGGAGAGGCGGCCGTACCATCGATTGCCGAGGAAGCTCCATCAACCGCAAAGAATGTTCCATTGGCCAAGGAGACTCCGACCAAGAAAGAGACTCCATTGACCAAGGAGGCTCCCACAGTCGCAAAATGGGAGGTTACACCAGTTGCAAAGAGGGAGGTTACATCGACTGCGGAAGAAGAGGCTCTTGCGAAAGAAGAGGCTCCCAGTATTGACGGCAGTGTCGACTAGGAGAGACCTGGACATATTCACACTGAATTTATCTACATGATACCCTGTTCAATTGCTATCTTGCTATCATACTTATAATACATTGCAATTATTCTGTCGCGTTCCTTGGCCTGTGAGTGTGAGCGCGTTTACAACACGACACAATCACATGCAGAGGAAATCACGAGGCCTAAGCGCGTAAGCAGGTTGCCTGATCGCGGATGCATCATATTATGTCCAGTACTGCACTGGCAGTCACTCCACCCAACGTTCCCAGCCCGCATGAGCTTGACATTGACAAGAAATGTCAAACGAAACCCCAACGCCTCGACTATCCACGAGGCCCCCGAAGCCTTCGTGGTATGAGGCGCTCTTCCCAGGTCTCCCAGACGATCCAAACCACCCCGCCCAAATTGCACTCCGCTCATATGCCCTATCGCTCACATTATCGCTGGGCCCGTCGCTTCTTCCGTTTGTGTTGGCTTTGATATCGGGGCGCAAAGGTCGCAAACATCACGCAAAGAGCCTCAAACACGTCCTTCAAAGAGAACTTGGTCCTAATGGATTTGCTTTCGCGATAACAGTGGCAGTGAGCGGTGGTGCCTTATTGCAACGCGTCTGGGAGATGTTGGAAGACGTGGGGACAGACGCTGAGGACGCGCCGAGGGTTTTTGGGTCGCCCGATCGTGAAACGCGGCGTGGACCTAGCTTGCTTGACCGCAACGAGATTTATCGCAGTCTGTGCAAATGGGTCTCTGCGCAGAACGTGTCGTCTTCCACGAAAGCCTTCACCACCAACCTCATATCCTCCACCGTTGCGATTTTGCTGTTGCAAGGGCGGCGACGTTCAGCACCCCCCTTGAAGACCGTCAGCATCCCATTGACCATGCCGATTGACACAAACACCACCAAATCTGGCCCTTCACCCACACTTGACTTGACTCTCTTGCTACTGATCCGAGCGGTGGACGCGACCATTCAATCCGCGGTTTTCAAAAGCTCAGAGACCTATTGGTCTAAGGCCGAGACTATCGACATTCTTGGCGCCGATGGCGAGGTTCTCGTCAGCCATGCTGGGACCGCCGAATCACAAAAGGCAAAGGAGGCCGAGACTGCATGGCGCCAAAAGATGACGACACGTATTGACGCTTTCATCTTCTGGGCATGCAGCGCAAGGTATGCATATTGGTTGATTGCATTTTAGCGCACGCGCTGATAGTTTTCGCCACGTAGAATTATGTGGTGCTTCTTCCAAGATCCTCGCAGACTACCACCGTCCTATGTAAAATGGTGAGCACGTCCGACCCCCAAATTTCCCAGCCACACTGAAATCGCCTTCGAAAGGATCAACTCCCTAGCCAGGGTGGACGGCAGACTGTTGACGATCCTTCAAGCCATTCGCACCAAGCAATGGTCATACATAGGTGGTTCCGCCACACTTCAACCTACTCTTATGGGCTTGTCCCAAGAGTTGGGCCATCCCGCCTCTTGGGGAGATCCAGCCCAATTACCCGCTTATGGCGGTACCATCGCAAACGCAACATGGAAGAAGTTTGGTGTGACAAGCAGGCATGGCGTGGGCGGTTTTCCATGCGAGGTTGTCCACGGAGGACTTGGCGCCTCATGGGGTCTTGGTGATGGCTGCACAGCTAATGCCAGTCTGAGATTTTTGCTCGCATTCGCAGAAGCAATAGCCCTGTACCTTCCGGTAAGATGCCTGCGCTGTTCGGGAGATTTTGTTTATCTTTACTGAAATGATTGCCTGCAGGTGCATTTTTTGCCTATTCTTTTGACGCGGCCGAAATCTATACTGCGTCTTCAGCGAGTCGTATTGCCGACAATATTGCATGCTCTGCGCAGCGCCACATTTTTGTCAACCTTCGTCGCGTCATGTTGGTACGGCGTTTGCCTGACCCGCTCCCTTGTTTTGGCCAGGCTCATGCCTGGGATATCGCACGACTTCTGGGACGGTCCGTATGGCTGCACGATGGTTGGCTCCTTGTTGTGCGGAAGCAGCATCTGGATTGAAAATGGCAGACGCCGAGGGGAGATGGCGCTCTATGTCCTTCCCCGTGCCATCAGAACGCTGTTACCTTACAGCTGGATGAAAAGAGGCAACAAGACATTCAAAGTGATCGAACGGTGTGTCAAATAAGGATCAACCAGTATTTAAAGCGAGCTAAAACCGAAATTTTCAGATTGGTATTCATCACCTCACTAGCTTCCCTTCTCACAACTGCTGTCCACCGCCCAGATTCACTGCGCGGGCTTTCTCGGTGGACTCTGGCGTTTGTCATGCGTGGGCCCAACGCAGGATTTTGGAAGCGCCGGAAGATTTTAGCGCAGACACCAGTCTCCCCAAGCTCTCGCTCTCCTACTCCATATCCGGAGGAGCATAAATCTCAAGACCACTAATAGCATACTATACCCTTGTCTTTTGTGAGCGCATCACATTTAATCATCTCTTATTTATTATGCCCTCCACACACGCATATTGTGGTCGTAAAACGAACAGCTCGCTATAATTGTCTTCTCATCTCCATTGCCGGCGTGAGACCAGTCCACGCCGTATGCCAGGGACTGATGCTCATCAAATCGTGCCGTCACCGCCCACTCATCCTTCTCATATGAGCTTTTGTCGTGGCCGTCTTGCAGACCATCGAGATTGAACGTGACTACCTTAAAACCATCATGCATGCAGGCAACCAGCAAATCATTTCGGCGCGGCTCCGATGGATGCCACTTCACGCGCCAGGCTCCGCCGCCCACATCAGCCTGAATAAGTGGGGTGGTCATTTTGCGGGTGTCAAATATTCGGACGCTGCTATCGTAGCTGCGAAAATGATGAGTGGGGGTCGATCATTGGTCAATAAAACAGATTATACCTGCCCACCGCCAGTACATGCTCGATGTGAGGGTGGGATTGAATGGTCGTTATTCCAGCATCAAATCTGCCAGGTGATAATCAAATCTTGAAACAGCGGAGAATATCCGGTTGGCCTACCTTTTATTCGTAAAAATTGGTTGGTCAAAGCCTTCCCTGATATCCCATCCCTTGAGTTTGAGATCGTCCCCGCCTGTCAATTTCAAGTTAGTATCGACCCAAGACGAAAGAAATTAGATGGTGCCCGACCAGAGTAAATGGTGTTAGTGTCCCAGTAATTCCACGCGGCGATCCAAGGCTCGAAATCATGTGCAAGCCATGTATCGGTAATTTGCAAGCCAGATTGTTCAGATGGTTGCAGGAGGCAAAGATTACCATCGGACAGTGAGACTATCATGGAGCCAAGGTTGCTTAAAAACGTGGGTCATTATCGCAGTTCATGATGAAGTTGGCCTGTGAGCATACTTGGTAGGCTTCCGACGATTTGACCAATCCAATGAAAGGCAGAGAATATCCGAGGATGCGCAAGATATTGATTGCACCTGATCCAGCGCTCGCTAGATGTACTAGCGCTGAATATTCGAATCATTAGAGTAGCCACAGAGTCTGGAGGCGTACATATTTGTCAGACCATTGATGTAGAGTTATATGTCCTTCTGAGTCAGCAATACCCAGCAGCGGTGAAGAATCTTCCGTTCTAAAACACCTAAATATATGTCAATAAGTAATTACTACATTGCAATGCGACCCGCCATTTCATGTCAAGGACTGCCGGCAGTGATATCCTTTGCAACATTTGTCTAGGTGGATGATAAGCACCGATTGGTAGATAGCTCAGCACTGTCACTTGCAATGTGTGTTCACCTTCCGATAAGATCTCGAAGAGGATGCATTGGCCTTGCCTGTGTTGCTTGTGAGGAGTGTCTGGAGGGGGCTCGGAGATTTCATCAAGCTTGTAAGTACCACAAGCAAATAGATTGCGATGAGAACTAGGACAAAATTCGACGGAATCAGCAGGCCAATCAGTGTCAAATGCGACGCTCATCGACTTCGGGTTCGTAAAAGTCAGAAGCAGAAAATATTGGCACCGATCCCGAAGGAGATTTTCGTGTCTGCGGCGGCGGTGGCAGACGGCGCTTGCCACTGCTTGCACATAGTCCTCACGGCCCACTCTCGTCGCGTATACCAATAGGCCTCGTCGGGATTGTTTTCATACGCACGCTCTCGACATTCTCTCATATCCACTATCTCAAGACTTATCAAGGTCTATCGTCCTTCTTCCTTGAAGGAAACCTAGAGGAGAGACCAGGATCCCCTTATGCGCTTTGCTTTCATTCTTCGGCATAGGCGTAGCCTCCTCATGCAATTTGACCCATCCCAAGGAAGTTCAGCGTTGTCTAATAGCTTAAAGCGAACCCTCGCGCAGCAAGCCACTGCGCGTAAAGTCCCCAAACTTGAAGGAGCGCAAACTCCGGCGTCCTCATCGCGCGGTACCACTCCTGTGTTCTCTCCTGAATTTGCAATGCCCAATTCATCATCATCACCATCTTATTCCGGCTCTAAACTAAAAGGTGGCTCTTTTGGGCGTTCCGCTCGCGCACCACCTCCAGCATTCAAAGGTGGGAGAAAGGGCAAGAGTGGTGGCTCGCTCGCGCTTGCAAGACTTGCTCTGCTTGAGGGACCAACCCACGCGCAACAACATATTGAAACACACTTCGCCGATCAGTACCCAGGCGCACCTCTTCCCAAGCCTGTTCTTGTAGGCAATCCCAAAGGGTCGTTGTCTAATTGGATGTCCAATGCGTATAACCAATTACCGAGTTACGAGTCTAAGGAGGGGCGTTTGGAAGACGGGCGTATTGTTTGGAGGTACGAATATCACGCTTTGACCCCACTTCTTAGTCTGATCGTTTGGCAGGACCATGGTCAAAGTTCAAATCCCGGGAAGCACCGAGCTGATTGGCACGGGAGATGACAGGGTTCGCAAAGAGTCAGAAAGGCTGGCAGCTCTTGCAGCTTTGTATGATTTGCAAGGCATGGGTTTGGTCAGTGCATCGATGCTCAAATCCATACACCCGAAGCTGACTATTATTCTCTATGCTCAGCTCGACAAAGCTGCAACGCTGAAGAAAGCAACCATAAAGGACGAGGCATCAACTACGATCAAGCTCTCCGATAATACCGAAGTTGACTATGAACGTGCCCGGCAGTTCATAGATTACTATTGTCGCAGATATAAATTCGGGAAACCCGATGTGGACTTCAATCCGATCAAGTCAGGCTGGGAAGCCGTTATGGCCATCGACGGTCGGCGTATTGGTATGGGCAATGCTTCAAATAAGAAAAATTCCCAAACGGCTTGTTACTTGGACGTAACACAATACCTCGAAAGCTGTGATCCAGATCTTTGGAAGGCGTTTGTTGATGCAGCCAAGTCTGGCAGAGATCTGGGCATGGCTCCACCAGTCTGGCTTCATATGGGCAGTGCTTTAACAGACGAGATCAGAGATCTTTGCCACGACATCAGGAAAAGCTCGCTTTATCGCCATAGGCCAGCTAGAAAACCAGCCACTGTTGTTTCGACAGCCGAGACGCGTGCTCGGCCCTCGGCTGGGGTCTACAAGGCCCCAGCGCTTATCAATGCGAAGTCAACGCGACTACTGAAAAGACGGCAGGAATATCTCCGAGACCCCTTCATGCAAAAAATGCGCGACACAAGGACAGCGCTCCCAGTCTTCACGAAGGCCGCGGAACTCCTGACGCACGTAGAGGCCAACGATGTCACTATTTGCATGGCCGCGACGGGGTCTGGAAAGACCACACAATTGCCCCAAATCATCCTGGATGACTGGATTGAGAAGAATAGAGGTGCCGAGTGTAATATTGTGTGCACACAACCTCGTCGTATCGCTGCCATTAGCGTCGCTGATCGTGTGGCCAAAGAAAGGGGCGAAGTTGTGGGCAGAGGTTCCGTTGGATATCAAGTGCGATTTGATGCCAAATTGCCAGAGCCGAACGGCTCGATCACTTTCTGCACTACGGGAATATTTTTGAAGTGGCTGCAAGCCGCTTTGTCCGAAGGGGGCAGCTCCAAACTGGACGATGTTACGCATGTGGTTGTCGATGAGGTTCACGAGCGTGACGTGGACACTGATCTGCTGCTCGTTGTCCTTAAACGCCTATTGGAAGAGCGTAAGGCTCAAGGGAGACCTATCAAAGTACTCCTGATGAGCGCTACCATCGACCCAACCCTGTTTCAAAAATACTTTCCTGACAATCACGGCCAGCCAGCTAAAGTCATCGAGGTCCCCGGCCGTTCATTCCCTGTCACGAAGCACTTCCTGGACGATTTTGTCCCAGAACTGAAAAAGGATGCAAGCACAGCACACCTTCTCCGCGATCCATTGGTCGAAAAATATCTGAACAACGAGCTTCCTGCCAGTGGCTTCAATTCGTCACGACTGGTGTCTGGCGAAATGAGGGACGACCTCGATTTGCCACACAATCTTATTGCACTTACTATCGCACACGTCTTGAAGAAGACAGATACGGGTCATGTTCTTGTCTTCCTTCCTGGTTGGGAAGAGATTCAGGCAACGCAGAAAACCCTCCTGAGTCCATCGTTTGGCGTCAAATTCAATGACCCCTCCCAGTATACCATCCATCTTCTACACTCTTCCGTACCTCTTGCAGAGCAGCAGATTGTTTTCGAGCCTCCTGCACCTGGAGTACGAAGAATTATCTTGGCCACCAACATAGCAGAAACGTCAGTGACGATCCCAGATGTCGTCTATGTCGTGGACACTGGCAAAGTTAAGGAGCAGCGCTATGATCCTGATCGACATGTGACTTCTTTAGTTTCCGCTTGGGTTGGCTCCTCCAATTTGAATCAGCGAGCTGGTCGTGCTGGCCGTCATCGCTCCGGCGAGTACTTTGGTCTTTTGGGCAACAAACGCCTATCGGCTCTTCAGCCATACCAGACTGTGGAAATCAAGCGAACAGATTTGAGCAATGTCGTCATGCACGTCAAAGCACTTGACTTCCCGGGCATGACTGTCGAGGAGGTACTCGCAGCGACCATCGAGCCTCCCGAAGCTGGGCGTGTGGAAGCCGCAATGAAGAACCTTCAAATGGTTGGCGCTTTAGACTCCGAAAAGGCGTTGACTGCCCTCGGTCGAGTTCTGCTGCAGTTACCGGTTGATGCACAGATGGGTCGAATGGTTCTCTATGGTAGTTTCTTCCGTTGCCTCGACAAGGCTTTGACCCTGGCCGCTATCTTGACCAATCGCGACCCTTTCCTTTCCCCACCGATGATGAAAGCTGAGGCAGCCAAGGTCAAGAATTCCTGGGCGCCTCCAGATTTCCGTTCAGATGCCTTGGCGATATTACGGGCGTATGATGCTTGGTGGGATATCCAACGTCTTGGCCATTGGGACCGAGCGCACCGCTTCTGCAGCGATAACTTCTTGTCTAGACCCACCCTCATGACTATACAGAAAATCAAGGGTCAGCTCCTCCAGTCGCTATATCATGCAGGTGTCATCGATGTTTCGGCGGGAGGTGTTGCATCTTCAAATCCAATAGGCAGAGGCCAGAATCTAACCGTTCCGCCTGAGTTGAACACTAACGGCGAATCGTTACCATTGATGGCTGCTCTCATAACTGTCGCATCACAACCTAAATTTGCTGTACGCACTAGTGACAAGGGATATCGCACCATGCAAGAAAAGGTGGGTTTTATATTCAGCTCTCTAAACCACTTTTTTTAACGTGTGTGAATAGATGACTTTTATGCATCCCTCTAGCGTAAATAACCGAAAACACGAAGACTCTGTTGACACCATCTATGGAGAGAAGCAGCTCTACGCCTTTGCGGAAAAGCGGCAGAATCTTACTGGCGGTGGAAACAATATCAATATGCTTACCACCACGCGGATTGATCCCATGACTTACGTCCTCTTCGGCGCGTACGAAATCGAGGTCGTTTCAAGGGGACTTGAATGCGACGGTTGGCTTCCTGTTAATGGTCACATCGATACTCTCGATGATATAGAACGATTAAAGACCTTGATGGAGTCTTGCATGCTCCGGGTCTTCGAAGGCATTATGCTGAGCAGACAGAAGCGGAGTTGGAGAGATAACATTCCGCTCTCGCCGAGAGAGGAAGCAGAAACGGACGACGACGAAGAGCCCCAAGCGCACAAACACCAGGCTCTTACCTCGGATGAGATTCGAGAGTTGGATCTCCTAACGAGAGACATGGTCAGGATTCTCAATCGCTTTGGGGAGGAGCGAATAACGAGCCAGTCACGGCACACCTCGAGATCTGCAACGCCTATGGCCTCGCCTGCTTTCGCATCACTTCGCCTACCATCTATTGGCTCGCGCTCAGGCTATTCCTCACCTTACAACATTGGATCCGCTTATAACTCGAGACCTGGCACGCCATCACGCCTTGGTCCCAGATAGAAATGGCATGGTTTACTACTACTACTATACGAGGATCTAGACAAAATAATTACCTTATCAACATCATCATATATACGCTCATGCATGCAATACTTTAATCCCTGTTCACTCATACTTCGGGTCCCAACCCTCGATTTGAATTCACCATTCGACGGTCGCTCCGTCTCAAAGAGGTAATCGGATGACCTAACCCGAAGACAGGAGTCTCATCATCCTACGTCTAAGCACCACGCATCTGTATACCCTGTCGGCAGCCGGTCTCGCTCAGTTGATAACCAACATTGTGACTCGTCCTGAATTTTCTATACCCTATATTCTAGTACCGATCAACCTGAAAACTTGCAAAGATGGCGACGAACATGCGAGGGCTCACGCAGGTCCGTACGCTAACACCTCTCTCAGTATGAAGGCCTCATGTTTTTTGCAGTTCATTGCGGATATCCGAGGTGCAAGAGTCCGTGAACTGGAGGAAAAGAGGATTAACAAAGAGATGGCCAACATCAGAAAGAAATTCAAAGGTGCATGATCAATTGGGTAGGGTAGCATAGCACATGCTTACAAGCATCTTCCACGGCAGATGGAAATCTCGACGGGTACCAGAAGAAAAAGTGAGATTTGAATGTCAACTACCGTCGATACTGGACTCATTGAAGCCCACGTCACCAAGATATGTTGCGAAGATTATATTCACATACATTCTGGGTTACAAAGTCGATGTAGGCCACATGGAGGCTGTGAACCTGATTTCTAGTTCAAAGTATAGCGAGAAGCAAATTGTAAGTTTGGCTCAATGATTCAGGATCGCGTAGCTTACAAGATTGCAGGGATACCTGGCCGTAACTTTGTTGATGCATGAGAACTCAGACTTCCTTCGACTGGTGGTCAACTCTATTCGCAAGGACCTGAATGAAAGCAATGAGATCAACAATTGCTTAGCATTACATGCCATAGCAAATGTCGGTGGAAGTGAAATGGCCGAGGCTTTGGCTGAGGACGTGCATCGTCTACTTATATCACCGTGCGTCACCGGCACCCTCCGTCTCGATATACTAATATAAACAAGTCAATAGGACGTCACAAACTTTTGTCAAGAAGAAGGCGGCGTTGACATTATTACGATTATATCGCAAACATGCAGAAGTTATTCCAGCAGCGGAGTGGGCTTTGCGAATTGTCTCAATCATGGACGATCAAGACTTGGTATGATCAAAGTCCGTTGATATCAATCATATCTTACATTCACACAGGGTGTGGTTGTTTGTGTGACAAGTCTAGTAATGGCCTTGGCGCAAGATAACTTGGATGCGTTTGCAGTATGCTATACGAAAGCTGTAGATCGCCTACACAGAGTGAGTCTCCTTCTTTGCTCCTTTTTTTGTCGATTTTAATTTGCTATCAGCTTGTGATAGAGCATGAATACTCTGCCCAATACGCATATTACAAAGTCCCTTCACCTTGGCTATTGGTGAAATTACTCCGACTGCTGCAATACTACCCACCTTCAGGTGTGTGCCTTGATCTGCAATGTTGATGGGTAGCAGTGCTGAATTTATGTTAGAGGACCCCACAATCCGCAGTGTCCTGCACAATGTTTTACAAACCACTATGAACAACAGTGCTGAGCCTTCAAGAAATGTACAGCACAATAACGCTCAACATGCAGTGCTTTTCGAGGCTATCAGTTTGGCCATTCACTTAGACACCAACTCGCCCCTTGTTGGCACAGCAGCCGTCATTTTAGCGAGGTTCATATCTTCCAAAGAAACAAATGTTCGATACTTAGGACTCGACGCTATGGCACATCTCGCTGCCCGTGCTGACTCGCTGGAGCCGATCAAAAAGCAGCAAGGCACTATCATTTTGTCACTCCGTGACAAGGACATTTCCGTGCGCCGACGTGCCCTGGACCTCCTCTACAGCATGTGCGATGTTGACAACTCTGAATTGATCGTTGGCGAGTTGCTGCGATATCTGAAAGTTGCGGACTATGCACTTCGGGAGGAAATGGTCTTGAAGATAGCCATTCTTACGGAGAAGTATGCAAGTTCGTACAAGTGGTATGTTGACACGATACTCCAGTTGATCAGCGCTGCTGGGGAGCATGTGGGTGATGAAGTCTGGTATCGTGTGGTGCAAATTGTCACAAATACCGAGGATCTCCAAGCATATGCTGCCAAAGTCATCTTTGAGCACCTGAAAGCTCCTTCGACGCATGAGAGTCTGGTCAAAGTCGGAGGTTGGCACATCTAGCTCAGATTATGCGCTGTACTAATGCTTCATTGCAGGCTATATCCTCGGGGAGTATGGGCACTTGATTGCCAATGAAGCTGGTTACAGCCCTCTTGAGCAGTTTCAGATTCTGCATCACAAATCACAATTTTGTATCGCGTCCACACGATCATTACTTCTGTCGACATACATCAAATGGGTCAACGTCTTCCCCGAGATCAAGCCCCAGCTCGTCAATATATTCGAGCGTTATCGACACGTCCTCGACGCAGAGCTGCAGCAACGGGCCTGCGAATTTTACGCTCTTGCATCACGACCTGACGATGACGAACTGCTGCAGAATGTCTGCGAAGAGATGCCCCCTTTCCCTGCCCGGGAGAGTGCTTTGCTTGGGCGATTAAACCAAAAGCACGGAGACACGGGCGACAAACGAACTTGGGTTCATGGGGGTAAGGAGGCTAATCTTGAACGCAAGCCGACCTTGCGCAAAACTAGTCTTCTGGTACAGCCGGACGGTAACGAACCAGTAGCTACCGCCCCTGGCGACGGCCAGGACATATTAGGCTCGTTAGCAGGGTTAAATCTCTCAACGCCGGTTGTTAACAACGCGTCCACAACTCAAGCGCCCACGCCGATTACTTCGTCGCCTTCTCAGCCATTAGGCGCGCCTCGTCTCACTGCGGGTCCAAGCGTCGACCGTTGGTTTGAAAAGCTCACACATAGCGCCGAGGGCGTGCTCTACGAAGACGTTCAAATCCAAATTGGGATTAAATCAAAGTATCAAGGCCATCTCGGCCAGATAGCGATTTACATGGGGAACAAAGTTTCTGCCCCTTTGACATCCTTCACCACCACCGTCCATACCAGTGATCCAGATGCATTGTCTGTATCATTCACGAAGATTTCTCCCAGCACTATAGCGCCTCGCACTCAGACACAGCAGTTACTACAAGTGGAATGTAAAAAGATGTTCACCACCCCACCAGTCTTGACGGTATCTTTCCTGGCGGGCTCACATCAAGCCATCTCGATTCGATTACCCATTGTCGTCACCAAATTCTTCGAGCATGTCAAATTGGAACAAGCCGACTTCTTCGAAAGGTGGAAACTAATTGGTGGACCTCCACGCGAAGCGCAGAGCGTCTTCCCCATCGACCTGACCGCTGCCGGGCAAATTGATATTGCGAAGAATCGGCAATTAGTGTCGGGCCACAATCTCAATGTGCTAGATGGTATAGACCCCAACCCGAGCAACTTGGTGGCAGCCGGTGTTCTGCACATGTCAGTGGAGGGTAAAGTGGGTTGTCTCCTACGTGTAGAACCTAACAAAGAGGCAAAGGCACGTGTTGCTCCTCCATCACTATAAAAGTGCTAACTTCGGTACTCTAGTTATGCCGCTTGACCGTGCGTAGTACTTCAGAGGATGTGGCAGCTGAGGTGCAAAAGTTGTTACAGACTCCCTTAAGAAAGGGAGACTCTTGAGAGCATAGTCAGGTGCTATTCCAGTGTATTGTATCCCACATTTATTAATCAAAGTTTGCTTCATTAATTAACACAATAAAAACTAAGATACACAAATTACCGCCTAAGAATACTCTTCAATATGCCCTTCTTTCTTTTGGCTTGGTCGTCCGACTCGTTTTGAGAGTCTGCAGCCCTCCAAGAAAAATCAGCTTGTGATTGAGCAGACCCAGGAACCGAATCCGTGGAAGTAGACCGAGCTTTGAGCTTGTCCGACCGTCGTCGCGCACTGATATCCTCGGGTGAAGATGGCTGCCCGCCAGTCAGATCTACCTGAGAAGTTCTGGTCAACAGCTTCGCTAATGGAGATAGACCCGAGGACACGGGGCTTGAGGGTAAAGATGCATCTGATGGAATTTCGTGGCCGAGTGTGTCTGATAAATCGGACTGGGATGGGGCGGTGACGGGTCTGCTAGTCCTCCTCGGCCTGTGGCTGGATGGAGGATGCTTTGAGGTGGAAGTTCTTCGGTTCCGTGGAGTGATGGTGGGTGAGGCTGAGTGTCGTTTGCTTGTGGGAGAGGCTGGGGGGTCAGAAGTCCGGGAGGCTAGCTGGCCAACTCTTTGTAATGCAGTGGCTTCAATTTCACCACCGCGGATGAGTAGCTCATCCAGCTGATCATCTGGGGGGTCGGGCGATCGGGAATAATGATCACTACGGGAACCCCGTATGACAGCCGCAGCAACGGAAGCAAGTTGGGCGGGAATGTCTACAAGGTACGGAAGAGAAGGTACGGCTTCTCGAACGAGGGCAGGCTTCGTTCTCAGACGCCACCGGAGAGCGTTGAGAATATCCTTGTGAGGTTTCACATCATTGGTAGGAGCTGAGCTGGGCACATATGTGGAGACAACGTTGAGGTATTCCTTCATTTCAGGCAGCTTTGATTGTAAGAAAGGCGCCACAAGTTTCATATATTCCTCTTTCCCGACAGTCTGGATGAAAAGTATCAGTGATTATGTTATGGAACCGCTCAAGGGTACTTACTGAGTTGAGATTAGCGAGGCTCTGTATGACTTTTGTAACTAGCGTCAAACTGCGCTGCACAGTTGTTGGAGGCCGTCCTAAAGGTCGAGTGGGTGAGCAAAATGAACGAGCATTCGTGTCCAGGTACGGTACCTGGACATAGACCGAACATATGAGGATTTAGCATGGCAGGTGCTATGAAACGTAGAAAGCAGAATGCAGACACCCCTTGCCAAGGCAAGCTTCGGTTACGCCCTTCGGTATGTTCAGTCACTTGATATTTGGTCATCACTAGCTTGCGGACGTGCTGGAGCAGCTGTTTCATCTCGCTATAGTAGACATCAGCATGCAGTGGAAGACAGCTTCTTTCGAGAACGTACGGTGGGCAGTCGTCTTTGACAGAGAATATTTGTGACCAAAACTCATTACACCAAGTAATGAGTAAGTCAACATTTTTTTCTAGATCTTTTTGACCTTTGTTGTTACGACTGGGATCGATCTCGATAGCCACTTTCTCCTGGCATAGTCGACGCAATGGAGCACCGATGCTCGCTTCCAGAAAAACCCTCCCGTATATGCCCATACATTGTTCCATGACCTTGGTGAATATAGTATTTCCCCGAAAGATTATAGTATGAGCTGGCCGTAGGGTCAAATTCAATAACTTACAACAAACAACAGCGGACGAATACACTCACACTGCGGGGTAAAATCGACCTCTCGGTCAGCGATTACATGAATATCTTTAATCAGAGTGTTGTTTGCCATCGTGATCCAGATAAGCGCTCGAGACGCTGTCTTTAACTGCAGTCTTTCATCGAAAGCAAGCATCCAGTCCAGCCCATTTCTTGATTTGATGGTCTATGGCACACCAGTGAGCTACCGAACGGGGTAACAGCACAAGGCGTCGAACCTCTAAAAGCCTAGAGTAACAGGACAACGGCAAGACGATTTCCCTGGAGCTTATCAATATCATATGCAAGTTAGACATGCAACGAAACTCACTCGTCCACCCTGATCTTCATGCGCAAATCTCCGACCTTCGTACTGCTCGCAATCGGGCCGTTGCTCAGGATTGGAAACCACCCCTCGACAGCTTCGCCTCTGCGAAAGTTGCCCAGTGCGATTCGCACAGCCCCTAGGTATACAGGCTTGGACGACTTTTTCTCGTTCCAAACTTTAATATTGAGAGTGCCGAAAGGCGGCAGGTCGGTAAAAACGAAATCCTCGAACCATTCGGGAGAGCCTATGGCTTTCACGACTGTTGTTCTGCCACACAAACGTTCGTTGAATTGGATTTCGCAAAACACGTCCATGTCGACAGCATCGACTTCTGTCTCCTGATACCCACTGCTAGGGTCTGTCAACAGTTTAGGATTGCCCAAATTTCGTCCCTCCGTGACGGACATGTTGACTTCGCGCCATATGCGATACCAGCCGCCGTCCGCAGGGGATTCATTCCGGCCATAGATCTCCTGAACGGTGTAGGATCTGAAAAGCGAGAGCCAATGACTACACGTCTCTAGGGAGTCAAATTTCAAATAAAGAGGCTCCTCGATCGTATATTGAGTCTCTCGTTGTTCCCTGGGAGGCACAAGATTAAGATGGGATCAGCAGCAAAGAGGGGTTCAAACATACTCTTCGCAGTATATCGAGATGCAATTCTTCTTTTCGAATAAAGAGGTATCCGCCAGTCGAACATCGGTCAGTTTGAGCATATTGATATATACCGTTTGGTATACACCCGATCCCTGAGCGATCTATGAGCTAAACAAGCGGTGGATGAGGGTTCTCAGTACTCACATCGACAGATACCTGCAACCTGCACTCGGTGCCCGCCTCCACTAGCGTACACACTCCGCTCTTCCACTGGCCCGCAACAACTGGTCCCCGACCCAGGCCCATCCAACTCGTCTGTCCTGCAATTGAAACCGCGCGTCAGAGAGGTGCCTTGCAGAGGCAAGATCTCGGAAATACCTCTCAGCCGCTTCTGGGAGTCATCGCTGCTCTTCGAGCTCAATGGCTGGACAGACTCTCGCTGCGCGGAGCTCTTCTTGCGCTGCGGGGTCGCCTGAGATACGTTGAACGATCGCGCCAAGCTACCGGAACCGATGGACGCACCTTGCGCAGGTTAGACAGAACAGCATGCGTCAAATAGACCTCAATGGATGCCTTGAACTCGGTTTGCGCGTCGGTAATGGATGAAGGCGAAGGACTTTCCCAGTAGTCCGACAGCATAGCAAGGAAAATTCGATGTTAGAGCGGAAGAGGGTCAGAGCGCTGAATAGGGTCCTCCGAGTCCAGGCACTATCACTCCACGGAAGCTTGCAATTGTAAGCAGCTGGTTAGCAACACAGCAAGTGTGGTCTACGAGTCTGGAGATTTAAGGGATGATGGCCATGCAGAAGCGGCACACTACATAACTAAAAAGTACGGACTGAAAGGTCGGTTGATTAATTCTCGTCAGGTGGACAGGTACCGTGTTGATTTCCCTTCACAACTCATTCATTTGACTTGAGGGCGCATGCACTCAGGATGTTTGGGCGAATATTAAGCAAGATGCGAATTGAAAAGTGTCAACAGCAAATCCCGGTAGAGACTGTCGCGAAAGAGAATCTATGATTAAAGCCAGATGGTATATGTTTGTACGCCCATAAAATAGCGGTTTTGTGGCCGCGCCCTCCTACAGCTCCCCCGAGCTTACTGCGATTTTCTGGAAGAGAACGTCAGTATACAAATCGAAATGATGAAGCAAATTATACACACCCGTTGGCAACGGCCTTCTTGCCTCCCTTAACAGGTGCCTTGTACGTCTGGATATAGAAGTTGATGAAAAGGACCAAGTATGTGCTGAGGAGAGCGCATCCGAAGATCGCAGAGCTCTCAGCACCGTGGCAATCACCGACGTTGGGGAGGGAAGGCCAGTAGTTGGCAGCGAAGTGGGAGTAGGTGCCGAAGTAGACGACGAAGAGGTCGACGATGAACTGGAAGATTTGCATGGAGGTCAAATACTTCTTCCACCAGATCTTGGCACCACCGGCAGTCGCGTAATAGTAGTAGTACATGATGACATGAACGCCGAGGTTGAGCACAATGACAACCCAAGACTGAAGCAGTCGCGTCAGAAACAATGAGCGCTTAAGTGACGCGAGGGATACTCACGACGCTGGTCTTTCCGTTAAGTTGCGTGAAACATAACATGGCCGTGGCAGAGTGGTGGAAAACGTGCAAGAACGCTGCGAGAGACGCGTCAGTCGCGACCAATAGGCATAAAACGCGTCCACGTACCGAGAGGCTTCTTCTTCAACGCGAGGAAGACGGTGTCGAGGAGCTCAAGGTACTTGAAGGCGTAGTTGATCATGTAATAGGTCTCCATTCTCTGCACCTGTTGTCAGTACGGTGCATTGGAATTAAAGACGCGTCGACGTACGGGTGTCCAGGACGTGGAAGCACACATGGCCGCAAATGTGCCCTGGCTCCACCAAATGGGAACGATTTCCTCGAGCATGAGCGCGAGCAGCAACGCGCTGCCAGAGCTGAGGATGACGTTGTGGATGCGGAACAGGGTGTTGAGGCGCTGAGGCGCGCGGTCCTTCATGACTTCACGCGTGCCGAAGATGACAGCGAGATAGGTGATGAGGGTCGCGCAGACCGGTGTCCATGTTGAGAGGGGGGTCTCGCCCTGCACGTAGGAGGTCAAGTAGTGGGGAACCGACTTGACGGGCAGGACGGAGACGAGGAAGTCTGCGAGGGGAGCCATTGGAAGGATGTGGGGGGAGGGGAGTGGACCGAGGGAGAGTGCAGAATGAAGGAAAAGTGTATTCGAGCGTATTTTTAAGGGGCCAGCGGTTAATCACGTAACGACGCTATTGCTGCCGCCCTCAAAGTTTGGGGACGTGGCTACCAAAATGTGGCGCGATTGGCAGCCTGGCAGCTCGACTAATTTTCATATGGCGTCCGGCAAGCGAGTTGCCCGTTGCACTGCTACCCCCAGCGTCTCAACTGTCCCATTCTAGATCCAGCAAACTGCGCGCGCTGTTGTCTTGATTGCTTTGACACGCCCGAGGTCTTTATTTTGACAGTTGGACAGATATGTCTGTCCGATGTAGCAGACTGCAATGCGCTTCGTCGTGCAATCAGTGCCAACGTTCAATTATCCGCTTGTCAAGGCTGCTTCGTGCGTTATCTCAAAGATGCGATCTTCAAGGTTCTGTAGCTCGCCCCCAGTCAAGATCACAATCAATGACAGCAATGGCATTTTGCCCTCATTGGAATGGCATTTCAATATACGCTCTCAGTTGATAAACAACTAATTGACGTCTTCTGCTTCTTGATCGGGTCAAGCGTCTGCTGCTCAAGGCTTAGCACTTATCATGGCGTGTATCATTGCACGATAGAGGATCGCAGCCAGTCGCAGCCGCAAAGCATTGACGGCTGTCCGCCACACGCCAGCAGCTATCACCACTGTGCGACATTCGAGCAAACAGCTGTACTACTGCATGTGTTTTGGAAGCAGTGGTATGTGATCACAGCAATTTGCTGCGACACTGGTCTCGCAGCATGCGTCAAATCTAACGTGAAATGGAAATGCAATTGACAAAGCAGTGATGTGATAGCATACAAATGTGGTAGTTAAAAGGAACAGTGCAAGATGAAATGTGAATTCATGATACTTTTGAGAGCCCCAAAAAATATAAGTGGAGAAGGGCTATTACTCAGGCAGCAGTCTAAAGGGGTGCCGCGATAAGATATAAACGTGCCGGCGCGGAAGCAGAGCGGAAACGGTGTGGGGACGGGTGAGCGGGGAAGTCTCACGCAATTATGAGCGCAGCACCATACTCGAGCTCTCCCAAAAGCACACTGTCCCTATGAGAATATTGTTGTGAGAAATCGAAATGAAATGCCGACGAGTAACATACTTCTTCGAATGTTCAGCGTTGCGGAAGGTCTCGATGGCATCAGCCTTGGCTCGTGATGCACTGAGATCCGGATGAACAGCGCAGACCAAGCAGAGAGGTGAGTCCGAGGGCGAGAGCGAGTACGACGCCGAAATCTATGGTGATTGGTTAGCACTAGGTGATAGGCATGTGTGTCACACGACCTACTCCGGATGAGCGCAGCGACTCGATAAGGTTGTGAATAAATAGCAAGAAGCGTGTGCGGAGGTCGTGAAGGTCGTGCAAGTCGCCACCTGAATATTGCGTGAGCGGTGGAAGGAGAGCAGCTCATGCCGGAACTTACAGGCATCGGATGTAGGGCACCACATAGGGATGGTGCAGTTCAGGCGCACTGAGTGCAGCCCGCTACGAGCGATCATACTAAAGTTGCAATATTCAGCAATTGTGGTTTATCCGGCGGGTAAGTATGCATACTGTGCGAATGGTTCCACCGCATCATTGAGGTTGTCCAACTGCAGTATATATGTCAGGTCTCGTGTGGCGTGCGTATGCAAGGGTCACATACCCTTTGAAGTTGTACAGGCGAATCAGAACTCTTCGGGCCCACCGAGGGGAACAAACTAGGCGTGGCCGAGTGAGAGAGGACAGAGAGCATGATTTGCGCGACCGGGATGAAGGGGGTATGAAGGAGGGGAAGGGTGGGGTGGTCGACAAGGTGAATTCGCCTTTAAAGCATGTAGGTTAGCCCCGTGGTCATGCGGCTAAAATCGGGTGTGAATGATCGGGGGCAAGTCGCGTGCCCCTAACGAAGTCGAGGAGAAGAAGGGTTCCTTCTGCCTCCAATCGCGTTTGAGACGCGTCGAGCGAGATTAAAGCTCGTGATATGACATGGCATCGATCTGTGATAATCAAGGCACCCTAATCACCGACATTAAGCAGCAAAAGGAAGCAGAAGAGCGTAAAGAAAAACAAACTTGGACCAATCCAGTGCTGTGCCGTGGCAGTGCGCACGTGGCGACAAGGTCCGGCCTGCTCATTCAAGTGTGATATGTTACGTCATGTGCACCAAGCGATCCTTCCATCCTCCGTTCCACTACAGTTCTTAGAGAAATATGTGGTGGTTAGACCCAGGGAAGGAGGTCTTGAACGTCGTATGTGCACATTCTATTTAGTATATACTCGCGATGCTCAACCACGTCTTTAGCTGTTCAACAGGATTCTCGCACCGTATGTCGAAAATCTAGATATGGGCCAAGTGAACTATGGGATCGGTCAAGGTATGATCTGCGCATTATGGGTCGTGTTTAGTCTGACTATTCTCAGGTCAAATAACCTTGAGAAATTTGCGACTGAAGAAAGGAGCTTTGGACAAGTTTAGATTACCTGTCGATGTCCTGGAAGGTAAGAACGCACACGCGCCCGTCCATGTGCGACTGATCACAGCGCTCCAGGGCACCTGGGAAAGTTCACTTTATCGCTTCATTGGTTGAATCTGGGAAACCAGCCGGTCGAGGTGATGATCGAAGACGTGTATCTGTTGGTCGTTCCGTCACCGCAGGCCAATGTCGACCCGAAGGAAGAGGAGGATCGCGTGCAAGCGACAAAGGCCGAGCGTCTGGAGAATGCAGAATTGCTGCACATGAAAGGTGCTGAGGTGGGGGAGATGTCAGCAGGTGCGCAAAGAGCATACATACGAGGTTTCGGCTGGCTAACATCACGATAGACAATTCACCACAGTCTCAAGGACTGTGGGCGTCCCTCACTGCCAAAATCATCAACAATCTACAGGTGACCGTTAAGAACATTCATGTCAGATACGAGGACAAGCTCAGCGTACCGGGTGTACGTCCACTCATAACTGTGGTCATGTCATGAATCTGATAACCATTCAGCACCCCTTTGCCGCTGGTATCACTCTTGCTGGATTCACTGCAGTCTCCGTCAATGATAAATGGGAGCCTGCTTTTATTGAAAGCAACGCAGGCGCAATTCACAAGGTATGTCGCCAAATACTATCTCCCACCTTACATTGTTTGAAGTAGAGTAGCTAGCGAACCTGCAATCTCTGGCAGTATATTTCAACACGGACTCCCCAAGTATGGCTGGTCTTCCATTAGCAGAAGCAAAGATCAAGTTCTCGGAGCTCGTAAGCTGCATCACTGAAACGGTTAGGCATTTGACTCATTTCCCCTTTCTCGCCGTAGATATCACAGGGCGATCATGTTCCAGAACATCAGTTCATTCTCAAGCCCGTTTCCGGTGAAGGTCGCGTAAGTGCATCCTCATACTTCACAAATCACTATACCGAACCAATTCCCAGATCATCATGAACCACGTGTCGACAAAAGATACGCCTCGCTTTGACGTACAGCTGCTCTTCGACGAGATTGGTGTGATTCTAGATGACAATCAATACCGAGATGCTATTTCCCTGCTGGACATGTACCACGTGTATGTTCGACAGCATCAGGTATGTCTAGATCTGACGGGTGGCATCTGCGGAACCAAACGCTCACTGCATGCGATTAGTACCGAAAATTCAAACCCGCCGAAGAGGTATTCAAGGCAAATCGGCCAAAGGCACTGCTTCAGTTCGCGACGACAGCCATTCTAGAGGGCGTCAAAGAACGCAATCGCCAATGGACTTGGGCGTATTTTGCCGAGCGTCGCGACGACCGAAACACATATGTGGAGCTGTTCAAAAGGAAACTCCTCGGTCCTCAGACCCCTCAAGACCTGCAAATCTTTCAGGCTCTGGAGAAAAAATTGACGTACGAAGACATTCGCTTTTACCGATCCATCGCGCGCTCTCAAGCTCGCAAAGATGCCGCCATGCGGCTCAAAATTGAGCAAGAGAAGAAAAAACAAGAGCAACCCAAGAGCACTGGCTGGACTGGTTGGCTGTGGGGGTCCTCGAGCACGAGCCAAAATCAGGAAGACCCCGCATTCAGCGGTACGATGACGGAGGAGCAGCGAAAACAGCTATACGATGTGCTCGAGTACGATGAAAAAGCCGCCCTGGCAGATTCGTTCCAAGCACCACGAGACTCACTAAAGGCTCGCATCGCTGCAAAACTCGACAAGGGCTCGTTTGCGCTGCGCACGGGACCGAAGCAGTCGGAAGAAGTGGTTTCGGTCGTCTTCGATGTTTTCCAGGCCAACGTCATCCAGCGACCCGACAATCTGGAAGCCTCCGTGTCTCTTGGTGGGTTTGGCGTGTTTGACGGTACAACGCCGAACACACTGTACCACCAAATCGTACAAGTCAAGGAGAATGCTAGAAGCAATGGTCGGGTTGAGACGCAGGTCATTGAGCATAAGCCAATCGTGGACATAGACGATCCGTTTTTCTTCGTCAAGTTCGAAAATAACCCGCTCGATGAGCGCTCTGACAGCGCTTTGACTGTTCGCATGCGACACATGGAGATCATCTATCATAAAGGCTATGTCGAGGCTGTTGTCAGGTTTTTCAAACCCCCGGAAAGTCAGCTCGAGTCTGTGGAAGCTCTTTTAGTATGTTTTCAGCTACTGGTCCCTATTTACAGCGGCTAACGGGCTTGTTGGCTCATGACAGAGCGCAGCGAGTCAAACCTTCGAAGATCTTCGGAAGGAAACTCGCATTGGCTTGGAATATGCTCTACAAACTCACAAAACTGTAGACATTCAGATGGATCTGAATGCTCCTGTCATCATCATCCCCGAAGAGTAAGCCAAATGTCTGCTCGTTCTTGGGTTGCCACTCATTATTTTATTGCAGCGTTACCACCAAAAAGTGCAAGCATCTACTCATCGATGCTGGTCACATATCTATAGAGAGCGACCTCGCCGACAAGCAAGCTGTTCAAGAAATCCATCAAAAGCGCAATCAGCAATATACAGACGATGACTACAAGAGGCTAGAGTCGCTGATGTACGACAAACTGTCGCTCAAACTTGAAGCGGCTCAGGTGCGCAAGTTCAGTATCCCGACAACACCAACTCACGATCGATTTTGCTAGTTCCTCGTCGGTAATGATCTGCAATCATGTCGTGAGGCACTCACTTCGGACGCTGGAGACAGTCTTCATCTGCTCGAAAGGATCAACATCGAATTACAAGTTCAGAACTCAATTGTCCCGACAGCATACAGCCTCCCGCGCTTCAAAGTGGCAGGCAAACTGCCCTCCCTCCACGTCAACCTCTCGGATACCAAGTATCAATCACTCATGCGCCTGGTCGACGTTTGTATACCCAACTTTGATCAAGGGGACTCTGCACCACTGCCTCCGCCACCTACTGACCGCCATGCAATTCCCGCATTCCAAGGACTCTTCGGGCAGAAAGGGATTGAATACACTATCGATGACCATGAAGATAACGGACACGATGAAGCGGCTGAACGTCAGTCGATCGCGAGCTCGGATCAGGTGCGAGGGACCAGCACAAGCCAATTGTTTCATTTGGCTGACGAATTTGAGCAGCCGGAAATACTTCAACAAGTCTTTGTGTTAGATTTCAAGGTCGACAGTCTACTTGCTACGTTGTCAAAAACGGACGGAGCAGGGATCGAAAGAACCCTTGGTGATGCCTCCTTTGACAACTTCGCATTGGGATTCAGCATGACCAAGTACATCATGAAAGTAGATGTCAAATTAAGGTATGGCTGTATTTTTGAGGCAAGATTGCTTGAATCTAACTTTGCTAGGTCTATATCGATGAACATCATACAGCCGGATCGAGAACCGATAAAGTTTATGTCCTCCGCCGAGGCTGGGGCCAACAGTGACCGCGACCTGCTTGCCGTCAAGTACACCAGGGCACAGCAAGCCTCCCCGGACTTCCTCACCGTATACGAGGGTATTGACCAAAGCATCGATGCCCAAATCTCAACGGTCATCCTACGTGCAGCGCCTGAGCCAATTCTCACGTTATATGATTTCATTATGACCACATTCGTTCCCAAATCTGCACCTGCGCCCGAATCCGATGATTTAAAGACATCAGTAGCTGGTCAGTCTGCCGCTGATATACAGGCAAACACGTCCCCGGCGGCTCCTAGCGCCATTCGCGTCATGGCCAAATTGGAGAGTGTACAGGGTGAGTCCGGCTGATGTCGTACAAAGTGCTCGCTCATACTCTCGTCGCAGTGATACTAGTCAACGAAGATACCTCTCTTGCGACGCTGTCGCTGTCTACGGCGAACGTCGCCATCCTCCTCCGAGGAAATACGATGTCAATCGTTGGTCGCCTGGGAAGCCTCGCATTGAGCAATGATTCGCCTGCACCAGTCGCTCAGCCGGAGTTCAACGAGATCATGTCAATTGAAGGAAACAATTTCGCTGAATTCAAATATCAGACATTCGATCCGTCTGAGGATGGCTACAAAGGAATCAAGAGTGCTGTATCCCTTAGCACTGCCTCAGTGAAGCTCTATTTCCTTGAGCAACCACTTCATGACATCTACCTCTTCCTCATCAAATTGGCTAGATTGAAAGGTCTGTATGATGCTGCTACTACGGTTGCTGTCCAGCGAGCTTCCGAAATCGAGAGGATGCAATTTGAAATAACCGTCAAGTCGCCCATCGTAATTTTCCCCTCCGACACAGCAAAGTCAAAGGATGTCCTGGTTATGCGCCTGGGTGAAATCAGTGCCCACAACACGTATGACGACACTGTCAACAAGATCATCGCGAGTCTGCGTGGCATCCAGCTAGTGTCCAGGATTTACCATAGCGACGAGCCGTCTGTCTTGAAGATTATTGACGACATCGATATCACTTCGGACATCGTCCAAACAAGTGGCATCAACCGCGGCCGCGATCTTGATTATCCAGACACGCAGGTAAGTATAGGCTTCACCACACTCCTGTATCCCTTCTGAAGACCGAAACCACAGGTGGCTGTTAAAATTTCCGACGTAAAGTTACAGCTCACGCAAACCCAGTACGGCCTGCTCATGGGCCTTTCACAAGCAATCCCTAGAGTTCTTGCAGGTGCCCCTGAGGGAAATGCTCAAGCCGCGTCTGTTACTTCCCCTGCCATCAAATCTCCTGCTCCGAGTGATTTAAATGCGCCGGCCGTCGACCTCGAACCTGAACTTCGCGCCGTCACGGAAGGAGCTACTCGGATTTGGACCACACTTGACCTTGTGGTATCTATCAGTGCGGTGAAGCTCCGTTTGTTCGATGGTCAGGCCAGTACAGAAGAAAACCTCAAGGATCATGGAATTGCACGTTTTGCTCTCAACGATAGCACCTTGCGGTTCAAAATGCTCTCCGATGGCGCAGGAGAGGCTCAAATCGTTTTGAAATCGTTCACCATGGGCAACACTAGACCTGGTAACTCAAAGTTCCGCGAAATCATCCCTGCTGCGCAGCATGATCGCAATCAATTCATGATCCTTTATACGATGTCTGGCGGATCCAGTGGTTCTTCCCTCGCAATACTCACAATCGACTCCCCTCAAGTTATATTCGCCATAGAACCTGTCATCGCGCTTCTCAATTTCTTTACCAGCGCATTTTCCACTCCCAACGCTACAAACCAACATAATGCTCAGACATCTCAAGCTGATTTGCAGACTGTGAATCCGGAAACTCTCCCTTCACAATCTCGTCTAGATTTCCGAGTGGACTTGCATGATGTGTCTATCAGTATCTTGGAAAACGACGCCGATGCGGATTCACAAGCGATCCGTCTCTCCATTAATCAAATTCTTTTGTCACAACAGGCAAGCTCAAAAAGCTTATTCGAGAAGAACGTGCTCCTCTAACTTGAACCGCTAGGGAATCTTGGCGATCACAGTCAACCGCCTAGGAATGGCGCTTATGCGAATGGGCAATGCTGCTGACACTGTTCGTTTTTTGGACGAGATAGACATAACATTCTCTTTGGATAGTCGCAATTCGACGCAGGAGAATATGACTAGTATGGAAATTGCAGTGAAGCCCATTGTTTTCCGGGCCTCATATGGTGACATCAACCTTATCATGGCTATCGTCAATCGGGCTCTGGAACTGTATGGGAAAAGCGCATCAGCCTCTACCGGATCAGAGTCCAACATCCCAGCGATATCTGGGTCAGCGTCCAAGTCCGACGCACCCGCAAGCACTACTTCACAGTCACACCCCTCCGGGAAAGCCCGCGCGGTCATGTCAAAAGAGCAGGTATGTGGACTCCTATGCTACTGTATTGTCTCTCTCAACGTGTTGATATAGCTTAAATGCTCGTTTGATGGTTTTCGGTTCGTCCTCATCGGTGATCTGCATGAACAACCGATGCTGCACTTGCGAGTCAAGCCATTCAATATTGGTGCCAAAGATTGGTCAGGCAATGTATGTACCCTTGAATTTGAATGGAACTGCGATTTTGCTCACGTCTGCGCAGCTGCAAGCTAATACCACTATGGCGACTCATATAAGTTACTGGAACTTGACGAATTCACACTGGGAGCCTCGTAAGTGGTGCTTACCAGTGACGACACAATACTTAATCCTAAACAATAGTGATTGATCCATGGACCTTCTCTTTTCGAGTTGGTCGATTTTATTATTATTCCTGCGATGTACTGATCTGGAAATAGGTGCTCAAAGATGGTCCAACCGGCGGCATGAAAGCAACGATCTCTTCACGTGAGCGGCTGGATTTGAACATCAGTACAACTTTCACGGAGCTGGCTATTACAACCGTAAATCTGTTGGGGAAAAAAGACCAAGCTCTCTCCAAAGCCCGGGGTAGTTACGCGCCCTACAGGATTCAAAATCGGACAGGGTCTACAATTCTCATATGGTCGGACACTGATGGAAATGGAAATGCCAATGACGGGGCCACAGTGACAGTGGTCAATGATGAAACCGTGGACTGGAGGTTTGACGACTGGAAAACAATGCGAGAGGTAACCAATCCGAAATTATCCGTGCTATTCCGGCTAATGATAGCTGTCGTAGCATGTTCCATCATCTGGTCAACATGGCATCGCAATTCAATTTGTTGGCAAGCCATGGGAGCTCCTACGTGGAGTGCCAGTGGACAGGGAGGGCGAATTCACATTCTCACTGCGCCCCCGGACAGAAAAATATGCCAATCGTCTGTTGTGTGAGGTCAAAGTCCAAGAAAATGTAAAGGTCGTGGTCATCAGATCAACTTATCAAATCCAAAACGACACGCTCTACCCGTTGGAGCTCACTCTGATTGATGATGTCGGACACCCTGTCTCCTCGCTGGAGAAAATAGGTCCGTCTCGCTTCGGACACTAAATTTCCTTCCATCTAAGTTGATCATTCGTGCAGGTCCCGGCCAAAGCTACCCTCTTCCTATCGAGGCAGTGACAAAGAATAGAATTCGGTTACAACCAGATCGTGCGTGTGCATTCACCAGTCCCGTTTTTAATTGTGCTGATAATAAACTTAGAGGGCTTTGGGTATAAATGGTGCACCGCCATACGATTTGAGGATTTGGTGGCGAAAAAGAGCTTCACTATCAAATGCCCGCACTCAGACGCCAAAGAAGCGGCCTTCCGCTTCCAAGCATGGGTTCAGACAGATACTAAAGACGCAATCAAGTTGGTTCCATCATTTCATACCAAAACCCTATCGTTGATGTCCATACCCTTCATTTTTTAGCAAATCCCCCAAAGTTACCTTAAGACTACGCGCACCGATAGAGCTGGAAAATCTCTTGCCTTACAATTTGCAATACCGCATTTATGATAAGGACGCCGACCAAAACTGGAAAAGCTATCTCCGTAAAGGAGGTATTATGCCTGTCCACTCGGTAGAACTTGGCCATTTGGTCCTACTCAACGTCGAAGTCCAAGACACAGGCAAGCCGCTTTATTCGAATTTTACTCTTGGCGCTCACCTCCTGCAGTGTTCAAACCAAGCGATTTTGCCATTATTAACACTGATGGGCGCTCTGATTTTGATATCGAGAACAAGTTAACACTGAGGGACCCCAAGGGTCGCAAGCTAAATTTAAGGCTCAATTATGTGTAAGTTCTCAAGTGTGATCGAGTGGTCATTATTCACTATTGTTCAGTCGCTACCCGGACTCCGGCGGCGCATTTAGAGTTCAGGTGTATAGTCCATATCTGGTGGTTAACAAGACAGGTGTTCCCTTCGCAGTACGTTCAACTCGGTCATCTCGGGCGAACCCTCCGCAGGACACCGCGGGTGAGATTCAACCAGGTAGGTGCAATCACAGGGATTTCTCGTGAGATTGCTCTATTGCTGACATTTCTCCTTTCAGAAATATTGTCAAGACCAGCTCCTTACAGTGAGTGTATATGGGACGCCTAGATGAATTTGGGTGCTGACAACGCGCAAGTGCTCTCCCACCCACATGAAAATAGCCATGAATTCGTTCTGCGAGTTGGAGATTCTCAGTGGTCTAAAGTAAGTCTGCTGATTCACTCTATCTCTCTTGGAGCTCAGTCTGCTCTAGATGTTCAGTTTCGAAGCACCCTCCGCTGAGACCGAACTTGTGGCTGCCTCTCAAAGGGAAAAATCTCAAGAATGGCATGTTGGTGTTTCATGGACGGAGGGCCTCGGCAAATACAAATTGACTAAAGTCATCACACTTGCACCTCGATTCTTGGTGAAGAACTCCCTTTCAGAGCCTCTCGTGTTTCGGGAGCATGGCGTTGCTCCAAAAGACCGCTCAGTACTGGAGCCAGGCCAGCGTGTACCATTACAAAATTTGCGCGCCGCACAGGAAAGACTGCTCACAGTCGCTTTCCCGGGGCTCAATGCTCAATGGTAATATTTATATGCCGGTGACACATTGCAGGCAGCGACTAATACAATAGTTTAGGTCAGCCCCCATCAATATCGAAGATATCGGCTCCGTGCATTTCCGCATGTATGGTCGGGATTCGACTGACGTCCAATTGGTTCGGGCAGATGTCCAAATTGACGGGCCTACTATTTTCGTCACCTTTTCAAAAGCCGAGGAAGGCTGGCCATTTGTTATTGAAAACGACAGTGACTACACGTTCTCGATTGCACAGACTGTTAGTTTTTATCACAGCTCTCTTCCGTTGCCTCTGAAGTTTCTCACAGGATGGCAATCAACAACAGGATTCATCAAAGACCAAGTCTGCTTACGCTTTGACCCCACGTTCTCATTTGGATTATGCGTGGGACTCGCCCGCTGCAAGGGATAAAAAGTTGTCACTCTCGTTCAAAGACTCCCGTCGGCTGGTTGACCCTATGGAAATCGGAGACCTTGTGCCTTTCAAGTTTCGGGTAAGTCAATTCTGCCGCTATGCATCTCCCTTAATGACACTTTTTACAGGATGATGACCGGACACGTGCGGTTTCTCTTGACGTCCGCGCCGACGGCCACAAACAAGTCCTGCGTATCACTAACTATGTTGCTGAGCGAAGCGTGTACAAGCCCAAGCGTCGCGACACCACCGGCTTAAAAAGATCAGATACTGCAATAAGTAGTGCGGAAGCGTTTGAGGCGATTACAGAGGAGATACCGCCTACATTCTCCTTTGATGTCGATTTCGCTGGCATCGGTCTCTCCCTCGTAAACAGGAAGATGGTCGAAGTGATTTATCTCACTGTCAATGACTTAAAATTCGAGTACAATGACAGCCCAGTCGCACAGGCAGTTTCGTTGTCATGTGGGGCACTAGAGATCGATAATCAACTACATGAAGCTCTGTATCCGGTCATACTCCAACCAACCCCCATTCCCAAGGAAGCTACGGGAGTAGCCGCTTTACCGACCGTTCAAGGCTCTATCATCTGGTTGAAGGACCAAGGTGAGCCTATTTCGCGAACCTGCATCCGAATATTGACATATTGTGCGCAGAGCACGGTGTTATGTTCATCAAGTACTGCTCCATCTTGCTGCAAGCTCTTACAATCGAAGCCGATGAAGACTTACTGTTTGCGGTGTACGATCTCACAAAGCTTAAAGGCGTGTCTTGGGTAGATGAGTCTCAAGAGTACGCATCTTCCACACGACCAAGCGCATTTGTTCCTGATCACGGACACAGCATTTTGATTCAACACCCAGAGGAAATTCCTGAGCCTCAGGCTGTTGCCGCTGGCCAGGCTCTATACTTCGAAGTGTTAGAGCTTCAGCCTATCAAACTCTCTTTGTCATTCATGCGAACTGAGCGTGTGAACAGTGACGAAAAGTAAGTTTGAATACATTTCATTACTATCATTACTGAGATGTATGATGGCAGGCTCAGTGTTCGCAATCCGCTCGCGGTGGTAGTCAATGCTCTTACTATGACGGTGGGGAACATAAATGACGCACCTATCGAACTCAATGCTTTAGCGATCAAAGATATGCGCTTGACCATGCCCGAGCTACAAGGCAGGATCATATATCATTACAGACAAGATGTCCTTCGACAAGTCTATCGCATCCTCGGATCTGCCGATTTTCTTGGTAACCCTGTCGGTCTGTTCACCAACGTCAGTTCTGGAGTAGCAGACATCTTCTACGAGCCATTCAACGGAGTTGTTATGCATGGCAATAAAGAACTGGGAATCGGAATTGCGAAAGTAAGTCAAGAAAACGAAAATAGTTATTCAATGCTCATAAATTCGCAGGGCGCAGCAAGCTTCGTTAAGAAGACGGTGTTCGGTCTATCAGATAGCGTCACAAAGTTCACGAGTAGCGTCGGGAAGGGTGAGTGAATCTCTTTGATCAGCATTGCTATTCATTTATCCGTCTTGCAGGTCTGTCTGCTGCGACTTTTGACTCTGAGTATCAGGCCAAGAGACGAATGGCACAGCGGCGGAATAGGCCACGGCACGCAATGTTTGTGTCAACAAGCCACTTCACATCCATCGATTACTAATCAGATCTTAGATACGGCGTGACGGCTGGCGGGGAAGCACTCGCCAGTAGCGTAGCCAGTGCATTTGAAGGCGTTGTAGTACGTGGAATCCCAAGGGTATAAAGTTTCGTTACTTAATCGTATGATGGCAGATGAAACCGATTGAAGGTGCCGAGTCTGGCGGGGCTTTTGGCTTCTTTAAAGGAGTTGGTCAAGGTCTGGTCGGGTGCGTGACCACATTTTTTTTGGATTTCACTCGTGGCTCATACTTTTGATGTGATAAGCGCCGTTACGAAACCCGCGGTTGGATTCTTCGATTTGGCGTCCAACGTATCCGAAGGCAAGCATTTGCTTAGCATCCATGGCTTTTCATGTGTTTAATGTTAAGCTGTAGGTATTCGGAACACTACGACTGTCTTTGATAATCCCGAACGGGATCGAGTGCGATTGGTTAGTTCTAACAGTGCCTCATTTGTGAAAAAATCGCTGATTAACCGTTCTCAGCCCCGACATATTCCCTCAGATGGCGTACTGGCTGTATGTATCAGCTAGTGAAAGAACTTGTCCCTTTAACTAATTTTCATGGAACAGCCATATTCTCCCCGTGAGGCAATGGGGCAGTACTGGATGAAAGATCTGGATAATGGGACTTACGCTTCAGAATCTTACGTTGCTCACATCAGTCAGTTCCCTCAAATTTGTATCGCCGCATTGTCCTTTGTATTGACTTCTATGAGTAGACACACCCGGAGGGGACAACGTAGTTCTCCTGACCAATTCCCGTGTCTTGTCTTTGTGGTCAAAGAAGCTAAAGCTCGAGTGGGATCTTCCTTTCACGTACGTGCAGGGGGTCACTGTCGAAGACACAGGCATACGCTTCGCCCATAAAGCCGGCAAAGACCACGACAAATTCGTCTTCGTTCCGGATAAGTCCTCACAGTCTTGGTTCTTCGGAGAGGTTGCCACAGTTGTGAAGAATTTCAACACTCAAAGACGGATGAATAGCTGATGAAAAGGAGTGTGTGATTATATTCGAGCACCGTTGTTATAATTGTGTATCCATAGACTGTAAACGAAGAAATAGCAATAATGTACCAAGAGAAGCGATGCAGCACCATATATGTACGAGCATAGAGCGATAACATAAACCAATCCGCACTAGAAAGAATCCTCCAAACCTAGATATTGTCTATGGATCCTGGCCAAGAACGGTAGACACGCTATACGTAGGACTGGGTTGCGCCTGGGCAAAGATAGCTGTCGCAGTACTGGACAATCTGTTACGAGTCTTGTTTGGATATTCTGGGCGAGGCTGCCTTGTGATGGTGGTGTCAGCAGGTTCTGGCGAGAGATGTGTCGTCGAAGTATTAGATTCTTCGCCATCTGCATCGGAAGACCATCGTTGGCTCGAACGACTTCTCAAGCTGCCGTTGCTCCCTCGAGAGCTTCTGGAGTAGGCGCTTTGAAACTCGGCATCAGAGTCGTCGGCACCAAAGGCAGAACCAGGCTGCGACGGGCCCTTTGCAAGGAAGACAGATTGGCGGCGAGCGGCTGCTGGTGTAACATGCTGCTCCTCTGGAACGTCGTCCGATAAATCGGGGATTTCCGAAGGTATAGTCGGCATATGTTTCGGAGTCAGGGGGGGCGAGGTGGCCAAGTCCTCTGAGCGACGAGCTGGAGTACTGCGCCCAGTCTGACTGGATGATGCCGTCTGACTTCTGTTTCTTCTTTTTGCAGAGCCACCAGATTTGGTCGAAATGCTTGACGACTTAGTCCCCTTCTTGTGACGGGGGCGACTGTACACAGCTTCCTCCGCTTCATTGTCGCTTCCCTGGCTCTCCATCTTGCCTTTCCAAGCTTCAACGGTTGATCGAGTATCCGAGGCCAGTGCTGCATCAAGCTATCAACTCTTGCGTCAGTAATGCATGTGATCCGAAGAAGATACGAACACCTACTTTGGCTTGAATCTCTTGGACTTTTTTCGCGATATTATCGCTTTTATGGCTGATGCCCTCGTCCATCGCATTCATGTTGTCTTCCTGCGATTCCTCGAAAGTGGCCGAAAACCGTTTCTTCTTTGTCGGTGATGTTGGCTGTTCTTCTTCTTCCTCGATTCTGGCATGTTGTCTCACACCGGGGTTGATGAGAGTGTCATCTTGAATATCCTGCTCTTGGTATGACTCTGCCAGAGTCGACTCGGTGCCAATCGATGGCAGGCGTGTCTTGACGCCAGCATCGCTGCCGCGCCGCGATCCAAAAGGCCGAGACGAAGCGCGGCTAGTAGGTCTTGATAGCCCCGAGAGACCACTGTAGTCAGACCTCGAATCGACGTCGACATCGACAGCCATCGAAGCAAGAGCGCGCTCGATCTGGGCCTCCACTTCTGCCATCATCTCCGCGCGCTCCTCCTCCATCCGTTCCATATTCTCCCGCATCTCGCGAAGCTCATCTTGGGCCTGGCGGTGTGCGTTCTCGGTCTCTATCAATTCTGCATCGAATGATCAGCATGGATGATAGAAGGCAAAAGTGATGCTACTTACGAGCTTGCAGTTTGATCTTCTCCGCAGCCGTCATGGTGACAAGGCCACTGAGACGCTTCGTCTCCCTCTGCTCCTTGTTGATCTTGGTGCGGAGCTGGTTCGCCTCGCCACTCAACCTCTCGGCATAGGCTTCGAAGGTGACAAACTTGTCTCTCCAGAGATCAGACTCGGTCATGAGGAAGTTGAGACGCCTCGAAAGTCGACCAATCTTGGTCTCAAGATCATCGCGGGCGTCTACAAAGGCAGTGGCACGTTTGCGGATTGAGACTTGGATCAGTTGCTCGGCCGCCGTCAGTTGAGGAGGCCGTCTCGCGACACCAAGAGAGCTGATACGCTTCAGGAACGAAGGCTTCTTCAACTGGTCGTGATATGAGCACTATGCGCCGAACAGTGAAATGAATAATATTTACCTTGTCTTGCAGCACACTGTCGAAAGCTTGAATAATGCGAGTCGAATTCCACCAGTCAGGGGCCTTGATGGTATCGGCCACGGCAGCCGACGAAGCTCCCCGCTTGGTCTGAATTTTGCAAACAGGTCTAAACCGTCCAGCAGGGAAAGCCTCCTTGAACTCGCTGGGCACGCCGTGGTCAGGGTGGTAGAGGGGCTCGAACGCCGCGAGCAGGCGCTGACGGTACATCTCGCGCTGCTTCTTGACGGAGACGACACCAGGAGGAGGGGTTGGGCAGCTTAAGTAGTTGATATCCAGATCAACTATGCATACTTCAGGCGAGGGCTTGATCGAGTAGCGAGCCTCGGTAGCAAGACCCATAATCCATGGGCCAGGATCATCCACATAGATCTTAGCGTCACGAGAATGCACAGCGGAGAGGGCGATGCCGTTCCAACCACGTAGTTCGGCCAGGTACTTGATGGTCCCTACAGCGATCCCAAGCATTGCAGGGTGACGAGAGAAAAATATAACACGACCCGTTGGTGCTAAAGCGATCTGAGAGTACTTAAGCTGCAATTCACAAATGACTGGGAAAAGTGACTAACCTCGCAGATGGTCAGTATGTTGTCTATGTTCAGACATTTGAACAAGGGCCACATGGTGAAGTTCACGTCCACCAATCCACGGCCAAAGTCGAGACCACCAGGGAAGCGCGCGACCACCTCGAGATTCGCCTCATCTTTGGCACTGGCGTCGAGCCTGATAAGGTCACCGGCGCGCGGAGCAGGATGCGAGAGGATCTTTGATATCTGGAGGGTGTGCGACTGTACATCCTTGGAGAAACGTGCCCACGAGAGAGTCAGATAATCACGCATAAGGTCGTAGATCGGGTGACGGGACACGAGAGCTGACGCGAGGGTGAGCAAAAGGGTTATGCATCTGAACAAATACTTACTGAGGGCATAGGGAAGCCAGAATACGGTATCCCCGGGCAGGAACAATGTACTCTCCCCAGGCCCATGCCCGCCGGTGGTGCTCGCTACCTCGAAATCGCTCTCGCTCAAGGCACCGTCTACCTCGGTGTCGCCATCGGTCTCATCCGTCGTCCATGGTCCCTTGGAGCTCTTTTTCGAGCGCCGCCTTGCCTGGACCGTCGGGTCGCTGGTGCCGGGTCTGCTGCTGGAAAGGCTCCCCCCCTCGCCTCTCAGGCTCTTCAGCCGTGACGTCAAAGCACTCTGCGCGGACTCCTTCCTGGAGCGGGCTGCTTCCAAAGTGCGACGAATGGCAGTACTGCGCTCCGCATCGGCATGCGACCACACAGTCAAACACACGCCATGGTAGGTTACATTCGCGCTCCCTGCTCCTTGGCCCATCTCGTTACCGTTGCCAGCCGCGTTGTTGCCCTGCGCGCCCTGGGGTCCGTGACCAACGTTATTCGCATGTGGCCCAAGGAACTGCACGGAGGCATTGGGGCGGGAATACGGGTCGTCATTTAGGTAAGGGTACGCGAACGTGCCTGCGGAGGAGCGTATATCGGTACCAGAAAGGACGGAGGAGCGCAGGAGATCTGCCTGGGATTGTGGCGCAAGCGGCGCGTTCGGCGGGGGAAGGTTGAACGTAAAGGTGTGCACGGTGGATGCCGGTTGCAATGTTGACGCGATGATCTCCACTTCGCGGGTAAAAGAGAGCTACGGACGCGTTAGACACGATTTTTTCGGCTGATGCACGCGTAGCATCGGAAATGGACTCACTTTGAGCGCTTTGGAGAGCATTTTGCCAACCTCCTGCTTGGATAGCGCGCCGGCTCCTTTCATGATTTCGTCGTGTTTGCTGTGCTTCTTCTTCTTCTTCTGCCCGCCTCCCGCCCCGGGGCTAATCGTGCTCCCAAGCACCTCGGGTCGCCACCAGCGGTTGACAGCGCTATCGCTGTGGTGTAGCCCCAAGACCGAATCCGGATCCGCGAGGGTCCATGTATGCGGGGATTTCGGTAGCCCAGACACGACGTAGAGTGAGGTCAAGGGAAGACTCGGGGTGAACGCCGGAGGGGGGACTGCCTCTCGCGCCGACTGGGTAGAGGCTATGGAGCCCTGCCGGCTGGCCGGTATGGGCTCCATAGAGCGGCGGTGTTGTATGCCGAGAATTCTGGAGGCCTTGTCACTGCGCTGAATCGCAGTGAGAGCGGTGCTGGCGGCGGCAGCGTCCAGGACGAGCGGAGGAGAGGAGGGAGGTGGGTGATTAGGGGAAGAAACAGTTATGTAGTCAAGTTCGTCGGCAAGCTGTTTGTTTCGAGACTCGTCGATGGAATTGTTCTGACTGTGGGATATATTGACAACTGGAGCCGAGATCACTGCTGTGGTCACGACTGCACCCTCTCCCTTCCGCGCGCCGTGGTCCACCTTCGAACCCAGGCTGCGCAGGGACAAGTTCGACGAAGCCATTTGAGAGATAGTCCGCTTCCTTTCGCCACCAGAGGATTGGTCTGACCAGCGGTTGCTGACGGGCGAGTCGCCCACACTAAGGGTGGCCGTAGGGACTGGGACGCGTTTACGTGTATAGGAGGACATTTTGAGCACTCAAAAGGCGGGAAGAAATCGCATAAAAATGCGACTCTGGACGAAAGAGCGTGAAGGCGCCAGATACCGCGAGTGGGGGGGATGAGAGGCGAAACGAGTAGCGCAAAAAATCGCGTCCGTTAAATAACATTGGGGGTTATTAGCAGTTATATTGTAACACCCACGAGTGCCGTAATATCAAGCTTCGATCGACGGAGATGTAAATAGTGAAAGAACTAGTTGAAGTATGCTTGAAGCATGTGCAGACACGGCGACCACCTTTGCGCGGTCCTGCGCTCAAGAGTGCCCCCAAAAATTGCATGGATGAGCGGTCTGGTGCACATACAAAATACACTACATTGCAAGTGCCACCTCCGGCCTCCCCGCGTCTCCAGGGAGGCAAAGTCACCGAGTTCCAACCGGAGCCTACAACCGCCCTCATTTCAGAACACTGCCACTGATGCACCCTCGGATTCCATTTCGGCTACTGTCACTACTAAATCGGCTTGGAGCAGGACGATTCTCTGCGACTCTTATTCAAAACCGGCCCTGCCCGACTGGCCGAGCTCGAGGCAGTCAACTGCGTCGAGATCGATCGAATGTGATTAGGTCCATCGCTAGCACAGCTGGTGTAATTAAATACCATCAGAAAGGATAGGTATATATTGTCCATCTCGGACGCATGTAAGATCCACGGAAATCATCGCCGCACGAGGGACCTCACCCAACCCCATCGCCGTTTCGCGACCTCCTTCGGGCTCGTTGGCGAAGCTGGTCTCGCAGCTGCCTCCGTGGGCTCTGAACTCCCGCTCTCTCCCAGCAGTTGAACGGTACCTCCACTCACCGTCCGGCGCCGCTCGCCCATCGCATCATCCACCACGTCTGCGAATCCGTGCCCATGTCCACTGACCTTGCGCCGACGATCGCGGGGCACGATCGAGAATCCAGGGCTCATCGGGCCCAGCCCGATAGAAAGCCCACCGCCGAGAACTGAGGTACCACCTAGGGGTGGGGATGTTTCAAGCCCTGACAGCGAAGGACGGTGCCTTCTCCGTGCGCGGGTGGAGGGTGAGAGCGGAAGCGAGGATTCGGGAGAGGGCGGCGGTCGCCGACCCAGAGGTAGTGGAGAGGTCGCTGAGAAGGATAGAGATAGAGGTGATGTGTCGTCGTCTGTGGGACGGCGCACTTGGAAGGACGGCAGCCCGCTGACTTGGGACTCTGATACAACTTGCCGGTCCATGCGGGTGGCCCCATACGCTGGTCGTGTGTTAGAAACAGATTGTGCTCTTCCTCGCGATTCAATGTCATCCGCATTGCCATCAGAGCCATTTGAGAGGATGGTGCAAGTATCGCCTTCTTGGGACAAGGCCTCGTTTTCTTCTTCGTCCCATCCAGCTACGTCTACGCTTGCGCCGCCGCCTGCTTGTATACTGACGACCCAGACGCCGACGAGCAAGACGATGATCCCCAGGCCCACCAGACCGAGATGCAATGGCGAGATGAGTCCGAATTGGTCAAAGTAGACCAGTCCGTTCACAATCGAGGACAGATTGTAGAAGCAGAATGCCGCTAAAAGGGGAGACATCAGGTCCAGTAATGACATGGTGACACACTACTGGATGAATTACTCACAAGGACAGACCAGAGTTGGATCGGCAAGAATCAGCGCCTTATGCAGATACCAGAGCTGCAGCAGCGCGAAGACCACCAAGGCTAACAACAACATCCAACTCTCCCACCTCCAAAATTGATTATGTCCCTTGATTGTAAGCAGAAGCAACTCGACGCCGCTCTTCGCAAACAACAAGCACATCCCGGATATGATGCCAGAGAAAGAAGCATATGAAATGGCGATGAGCAGCCGCGTACGCTTGACGGCCGGCGGCTCCGCGCGAAGCTGCAGGGACGCCGTGCTGGAGCTGTCTGACGCAGCGGTCTTCTTTCTGTCCAACACGAGTAGTGGGGTGTGCTCTGTAGTATTGGTGACAATCTCCTCTGTGACACCTGTCGTGAGCGCGGCAGGATTGGCCTGTGGGCCTATCGGGGAATCAGGCTCGGAAAGATGGGCGGCGAGTTTCCTTGCAAGGGAAAATTCAACTATGTGGGTCTAATGCGGATCGTTAGACCACCAAAAACGGCAGCGAGCAACAACGTACGATTACAAGGCATACAACGACGGTTGCGCCCAGCAGTGAGAAGTACGCGACAAACGCGGGCCGCCTAAAGAGCTCGAGGAGGTCCTCGAGCGAGCGCGTGGGTTCAGGCACGATGCCGAAGATGGCAATGAGAACTGCGCCTCCAGCAATGAAGAGCGTGCCAAGGATCATCCAGGGTGAGAAGACGTCGCCGAGGATGAAGCGGGCAAAGAAGGCATTCCAAAGGAGTGAGACAGCCCCGAGTGGGGCAAGGATAACGACAGGTAAAGATGCAATTTGGACGAGACTGCCGAGGATGTTGGAGGATATGAATATGGCTAGATATGCGCAGATTAGATGTTGTCATTCATAATGAATGCTAGATGTTGCTCACCGAAGCCTATCAGCCATAGTCTATAGCCAAAGAATATTAGCATACGCACGTTCAAGAGCTACAAGTAAGACTCACGGTCTACGATGTTCGACCTTCTGCTGGTTCTCAGGCAACTGTCCATTGAGAACGTGGCTCTTGCGCTGGATAGTCAGGCCCAGACTCTGGACAAACGATGCGAGGAGACCAATGAATATGCCCAGCGGAATCGAAACCATATTTCCGCCATACTCGGCCAGAGACTGGGGCTGCATAAACTCATGCATGTGAGATGGCGGTTGAGGAGAGCGCTTGTTTGGCGTGCTGTTGGAGGCTGTAGCCGCGACATCCGTTTCGGGAGTGTGATCACTCCTTTCGATCGGGTCGCGCAGCGCGACTGACTTGAATAGGGATCTCAAGACCTGTCAAAGCGACTCAAAGGCCTGTTCTGAGACTGCCTGCAGCTGGACTTTCTCAGGCTCTAGAGCTGTGATGGAGGAGCTTAGTACTCATCTCCAAGCTTGTGTCAAGGATCCATTTGGTCCATATCGCGATTCTGATGTCCTCAGCAAGAAATGTAACTTCGTTCCAAGCAAACCTGTGGTCCTCCGGGATGTCTGCATGTCTTGCAAAGGGAAAATTATTGGGTACGCTTTGATCCCAAACCTCTGATGATATTGATACTACAACTTCGCCAGGTTTGACGAGTCCGAATTCAGCGCGAGCAATCCTGATTCGCGCATACAGCACAATGATATCCTTTTCCGCGGCGTGCTGGAGATTGAAGATCTGAATTGGCTATCCTCCCGTGGCAGAAAACTTGTGGAAAAGGACCTGCGTAAACGTGACATTCAAAAACGAACCGGGAACGTGCCAGCCAGTAGCAACCTAACCCTCGAGGCTGTTTATCGAAAGGATCCCGTGTTCACTCCACGCAGGACGAGAAAGATAAAGTTGTTGATACAAGGAAAGAAGAATATGCCTGCTATGTACATGACTTGTGCGCATTGGGTGTCCGCTTCTCTTCGCATCAATACTCAATTGCCATTGACTTCCAGCGGACGCGCTGCCCCTTGGGTTGCTTATGGCGACTGAAGACCAGTGCGAGCGATTATTTTGACCTTCCCCTTTATCGAAGTCTGATAACAGTTTTCAAGGTACCGAAGATTCGAAATCGCGTCCATGACTCCGGATATGTACCAACTAAGTCAGAACTTCTTCACGCGTTATCGTCTCACCACCGCAATGAACTTCATTGTGAAGTATGGGTCAAAAAAGGTTGAGCTCGCGGGCAGAACTGTGGATTTTTTCGTGGATAGCTACATGACCGAGTGCGCAACTGGGTACAAATCCCCAGAATATCCAAATGGGATAAATGTCGGCCGGAGATTGATCTTCCATCCCGATGACTCACAAAAAGGAGAATCATCTACTAGGCCACGGCGGCCGAGAGTCTTGCACCGCGCTGAGGTGTTGGGCATGTTCGCAGGCAATGCTGAGTGGATCCTGAAACACCAGATCGACCTGAAACAGAAGAAGATCATCGACCTGCCGAGCTGGGCAACGTTTTGTAAAGGGCTTGTCTCGATACGACAGCGTGCACGCCAGAAGGGTGTCCGCTGGGGATTGGCATTCAACGATGACGGAGAAGCAGATGGATCCGAGAACGAAGTCGACTTTGCGCGGGCGGGGCTGACCAAAGATCAGGTGAAAATAATGAGAGCGAGGCTCCAAAAATGTTTAGGTGCTGTCAAGAGCCACAGGACGAAGAAACGAAATCAGGTTGGTGATTTTGAGAGCCATCGTTTGTCGTGAATACACTTATTCACAAAGCACACCCAAAAGATTTCCCTGCCAGCCACCTCCGAGTCCGACTTAGAGCCCACTGCAGAGTCAGAGCATGACGAATTAGAGGATGAAGTCGTTGTGCCCGAGATAGAGGAGCATGAATACGAAGTCACCTTCGACTCTGACTTCTCTGTTGAAACAACGCCGCCACCGTCAGATTCAACAGATGATGAAGTTGATAAAGTCGTCGAGTGGCCGAACCCGGAGATCACTCATGCTCTTCCTCATGCAATCTTTTATCCACCGAAAGCGCCAGGAATGGACCACCAATGGCGATGTGCGGTGCCCAAATGCACTTATAGCATTAACATGCTGAAACTCACCGACAACGATGTTCAAGACCTACTTCCCGAGGACAAGCGATACCTGGCCAGAAGAAATTGGCACATTCGTGATGAGCGTGTTCACAACTGCTTCAATCGAATGGTACATAATCATTATATCATCCACATTCAAAATATTGGTGGACGCCTTGTCGGGAGACAGGGTCAGGCAAGTTTTCTCGGCTTTTCCTTCCCTGCCTTTATTCACTGTAACACGCAGCCGCCAGAAGCTGAAGTCTACTGGGAAAATCCCAAGGCCCATGCTCCATGGCCACAAGAGCTTCGCTCACAGCATAGAAATGTCAATAAATCGAAAGAGATCGTCAAAGAGGAGTCATATCCGGAGGATGTTCCCATGGACTATGTAGACGACAGTCCTAAGTCCCCTCTGCGAAGATCTACGCGACGACGTTTCAAGGTCAAATAAACGTTTTGGTATTATTATTACAATTACAGTGCACATCTCCATTCGCCTCTTCAGTCCATTTCTTCTATCCTAATCATGTCATCGTCATCCTCGTCGACGTCCATCCATTCAGAATCTTTGTTTCCCTGGTGGTTGGGTATGATGTTCAAGCGATTGTGTGGACCATCAAACTTGACTCTGACAATCTCTCCATCGCGAACACGATCTGAAAGGAGCATCACTGACAAAGGATTCAACAGCTCGCTTTGAATCGCTCGGTTGAGCGGACGTGCGCCATAGTTTGGCGAGTATCCGACAGACATCAGGTACTGCTTGGCGTCGTCGTCGAGGTCTAGCGTGATTTTACGGTCCGCCAGCCTCTCTTGTACCTCACGCAGGCGAATGTCGACGATCTTCAAGATATTCTTTTGGGTGAGCGTGCGCTATCGCAAAGAGTTAAGTATTAGCACCGCATTATGACAACAGTACATGGATAGACTCACGAAGAGGACGATCTCGTCAATGCGATTGATGAACTCGGGAGGGAAGTGTGCTTGTATGGCGCCCATAACAAGGTGCCTCGTCTCTGGCTTGATAGGACCTTGGGCCATCTCGTTGAGATATACGGCGCCCAGATTAGAGGTCATGATGATAACAGAGTTCCTAAAGTCCACTACACGTCCTTGGCCATCTGTGAGGCGTCCATCGTCGAGGACCTGCAGGAAGAGGGTCACGAATTCGCGGCAGGCTTTTTCAATCTCGTCGATCAGGATGATGGAGTACGGTTTGCGGCGGACGTATTCGGTAAGCTGACCACCTTCGCCGTGCCCAACATAACCCGGAGGCGAGCCGATGAGGCGACTGATAGAATGCTTCTCCGAATATTCGGAACCGTCGATACGAATCATGGCGTCCGGCGAATCAAAAAGTAAAGTGGCGAGCTACAAAAATAAATTAGATATGGTTGGCACGACATAATTGTGGACTCACCGTTTTGCTGAGTAGAGTTTTTCCAGAACCACTAGGACCTGCAAGCAAGAAGCTCGCGACGGGCCTTTGTGAATTCGAGAGGCCGCTGCGAGATAAGCGAATGGCGTTTGCGACGGCCTTGACTGCTTCGGGCTGGCCGACAACGCTCTGCGTTAAGATCTTCTCCATACCCAACAGCTTCTCCTTCTCTGAAGACATGAGGCGGGTGACGGGGATAGACGTCCAACGTCCAACAATCTCTGCGATTTCTTCGGGAGTGACAGTGTCTCCTCCGCCTTCGCCACTTGCGTCTTCTGCCTCTTTGCGCTCTTGCAGATACTTGAGGCGATTCTGCAGATCAGGCAAGGCATAGTAGCGCAGATCAGATGCTGTAGCGAGATCATATCTGTCGGAAAGTGACTATTAGAGTGATGCATGATGGAAATGTGGTAGAAACAAACCTTCGCTCGGCTTCATCTGCTTTAGCTTTCAACTCGTCAATCTTCCTGCGAACTTCATTCAGCTCATCACCCCGTTTCTTCTCGTTCTCATAGGCAAGCTTGAGCGGCTCCAGCTCCTCCTCGACATCTGCAATCGCTTTTCGCGCGAGCTTCAGCCTCTCCTTGCTCGCTTCATCCTTCTCGCGTTCTAGAGCATGAATCTCAACTTCTAGCTCCAGCTTGCGCCGCTGAAGTTTATCGATTGCCTCCGGAGAAGTCTCTCGAGTAACGCGGACACTGGCACACGCTTCATCAACCAAGTCGATCGCAGAATCTGGGAGTCTTCGAGAAGTCAGATAGCGGTGGGCTAGCTGCGCCGCAGCAATTAGAGCTCCGTCAAGAATCCGACATGAGTGATGAATCTCGTATTTCTCCCTGATGCCACGGAGAATGCTGATAGTTTCAGCGACGGAAGGCTCGTTGACGATGACCTGTGCAAAACGCCGCTCGAATGCAGCGTCGGTCTCGATGTATTTTCGGTATTCGGCGAGCGTCGTGGCCCCAATACAGCGCAGCTTGCCTGCAAAAATTCATATTAGTGAATTGTTTTACCAACAAATTAACGTGCGAATGATACCTCGAGCTAGAAGAGGCTTGAAAAGGTTGGCAGCATCCATGCCACCACCCTCGCTTCCACGGCCGGCCATAATGAGGTGCAGCTCGTCGATGAAGAGAATGACCCCGACGCCGTCCTCTGCCGACTTTTCAACTTCATCGAGGACCGCTTTGATACGTTCTTCGTATTCTCCTTTGTATTTAGCTCCCGCGATAAGCGCACCCATATCGAGAGAGAACAGTTTCTGAAAAACAACACAACAAGGTTAAACCGAATGTCACGACATGGTATATGGCACCACTCACCCCTATCAGGCTGGCAGGGACATCGCGGTTGACAATTCGCTGGGCAAGACCCTCAGCGATAGACGTCTTTCCTACTCCCGGTTCACCAATGAGGACAGGGTTGTTCTTTGTCCTATAAAATGTAGGTCAGTAAAGTTTTATTCATCTCCGGATGAAGATATCTTGCCTGCGACAGAGAATACGAACCACTCGTCGGATCTCGTTATCGCGTCCAATGACGGGGTCGATCTTTCCCTCTTGTGCCAGGGCAGTGAGATCAACAGCATACTTCGTTAGCGCGTCGAACCCTTGCTCGGCATTCTTGGTCTCGACTCTGCGATTACCACGCGTCTGAGTGACAGCGGTCTTGACAGTAGCCTCTGTAACGCCTGCCTCCTTGAGAAGAGGCGCAATCGTCGGGTCCTTGATGAGAGCGAGGATGATATGGTCCTGCGCGATGTAGGAATCATGCATGTTCTTCTGCAGTGCCTGGGCCTCTCGCAGAACTTTGAGGGCAGCGGAGCTGAGCGTGGTCTCATCAGGTGGGGGGCTTTGTGCTGGCATGCGAACAATGAGCTTCTGTACGCCTCGCTTCATTGCTGTCTGTAGCTTCATCAGGATCGACATTCGACATTTAGATTAGATAGTGAACTCACTGGATCGCCCCCGGCCTTCTGTATAACCGAAGAGAAAAGAGATGTTTGCGCGCTGCCACCGAGACCACCCGGAGCAGAACCTTCGCCCCCAGCGCCCTCATTCAAGAGAGCAAAGGCTAGATGAGCAGGATGTACTTGGGCGTTGGCATAGTCCTTTGCCAATTGGACTGCAGCAGCGACAGTTTCTGAGGTCTTGTCAGTGAATTCGAAGTTAGACATGATGGGGGATTTTGTTGGCTAGAAGTGAGCGGTCTCAAGCTGGGTATTTAAGCCTAAGAGAGCCATTCACGAGGTGTTTATCGAAAGTGAGCGTCATATCCAGTTGCGTCAAGATAGCTCTGGCAGATTCCACGGACCTCTACAAGCGCCGAGAACGGTCTGGTTGCTCGGGGATAATAGACTGACCCGCTGCATCCGAATCACAACGATGCTCAGTACTCGTCTCGTACCTCGGCTATCGCGCCCTCTGCGTGCTTTATCTCGCTCGTTTGCTTCGGAGTCGTCCACACCTGCTGTGACCAACCCTTCTGCCAAAACTCCCGCACCACAAGCGCCAAACGCCGCCGCCAGATGGTCCACCAACCAGCGCGCCCGCCCTGTCGCTGGCGAGAATCCTCGCTTTGAGCAGACGAATATGGATCTCCAGCCTCAGCCATTGAGTGCTATGGAGATGGTGAATAATGAGCCCATTCGCCTTGTTGACGGACGGAAGGCGGTTTGTGATGGTGGTGAGTGCCAGTCCAGCGATGAAAGCATAAATTTCGAATGTCTTTTGCAGGAGGAGGGCCTCTTGGACATCCCAAGGTCTATATCAACTTGGTGAGTCGCGCCTATTTTAGTTAGTATTCTTGGGTCCTAATGTTCTCGATTTAGGACAAACCTGGGCCCCGACCATGCGGGTAAGATTTCTGTCTCGTTTATATTGTCGCCCCACTGACCGACCGACCGTACTATCGCACCTTCAGTTATTGGTGAGCCTGATTCGTTATTTCACCATCGTTGCAATTCTCAATAGTGTTATAGTGGCATCCGCTTCGAACAAGCACCCCACCATCATCACTGATAGAGCATTTCGTCCATGTGTAGACACCGAATTCACGCAAATTCTTTGGGCTGTTGTCTGAATCTCGCAAGCGTACAAATACAATTTAAGTCGATCTACTAGTGCTAAGGGGTCCCTTTTGAACAGCGGGTACAAATTATAAGGTATCAAGAAGGTGGAAAAAGAGGGTGCTGTGGCTGGGTAAGTATATTGTGTTTCGACACAGAAAAAACAGAATATTAAGTCCCTCGAAGAGTCAACCTCCAAGGGTCCGTGTGCGTACGCTTCGATGCAGTGGCTGCTTTGCGGCGGCGAAGAAAGAGAAATGAATAAAAACATGACAATGAATGAATGAATGCGAATGTTTGTTGAACTGTGCAATATCCTTATCAAGTGAGAAACCCAGCTGGAGATGAGAAATGAAATAAACAGTGAAAAGAAAGGTAATGAGCGTGGGTTGGTTGGTTTGTCTGGGAGGTTAGCTATCCTCAGCCGAGTTTTCTCGGAAAGACATTGGGGACAGTGGTGGGTATTCGCCATGTTCCGCGACGGCTTCGAGATGCGAAAACGGAGGGAGTGTCCCATCTCCAGCGGGTAGCGATGTCTGCAAACAAATTCTATCAATTCGGGAACAGCACTAGCCACGAGGCAAACTTACGACTTTGAAGATGGGGTTTATGGTAGAAAGACCTCCTGGACTTGACGGATACGGACTATGCGGTCCATTGCCGTTGGATATGTGATGAGAACTTGATATATAATTAGGACGAGAGGGATCGTTCGGCCCGGGAGACTGTTGCAGCCACGGACTGGGCGGCGATAATGACAGCATTTGCATAGGAGGCGGAGATATCGTACCAGAGCCGTCCATATTGGCCCTACTATGGAATTCCTGAGCCAAGGATTCGCCGGCAGAGAAAGCGCTGGACGAGCGTGCAGATGAAGGGAAGTCATCGAATGAGGTGGCTGTACGCAATGAGGAGGCAGAGGCCATACGATTAATGCTGAAATGACTCGGTCGATGCCGCAGGGAAGTGGGTCCAGGGTCGCTATCCACCGTTGCAAACGACAGTGCTGACATTCTGCCAAGGCTATGGACTTCTGAAGAGGACATGGAATGGTCATCGTCAAATTCTCTGCGTCTAGCCTTGGACTGACGCTCGCTACTCCCGCGCCACGAACTGGGCTGTTTGGACCCATCAAAGCGCCCAGCAGCGGCACTGACCGTGGTGGAACTCGCTGCGTTGCCCTGGCCCTGACTTTGCCGAATAGGGCCAGACGAGGCACCATGTTTACTTTTGGTCCGCCCGTCAGGCCGCTGCTTCCCCGCCATGCTCCCTGCAAGATGGTACTTCCACTCCAAGAATTCGGTGTCTCCCGGCTGCTGCACTTGATTTCGCTTTTGCATCACAGCCCGTGCCTGCTCTCGGTTCGCTTTCTCAGCCATTGCACGTCGCTGCTTCTCAGCATCCCTATGCAATCGCTCGGCTTCCTTCTTAGCCATCTTCGGATCCATTTGGTGAGGTGATTCGACGACAGGGGAGAGCTCAGATAGCGAACGACTGTCAGTGCTGGAGGATTGCGTTCGCTTTAACGAAGGAGTCGAACTCGAAGAGCCGGCAATGGGGATCTCCTCGACAGGGGGCAAGGCATGATGCTTATCTCCATGCCCAAACATGCTACCGAGACCCCACTTACTGTGCTTTTTGCCGAAGCCCAGGGCGCCAAACTTGCCAAGTTTGTTGCCGGATTGAGGCGTCACGTCGTGCCCGGTAATGACTTGAGAGGGTGTCATAGAATCCGGATCCATGGGCGGTCGTGACGGATACTCTTGTACCATGGGTGATCCCTGTATTTCCATCGGGTGACCGTTGGAATGATAGCTGGAAGGATCTGGTCGAGGATCCTCCATGTACCAATCACCTTGGCTGGGTGGCGAAGAATCGCCGTTGTAGGCCCGGTTACGGGGATGCTCCTCGATGGTATCTGCACTACGATTTTGCTCATAGATGTTGAGATCATTACCAGAGGATGCCCGCGAATCGTAGAAGCCTGCACGATGGGAATGAGATACGGAAGGGTGCAGATGGGATGGAGTGGGATGTGAGGAATTGGGGGCAGAATGATGTGAGTGTGAGGGCGGAAGATTGCGAGGAGAAATAGCAGAAAGTGATGTTGCAGAAGGTACGTTGTGGCGTTGATTAAGTCTGGCAGGTGACGATGTAGAAGTTTGAATCGAAAGTGCTGCAGGCATAGGGATGTTGTTGCGAGGTATGGTTTCGAGGAGATAGGGATGTTGCATACACTCTCGACTGGTCAAGCGAACCTCTGGATCATATCTGAGGAGATCTGCTATGCAGTCAATGAGCGTTCGAGGAACACTGCGGTCAAACAGAGAATAGAAGTCTCGAGGATGAAGCTGTGGGACATATGTCAGCAGGTAAGTACAAGCCGTATAGCATACACTCACTTTTGGGAACGCAAAACCAACTGCCTTGGCCATCTTGATACCCTTCGTCCATTTGCCACCTCCTACCACTCTCCCTCGCGCGTCCGTACCGTAATCGTCTGTCGGGTCGCCCATCAGCTCGCAGATCCGCGCCATTTGGTCGATCTGGCCAGAGCCAGGAAAAAGTGGTCGCAAGTTGACAAGCTCGGCCATGATAGTCCCCAAAGCCCACATATCCACAGGATTCGAGTAGTCCCGGCTCAACAGCAATACCTCCGGCGCACGGTACCATCTCGTTGAAACATATTCCGTGTATGGAGGTTTGCTCTTCGTCTCCCTAGCGAGCCCAAAATCTGCAAGCTTGATGATCGCCACGACATCTTTTTCTGGAGGAGCATTAGGCAAGGCAACAGGAGATACAGACTGGTAGTCGAAAAGGCCAGTGGTCGTCACAAGAACATTCTCCGGCTTCATGTCACGGTGAAAATAGCCACTGCCGTGTATGTGGAATAGACCAGAGACAATCTGCCGGAAAATGGACGCCACGAGTCCGCCGGCGAGAGCTCGACCTTTCCTGGCCTTGATGAGATGGTACAGATTCCCTTCCATGGACTCGAAGACGAAGTAGAGTTCCTTTGATTCCGGTAATAGGAAGAAATCGTACAGGGGTATGATGTTGGGGTGAAAGGGGATTTCGCGTAGTGACTGGGCGGGACTTGAGCATGGTAGTGACGCGATAAGAATCGACAGAGGTACTCACCTCAAGTTCCTTGAGCTTTTTGCATTCATCCCAGCCTCCTTGCCATTGCTTCTTCATTCTCTTAACGGCCACAAGTCGTTTGCCTGCCCACTCGGGTCTCGCGCCTGCTCCACATTGCATTGGGGATAGCGGTGTGTTAGGTGGTAGCGTTCCATGCCAGTCGCATAGCCACACGGTGCCGAACGAGCCATCTCCAAGCACTTTGAGGGGCGTGTATGACCGCGTCGACGCTGCAACAAGATGTGTTATTTCGGCCGATATGAGTTGAGCGAGGGGCTACTTACTGCTTTGTGAGTCGCCAACCTGCAGGCGGTTGTTCTGAATAGACACTGAGGGTACTCCCACGACGACAATCGGTTCTTTGGCAGCAGCTGGCGGCGGCGCTGTGCGATGGGGTGGTTGAGTGGGAGGGGAGGGCTGGTGGTGCGATGCGCCATTTTGGTGGGCATGGCCGTTGGTAATGACTTGATGGTGAGGATTGTACGGCGGGTGGTGAACTTGTTGGACATGAGTTGCGGTAGCGTACATGATACGCCTTGCATCGCCCAATGATCAGAACAGAGGGCGCCGAAGTAGGGGGTTCAGAGGAGTATGGCGGGGTGAATATGTGGCTTTAGAAGAACATGTATGAAGGGCAATAATCTTAGTGTGAAGTGAACAGTCTGAACGCCAGGAAGGTGGTGGGGAGGGGAAACGGAGGGAGAGGAGGAAAAGGTCTTTGGGAAGCCGTAAGAAGCTTGAACCCGTTGGCCGGGCTGTACTAGGAAGGAATCCACTTGGTGTAAGCGACAGAATTCGAAGCTGATCTAATTTGCCACACGGCTCTCATTTACTTTCACTCTTTGCGACTCCCTTTCATTTCTCACATCCATACACAGAAATTATAAGCCGGAAGCCAACGTCAAAACCTCTGGTTGCAAACGTGCAGCAAATCCGCGACATCCTTCCCGCGAACACACGAATTCGTCATGAAGAAGACCGGCCACGAGGACAGCCCAACGCAGGCAATTTTATTGATCACATCAACCACTCCTCCGGCATCGCAGCCTAATCAACTGAAACATATTAGTCCACGCATTCCACCCTAGAACATACCCTAGGGAAAATCAGAGCAGTTTGCAAGTAGTTTGGCATTTTCTTGGCTAGGCTATCGCAGCAACCCTGCTCTAGATGCGCGCTGCGGCGTGCTTGCATCCTTCTGAGCCAAAGATATTATAGCTCGCACCTTATCGGATGGGAAACACCTTGGGAGTGCGCCAGCGCCTCCATCTTCGCGTTATCGCGTCACCTGAGCGGACCCTCGGACTGCCATTCAACTCACTGGCAGCAGACAATTTTGGTTCCATCAGACCCTCTACTGCCGACCCCTGCGGTTTGTTCGTAACATGCGGTGTGTTTTAGGCTTCGATTTTATACTAGGCTACCATCTTTCTTTGTACATAACCCTATTTGCATCCGATCCGACGGACTTTGAGGTATCTTCTGCATGAAAATTGATTCTGAAGGATCTACCGTAATGTAACCGCCCGCATCAAGCGCAATGTGCCACAATCTCACCAGCCATTATGACGCCTTGCGTAACGTAACTCTGCGGGGTGCATACAGCCCTCCTGCTTTACAACGCGCAAAAGCGCATACATCTAGTAAGGTACTTCGTGGAACAGCTTCGATATGCTCTCCCCGTAGTGAGAACGTCTGATAACTTCGCCCAAGACAGGCCCGATATCAATTACCTCGATTTTGCTGCACAGCTTCTGGTTCTCCGCCTGGGGCAGGGTATTCGTGACAATGAGCTTCTCCAGCGAGCTTTCCGTGACATTGGCCAGCGCATTGCCGCTCAATATCCCGTGTGTTACGATAGCGTACACCTTCTCTACGCCAGCCTCTGCGAGTTGTTTCGCCGCCAAGCAGAGCGTTCCACAGGTGTCGGCCATGTCGTCGACAAGGATGGCGGTTTTGCCTTTAACATGACCCACAAGGACCATTCGCGAGACTTCGTTGGCCTTCTTCCGCTCTTTGTGGAATAGCGCAAAGTCGACCCCTAATCGATCCGCCATCGAGGTCGCTCTATCGCAGATTGAGTGGCATGTCACCAGACGAGCGGACATAAGCTACCTCTTGGCGCCCCCAGCGTCTGGAGAGACAATCACTACGTCCGGAACATGGAAATTGGTGCGGATGTAGTTGATAGCGGAAGGCTCTGCAAAAAGCTTCATAACGTGTGAAGCACAGCTCGGACGGGACGGCAATACAGTGTCGCACTCACACTAAGTCGGCGTCCAAAAATCAGCGATAAGATCCAGCGAGACAGCGGATGTTACGCACTTATCAACTGGCACGTCGAAAAATCCCTGTATCTGTGAGGCGTGTAGATCCATTGTCTGAGACCGAAACAATCAGCACCGACGCCATATCTCCGATGTCGCCTGGACGAAACTCACGACAAGATGATCACACCCTGCCTTCTGGATCATATTCGCCACCAATTTGGCTGTAATCGGCGCCCTGCTCTTGTCCTTCTTGTCCTGCCGCGCATATGGAAAGAGCGGGACCACCGCGGTGATGCGCTTCGCGCTTGCGATCTTGCAGGCGTGGATCATGATGCAGAGCTCCATGAGTGCCGTGTTGACCTCCCCACACCCAGTGTTGATGATGTACACATCATCCTCGCGCACCGACTCCACAATCCGCACACTGGTCTCGCCAATGCCGCTCTTGGACACCTGCGCCTTGCCCACCGATATACCGAGACTACCAGCGCGGTATGAGTTTGTAAAAAGGCCCACAGCAAGCTGTTGTAGCTACCGTCGTGCTATGATCTCGGCGAGCTCTGGGTGGCTCGTTCCTGCAAACAACACAGTTCAAGATAAGGCAGTATCGTAAAGCGAATCATGACGAACCCGAGAATAATTTGATACCGCTACCGTTCAGCATCCTAGTATCAATTACTTCCCATGGGCGATCAACGACAAATTGTAGAAAAGAGTGGAAGAGGACAGCGGAGACAGGGGGAATGAAAAGTTTCAGAAGGCGGACTGTTGTGGAAACTAAAAGCGCCGGCGCTCCATATCGACGCACGTGAATCATTGCACATTTCTTGGTGATTAGTACTGTAAGGTAAGACATACAAATTGATAGCAACTTCAAGATACAAGGGTATAAATAGTCGTGTCTATAAAATCAGTGTATGAGTCCAATGCTGATCGTGAATGTAATGCACAGGTTCTTGGTATGATCAAACGCCGTTCATCATGACCTCGTCCCCCTCTTCCTCGCCCTGTTGATCCCTGGTCCCTCGCGTGCCCTTCACTGAGTGCGAATGCATAGTAGAATCGCCTTTGGTTTTACCCTCCGCTCTATCCTTCTCCTTCTGCGCTGCCTTCCGCTTCACGGCCTCCTCTGTGACAGCCTTTCTCAAACGCTCCTCAAGGACGGCCGTCTTCCTCGTGCGTCTATTCCCGACGGTGATCACGAGCCCCGCTGTGATGTTGCAGCAAATTGAAAATGAAAGTATGATAGCGGTGAGAATGTGCTTATAATCGTGGTGATACGAGATTGACCATGTCGTCGAACCGAGAGCAATCTGGAAGATGGAATGGAAGTCGAGTAGGCATACAACGACCACTAATAGATCGTGCGGGAAGGCTTTGTGTGTGGCCGTCTCGTGCGGTCGATAGAAAGCTGCATTGAAGGTTATCATCAATTGCGCGATCCAAGTGTGCGAGATGGCACTCACTATGACTCCTAGCGAACTTTTGCTGGTGGTACAAAAACAGAGCCTGTTCTTGGACGCTGAGCACTGGTGCGCGCACCACCACTCCGTCCGCGTTTCCGCTTCCGTTTCCATTCTCGATGCAGCTGTCTGGCATGCGATCTACCTGCTTCTCGAGCTGCCCGGGAGTCTGCCGACGGCGCAGCGGATCAGGAAGATCGTTTTCATCAGGCAGCGGCGGCGCGCCCGCCTCGCGGTATAGTCGTAATGTCTTGCGGTGAAACTTTTCTATGTAAACTGCGTACTCTCGTCAGTATCGCGAGTTGTTAGCAGGATCAGGAAAACACGCACTCATGTGGTATGTATCCACTGTTCTGAATGGCGCCAACCCAACTGTGTGGTTATCAGCCCTGAGGAACGAGCGAGATTGGAAAAGAAGAACACGTACTACCCACGACACAGAACAATGCAGTCAAAATCTCGTCGCATATCTCCTGAAAGTATGCCTGGCGCCCACCAGACGGCAACCACCCGATAATGAAAAGTACCCAAGCAGCGCCCCAGAATGTCAGCAGGCTCGCATATATCGTCACAAACGCGCCCAGTGCTGCGTGATCATGTCAGTTAGCCTCAATGGACCTTCGTAGGGATATATGGATAACTCACGCGTCTTGAAGTACTGCCTAAACCCGCGCCAAGTGCGCCGCAGCTTCCACTTGCGACTATGCAGTAGGTGGCGCACATAGTCGTCGAGCTCCTCGCGCTCTGCGGGCGTCCACTGATCCCAGTCAACCAACCCATCAGGCAGAACGAGGAACTCGCCGCGCGCCACTGGCTCGTCGTCGTCCTCCTCAGGGTGAGGGTTTGCTGTTTCAACGGTACCATCCTGCGCTGGCTGTGACTCGGGCTTGTGTTCGTGTTTCTTGCCCTTGAGCTTGAAAAACCTCTTGTAAAACGGCTGTCCCCCACCTGCGGGCGACGCGGCCTCATCGAGCTCCGCGTCCATGTCGCATTTGGAGTGGTCAGGTTTGGATAGCTGGAGGTACCGGGTACGGTTCACAAAGCGCCCGAGATTGGGCACGAAGAGGGAGTTTTGTAGGTCACCAAGTGTAGAGAGCGTCGATACCTCGGGGTCTAATGCGTGCTTTAGTAAGATATTCCAAGTATCTGAGAAAGTTGCAAACCAATGCAATCAAGCAGATCCAACACCTGTTGATCGTACTCAACCCGTTCCTTTGCTAAACGCGCCCTCGCTAGGGCTTCCGGGTCCGACTCTTCCTCCGCTGGCTTGGGAGGTTGCTTTGGGCCCCTCTGGACGAACCCTCGCACGTTGTTCATGACATTGCTGAAGAAGTCGCCGCCTGCAGGCAAGGGTCGTAAGCTGCCCGTTGCCGTTCTTGTGGGTATCGTGCGTTTGAATAGCCCCCCATTGGAATGGCCCTGGCCCGACTCAACATCGCCTACGTGATCTCGCGGAGCAAGGCGGACAGAGGCGACAGAGGGCTCGCGCGCGGCTGGTGCTGGACGCAGAGTATTTTGGACTTTCTGAGCTGCATCTCGCACTTTATCCATAGTGAGGAAAGGGAAGGTGGGGAAGATTAGAAATTGAGCAAAGTGGATAATATAACGTAGAAACAAGCATGCGTGCGTTGGAAATTGGGTGTTGGGGCCTCTGCGAAAAACAGCTCATGACGCTGTCAGAGTTGTGCGTCGACGTCATGCTGTGGATAAGCGCCCAGGGCACTGTTAAACTTACAGCCACTGCCAAACCTCGGTGGCAACATGTTCAACTCTGCCTGATAGCATTATCTGTCCTAGGCCTTCGACATCTGCAAGCAAGCTGCGCTAATCTGCCCTATTTTCAAATTCAATGAGTGGGCTTGATTAATATTGTGTACTCACTACGGACCATGTATCTACCCGTGAACATCGTGACGCCACGCGGTCATCGGGTCAGTCTTGGCCACCCCTTGGAGTCGACTCGCTGCATTTTCCGTATACGACCGTTGAATGTGAAAGGGACTGTAATAATTTCTGGATGACCCTGGCTCGCGCCTTGGACCCTGGATTAGCATACGCCACCTGCTAATCACGAGAAGCTTAATGCCTTCAATATTCAAATCGCATGGTGAAGTTCTTCTGATCACTCGACAGCCCTTAGGGCCAACTTATGAAACTTACTTACGTCCAAAGTCCTTGAGGCTTGGGCCGCTTGGCATCGCCTCCTGGAGTAGGTCCTAACTGAGATGCTAGCGGGAGCTGGCCCCGAGGCCCCCGATGGAGTGACACGCCGCACGACGGAGTTGCACAAATCTGCGCACGGGCGATGCAAGTGTGATACGCCGCTCACGGTCAGTGTCCAATAGGCCAAGATCAGATCAGCATGCCGAGCATCATCGCTCCAACGCCGTCTGTTGTGAGGGCAAGTACTTAGTGACGATGTCGCCATGAGCCCTCAGCATTTCAATGATTTTATCGCCGGCACCAGGCCTTAGGCCTCAGGGTGTTGTTCCCGATCCGTTCCCCAGCATTCCCCGCAGCAGATCTAGAATGCTCTCGGAAGCCTAATGCATAGTAACGAAGTCAGGAGGCATGGAAGCTCGCTGGACTCAATCAGGATATTTGCGATCGCGGATATTGCGAGCCAACCATTCGATTGCTCTTATATAGGTCTAATCTTGCATTGGACTCGTGGACAGAAGTAATGATCCACTTCATTTTGCTAGAAAGTGGCAGGTAGCTACACTGTGGAATGGAGATACGTGGCGAAGCGGGGCGAAAGAACGGATAGCAAGGCTGACAGTGCGAGATATAAACGAACACATAGCTGCAAATGATGATGAAATGGGAACGGTAATGAGCGCGGACAGATAGCAAATAATAACCGATGCGAGTGAAGGAGGGGGATGACGAGTAATGAATAGTGGGAGGAAACAATTGTAAGTCCTGAGATTATAGACATTTATTGTTTATAGTCAAGCAAGAAGTGCGAGATCAATTAAAAGATTGTGCTGAGTTGCCCGCTGCTGTGGCCGGCCGGCCGTTGAGGATCGACAGCAGATTCGAGTTCACGGAGCCGGCGGGGAGATCATACATTGGAGCGGGTGCGGAAGGCGGCTGTGCTGGATACATATTAAATGGCGGCATCGACATCGGTGCACCTCGCAACGCCATGGGGTGTTGAAGCGGCTGAGGGGGACCGGGAACAGGGTATGCTCCCATCGGGCGGTACATGGAGGGATATGCACCCATCGGTGGGCCGGGCGGAGGCATGCTGAGGCCTTGCGGCCCGTTACCAGAAATGAGGGAGAGTAGCTGATTCTGGTGCATACTCGCTGCACGCGGCCCGCCAGGCGTGTGGCCCTGGTGGCCAATACCGAGACCAGGGTGCATGGCCTGGCTGGTCTGCGGGCGCACCTGGAATGAGTTATTGTACATGGGCATGGGAGGCGGAGGCGGTCGCGCTTGGGGAGGATACGGTACGCCCTGTGGCGGGGCGGGGCCGTGGTTGGAAGAGTATATCACTCGGAGGTCAGGGTCGTTGGAGGGCGGCGGCACCGAGGCCGACGGTGCAGGTGCATAGTACGGTCTCGTGTTTGCTAGGGGTGGTGGATAGCCTGCTACGCCTCGGCTGGGTACGCGCGGGGGGTAACCTGCGATACCACGGCTGGGCACGCGTGGGGAGTAACCTTCGACGCTACGACTAGGAGCGCGCGCAGGGTAGCCTGCCACGCCGCGGCTCGGTACACGCGGGAGAGGCTCGCGATTGCCCAGTTGTGGGGTCATTCGGTCGGACTCGTCTGCTAAAGTCTCCAACAGCGCCAGCTGTTTGAGTCTTTTCCCAGAGGTAGGCATAGCGGAAGGTCGGGAAAGGTATGGGGATATGTCTGCCGTACTGGAGCCGCGTCGAGAGGGTGTATGCTGGCCAGAAGATGTCGCGGACGATATGGAGGGAGCGGTCAGCGACGCAGCTGAAGGTGGCCCTGACAGTACAGCAGAGGATCCGTTCTGGTGAGGGTTGATTGACAGTGAAGATGACGGATCAGAAGATCGTGAGGTCAGGTTTAAGCCATCAGGAAGTGGTCGTGGACCGAACGAACCACTTCGAGATGGAGTCTGACCGCCATCAGAAGGTCGCTGGGATAGAGGTTTAGGTACTGTCGAAGACCAATCTGCCTCTCGCGCTGGGGGAGAGTTTACAGGCGAGGGAGATCTAGGAGCAGGCGCAGGTGGGACTGAAGCTTTAAACTCATTAGAAACGGCAGTAGGAAGCATCTTGTCGCCGGCGCCAAGATCCGGCACACTGACTGACATGGACAGCGAGTTGAGGAGACGGGTCAAGTTGGAATCCATGGCTGTCGCACCTCCTTCCGGATGATCGACAACATGTGCTATAGAGCTCTGATAGGGTGTAGCCGCTGTGTATTGAGGTGAGGGAGTATATGGCCCACCATTCTCTGCAGAAGATGACTGAGAGCTGGAATCTTGGGCGAGAGTGTCACAGTTTGTACCCGCATTCTGAGCAGGACGTGAATGTATCTGTCGTGTGTGAGCGACTGTCCCGTTCTTGGATTTTGTGGGTGTCTTGCGCATTCCAGCACGAGGCTTTCGCTCGTTAATGTAGGCCTTCAAAGCGCTGCAAAGAAAGTTAGCCAACGCAACCTATGTGACATCCCGAAATCCATACCCGATGAAAGGGGATATAAGGTAGAATTTTCCCGGAGCAGCTTTGTTTCTCTTCCATGTTGGCAGATCAGTCAGCCGAAACCATTCAATTTTCTGCCGTAGCGCGTTTCGTCAATATTTGCAAGAGACGTGATTTGAAGGAGCTACACACGCTGATCTCCTTCCGAGTCTTCGTCTCGAAAGCATAGTCCTCTGGAATTCCAGCAACGATGTATAGAGATATTTTCTGCTCCTTGATAGACATCTCGATCACATCTTGTGGATCCAATTGTCCTGCAAGATCGTAACCCGTCTCTTCAAGGACCTGAAAGGCATGTTAGCGGCGAACATAATGTCCACCCTGATTGATCAATCACCTCTCGTATTGCGCATATGTGGGATGGTTCACTCTCATTGATCTTTCCTTTCGGGAAACCCCATCCCGATGATGACTTCCATCCTTTCACTAGCACACACTATTCCAAGCATTGAGATTAGTCCGATCACTCAAGACCAAAGTGATCGTGCCATACCTTTTCCCAGGTATCATTCAGCATGATGGCACCACATACGGGTACTCGCGTTTTGTACTGCATGAATGTGTTGAATGCCTGTTCATGATCATGACTCCATTGGTGTAGGAGTGGACATGCATGAAATAGCATGGCGGAAAACTTCTTCAGAGGAAGGGAGGGGAACTTGGGGTTCTCTTCTCGGATAAAATCCTCATAGAACCAATGCCTATTTGTTGAGATTGAGCATGTAAGGGGAGATGGCATGTTGGTAGACGCACGCTTGTTCTACTTGAAAACATATTCTTTCGAGGGATTGCAGCTCCTCGTCTGGGAGATTAAGAATGAATCGGCTATGACTGGGTGAGTATCATTTCGAGGCGTTATTGAGATCCTTGGTGCGGACCTTGACAGGTCTTCAAGCACTTCGTCATGGGTTGCAGATTTATATGAAAACTGGTCGTGGTCTTGGGATGCTGGGGCAACCGAGATTTCTGGCGATGATGACGAAGAGTACGCCATTGAAAATGGATTGAAAAAGCGATCGTATCAAGGCAGAGATTGAGCCTGTTGGTTGCGGATATGAACAATGTTGAGTGTGTAGGGTCAGTCACTGGCCCCGTCCGGACAAAGCGGTGAACGAGTGACAGCGACCGGCCCTGAACGTTGAACGCGTTTGTGACTTCATTTGACCCCTATCATTGTAGGCTCAGCTGAAAATCTCCACCAGAGTTGTTAGCCACTGCACTCAATTGCAACGAGTTTGCTGAATCAAACTCGCGACAAGGTAAATTTGGCGGAATGGCTCACAAGGGCTGATCAAACAAGTAGACTGTCCATGATCTCATGTGACCCTATAAGTGTAAGCCTGGACACAAATACAGCAATATCAGTCGAGTGACTTGTGCTTGGTGGGCGCCACAGCCCGAGCACATCGACGGCAAACGGTATAAACAATCAAAATGAGAGGGCTCATTGAATTAATCGGCATGGGTGACATCTTTTCAAGGCATATTGTAAGGTACATAAAATGCAAGAATAATATTATATGAATTGTGATCATGTCCATATGCATTGCTCAACGGAAACCCATCCTCCGAACATACTCTCTCTCCTCTTCCACAGTAAGCCGGTCAGTGCCAGTCCAGTTAGCAGAACTAGTTCTAGCTCTGAAACGGCTCTGCCTAGTCCTAAATACCTCCTCCATGCGCAGCGGTTTGACAGGTCCGAAAATGTCGTCGGGATTGACCCTACTTTGTCTCTCCAGCTGCTGTCGCAGCTCAGGAGATTGCGCCCAGTTCGGCGGATCAAATGTACGAGGCCGGTCCTCATCTTCTGAGTCAGAATATTCGCTGTTGATATCTGGTAATTCGATATCTTCGGTCGACTCGGGGATCTGTTTGGCTGCCTGAAGTTGGAGTTTGGCTCGGGCAGCCATCTGATCTTTGAGTTGGTGGGATGGTTGCGCAAGATCGTCTTCTGGCATCTTTGCTTTGCCCTTACCCTTTATAGAAGAAGCCGGTGCAGCAGCAGAAGGTTTCGGAGGTTTGACGTCGGCTGGCTTCACGGGTGCCGAGCCACTCGAAGGCTGGACATTGAAAACAGCCGACGAAGCGAGGACTTGGTTGGACGTGGAAGGCTTGAACCCAGATTTCGCAGGTGCGATGGATTTTGGGGCCGAGGGCGCTGCTGGTTGGGGCATACGCGATGGTGCTACATCTTTGGATGGCGGCTTCTTTGTTTCGACGGGTTTCTTCTCAGCCTCAACTGTGGTCTTACGTTTCTTCGATGTATCTTCCTCCTAGTGATCTGTTAGCAACTCGGGAAAGCAAGTAACGTAATGGGTCGGACATACTTTCTTGGCCGTAGTTTTGAGTGGTTTCTTGTCAGTCGTCTCATCACGCTCTCTTTTGCGCTTCTCACGTTCATCTTTCATCTTCCGCTCTTCTTCCTGGGCTTTAGCCTTATCCTCTTCGGCCTTCTTTTGCAAAGCAAGCTGGCGTCGAGTTTCCGTTTCCTTTGCACGCGCCGCTTTCTTGTCCTTCTCCTCTTGCTCCTATAATATAGTCATGTAAGGAGGAAATATATATCCATTGAAGTCGTCACAGACCTTTTTGGCTGCCAGTGCGGCTCTCTGAAGGCTGGGCACCTGAGGCTTCTTGCTCTTGCTTCCACCTAAGACACTACTGACAAGCTTGGTCGCCTGGCTGACCCATCCAGCCTGCGACTGGGACGAATCAGACGTCGAAGCCATCGACATTTGACTCTGGCTTCTTTCGACCGCTTTGCCCTATTATGCAGCGTCAGCTTTCAGTGAAAAATCACATGTATTATATGAATTACCTTGACCAAGCTGACCGTTGACTGTCCAGCGGCGAGAATGTCTTCCAAATCACTATCCTGGAGATCATCTTCACCGACCATCAGATCATCGTCCAGTTCATCAATTTCTCTATCTTGTGTGAGTTCGCCTTCTTTGCGTGAGTCTCCAGTGTTCCCAGTGACATTTTGAGTAGACCGTGTGTCACGCTGGCTCTCCGTGGGTAGTGTGCTCCACGTCATGCTGTCCTCCTTGGCGAAACCGAACGCAGGCCACGCAGAATTAGCAGTAGCAAGTTTTCCCTCAGTCATGGGCCAGCTGTCATCCTCATCCATATCATGCATCTTCTGAGTACCTTCCGGGTGGGAAGTGAACTCAGTCGTATAGCCCGTGTCCTGCGTATTCGGCGCCCATGAGGGCGCGTCCGCCTGACTATCGAAGATACGATCTGAGAAGAGACTAGCAACAGTAGACTGAGCTGAGACTGCAGGCGTAGGGCGATGGGATGGGGGCGAAGGCAATCGTGCAGGAACGCCAACTGCAGAGGCCGCAGGCGCCGAAAAGGCTGTAGAAGGGGCCTTGACAGCCAGTGCAGTAGATGCAGGCGGTACAAAGACCGGCTGCTTGTTGAAGACCGGGCCCAATGGAAGAACAAAACTCGAGTTCTGTGTAGCTGGCGGTGAATTCGGGGGTGTGGTGGACGTGCTTTCATTTGCGCCATTCTTGCTAAGTGTTGAGGAGCGAACGGGCTTGAAATTCTTGGCTTCTTCCTTGACCCTGCCTTTGCTGCCGTCCTCGAAAGCGGACACCAGATCAGACACGCTCAATTTCCTCTCCTTAGTTTCCTTGGTCAGCTTGACTTTGCTAACCTCTGCCTTGGTCGTGAGTGCTACAACGTGCGTCTCCTCTAAAGCAACCACGACGTCCGCGGTGTTAGAGAGCCCATCCCGCTCCGCAATTCTTGCATGAGCAGCAACCTTGGCCGCCCGCGCCTCAGCCAGTGCGGCCGCCGCAGCGGGGCCACCCAAAGATTTGCCCATGCTCTTGCCAGGACGTCCAAGCCCCTCGACAGTCCGCTTCAAGCGATCCATGATGCCCTCTGCTTCAACGGCAGGAAGAGATATAGTGTCGCCATCGATGGTAGTATGGGCCCCAATCTCTTCGACGGGAGACTGCACAGACGGTGTCGGCAGATGTTGAGGGAGTGCAGCTGTTGGATGATTGTCCTTGACTTCTTTCACCAACTTGATTTTTTCTTTAGAGACTGTTGGGTCACCCTCACTCTTCTTGGCAGCCTTTCGTCTGTGCTCTTCTTCGTCCTGCGCCAACATGCTTGCCATGCCAGGAACGGTGGATGCAAGCATATCCCCGCTCTTCCTCTTCAACCCAACGGGCATTCCAGATGCAAGCGCAACAGTACTCGTACGATTGCCAGGAGCCTCCATCGCTTTGACTTCTCTAGCTTTCATTAGCCATGAGGTGCGCTTGCCAGGACCCACGCCATTCGCGACACTTGGCAGAGGGGGGACGGGCATGCCAACGTTCATCGAGGGCTCCCTTGGAGGAGCACGCATCGACTTTCGAAGAGGAGAGGGAGCAGGAAGAGAAGGGAACTGCGTCGGTGGAGAGTCCTTTGCTGACACTTCTACGACATGGGGCGTAGATACCGAGGTGGGCACTTGGGGTAGTGATACCGGCATTACCTCGGTGTAGGTCGGCATGATTTGTGAGGGAAGAAGCTGGGGTAAAGGCGCAGTGGCATAATCTGAATCGGAGGTAGGTCGGGTGCTACTGCGACGTGCCTCCGGGGAGTCCAGAGGAATGGAATGGAATGTACGCCCAGAAGAAGATGCAGTAATATCCATGCTCTGTGTATTATCTTGCTCTTCTTCTAAGTCCAGAGCAGTTTCTACAGTGGGGGTGGGTACAGAGTCACTGGTGGGGATGTTGGCAGCACCGGGGTCCTGCAAAACAAGGCGCATAGAGCGTTCCATGCCCTCATCATCCTCCGCTATGACGGACAGATCGTTGTTCAGGTCAGGCTGAGGAGGCACAGGCGAATGAATCTGTTCCATTGCTTCCTCTACCGGAAGGGATTCGGCGCGAGGTGGAGGGGGAGAGGACAGAATATTCTCTACCGTCCGCTCTTCTTCCCAGTCGAGATTCTCTACAATGGATAGCGCTCGCGAGTTTTCGAGCAGAGACACATTTGTAGATTGTTCAGCAAGCTGAACGCGCGGAGGCAAGGTGCCAGAATGGTTGTCGTCGTCCTTAGCTCGCATGAGAGCCTTCTGGAAGGTATTGAGCTGGACTTTATTCTCTTTGGAGTATTCAGTATTCTAGGGCGGCTCAGCATCTGGTCGTTTATGCAGAAAGCGCCTGGCTTACCTCAATTGAGATGACGACTGATTTTGCGTTTGCAGCAGCGACTGCCGCCCGGGTCTTCTTCGGGGCAGCTTTCTTTCTTCCAGGGGTCTTCACGAGGTCAATTAGAGGGCTAGTGGGTCGCTGAAATCAATAACCAGTACGAAACTTGAATAAAACACGTTATCTTACTCTCGCTTCGCCTGGGCGAGTATGTTGTCCATGTAATCGTCGAGAAAGAGAAATCCATGCGATTGGATCTGGTCTTCAAGTTGCTGGCGAGATTGATGGTTCACCATAGTGTGTCTTATTGAATTCGCCCATGAGAGTAGACCTGGCTGAGCCATGGCGGCGGAAATGGTTGGCGGTTGAAGGATCGGATACACGAAACGGGCGAAACAAGGCGCGAGTTGACGGTCACGTTGTCGTTCCCAGGACCCCTGCCACTCATCGTGCGCTTCGTCGACGACGAGCATCCTTGTTCTTCTCTTTCTTCCAACACACGAATCAACCCTTGTCCTTTGGTCAAAATACCTCAGATGTCTCAAAGCAATTCTTACTCAATCGTCCATATATATTCAATTTTAGTGCCACGCGTCGAGTCTGCTTCAATTGGCGATCGCTGTCATTACTTCACTCCGCACCACGATCACCAACTTTGGTGTTATGGCTCTCAACGCCCCCCTTTACCCTGATAATCGGGCGCAATCCGCTCTGAGCCTTAGTGAAAGACCAACCATCTTGGCCAATGATACGATACCTGGCTCTATTTCTGGTGACACCGATTGGGAGCCTGCAGGCGACACAGCATCTATTCTTCCAGAGGCTGAGATTGAGATGAGCGAGCATCAACTTCGCGAGCTTTATGATTCAGAAGAGATCGATCGCTTCTTAAATTTATTTTCTACTGTCAGTGCGCCTTGCAATAGCTCGTGGCAAGCCAGCTAAAACGTCTAGTGCAGTATGTTACTGAAGTGACCCTTCCCACACAAGACGATACTGCGGGCAGTCTTCCGCAGGAAATTTTGACATCACCTGTGGATATCAAAGAAGACCCGAAGCTTGGAGTAGCTGAGGACGATGGTTGGATTCCGATTGGCGATGATGTACCAATCCCCGTAGTTCGCAAACCCACACCGCCGAAATCCTCTCTGAGTATATCAGAGTACATTGCTCAAGTGAGTAACTAAGACTGCCCTGAAATATCGTCCTTAATCGTACAGAATTACATCATGCCATCCCTGTTACCAGCACCTTTGCCTGTGCCGCCGTTTACACTTGGACGGCTCCGCGTTACATCTCAGCGACTTTATCTTGCCATTCAACCGGCATATGGACCCTTTTTTCACCACCTAGTTTGTCTAGCCACGTGGCATGACAGAAAAGAAAGTATGTTGTATTGTGCGGTAAGATCCCTGCATGAACCGGCACGTCCAAAGCTCATTTGCATCCCCCCCAACAGCTGTTTTGGTTTCTGTGGTGGCACAACCTTCTCCTGTCTGCGGTCTTTCTCCGCGCATTCTATGCTTTGATTCGCCGGAAGATATTCTCTTACCCAACAGTCCAAGAACTCCGGGAGCGACGTGCACAAGTCGCTAGAGCTAGTGTATTTGGTGACGAAGTACAAGCTCGCCTGATGCCATCATCGCCTTTTGGCTTGACGGAAATTTGGAGGATATTCAAAGTCTTCAATAGATCAAAGGTAGACAAGGCCAAAGAGACCAGGGACGCGCTAAAGGGCACCAGTGGTCTAAAGGGGAAGGGGAAGAGCAATGAGCCGTCGTCTCGGGACACAAAGACCCAGGCCTCGACGGTGCTTGATGGCTTGGATGAGTCCTCGAAAGATGGCGATATAAAAAGGAATATTCTACAGGCGATGGCCGATATGGCAGATTTTCATGAGCGTGTTAAGAAGTAGGTTTCTCACATTTTACGGTGATTCGTTGATTGAACTACCTTTTAGTATTGCTATCTGGCGCCGACCCGCCTCATCATTCTTGTACAGCGGGGTTTGTCAAGCACATCTGTAATGTGTCGATATCCTAACAAATATTGCAGGTTGTTCTGTCTCTCGCCGTTGTTACCTGTTTTTTACCGGCCAAGTACATTGCCAAGCTCGCTTCTGCCATTGGAGGGTTCTTGTTTTGGCATGTAATACCAGTCATGGCCGCAATGTCTGCTGCAGACCGTGCTCGGTAAGTTCATCGCATACTTAATCAATCATAATAAGCTATTGACTTAATGACAAGGATGCCACCAGCATTCGATAATGTTCCAACTGACTCTGACTATGCTATGGATCTTATCTCGCAGCGAGTAGCTTCTGGTCTGCACGTAAAGCCCAGCCCCCTTCAAAGAATGAAAAGAACGAAGACACGGAATGCAGACATCGGGAGCAATGATACCTCCACTTTTACGGTTGAAGACGATAAATCCATCGACTGGAAAAGATGGGGTGATCGCGCTGCCTTGGGCAAAGCCGCCTTTGCGCGGACACCTTTCGCCAGGGCAACCCTCGGGCCTGCCTGGTCTGAAGATGAGAAGAGACTGTTCACTGGCAGTGATGTAAGGATATGTCACCATGTTCTATCATACGTTAATGACCGAGCTTGTCTTGCAGTGGCGGCAGACAGGAACTTGGCCTCCACGTAACCCACTAATTCCAGCAACTATATTGTTGCATGGCGCACCCACTCCGCGTATTGAGACTCACAGTAAGTGGAAGATCTCCTGACCTTCGCATTTGACTGGCTAATTATGGACTAGCCTTTCCTGCACATGGAGTGGCAGGCCCAGGCTTGATCACAGTCGCTCCTCGCATGTTCTATTTCACGCCTTTGATATCTGCATCTGCCACAATCACAATTCCATTCAGTGAGATCCGGGGCATAAAGAAGACGGGCATTCTCAAAGGCTTATCGATACGGTGGACCAACGCGGACGGTGCCGGTACAGAAAAAGAGGAGAAATTCATGTGGGTTGGCGACCGCGATGAACTATTTGCTCGACTTATAGGTCCTGATGGCCGACGTTGGCTGAAGGTCTGATCGTGTATCAATATTTGCCATATGCTATAGCCCGGGTTAAACTCTTTTGAAACTCCGAAGAGCTTCTATTTCGTTTCCCGCGATTATGGCTTCGGGTGGCTACACGACCAACCGTTTGCCATACCCCATCTCCTTGCTCTTTTTGTCTCCCAGTATATGCTGCTCACACTCGTTGCGCAAGCGCAGAAATAACTACTGTATCGTTTCCTCTATCAACGTCCCATTTCAGGTTCTGGTTTTGCCCAAGTGGCTCTAATTCGTGTCGAGCACTTTCTTTTCATCATGTTTTTCACACCCGAGTTGCTTGCCAAAAGAGATAGTGGATTTGGGCTCTTATGGTGCGATAACATGAACTCTGTCCTATGGATACGATGCTGAACTGTTGCCTGTTTCTATAGGTTGGCCGCGACCCTTGGATCTAAGTCAACTTTCAAGAAGCTTCCGAAGCGCAGTGTTATGACAGCAGATATTGCTCAGTTGTGTGATCTGATTGCTGAGCCTGCGGAACCACTGGCGCTCAGGCTATCAAGTAATCTTATGGTCGGGGTGGCGAGGTGAGCTCTAAGTAGTAGATTATTGTTTTCGAGAGATTGTTAACATCAAAATTGGCAGAGTTTATAAAGGTATTTTTATTTCTGACCTCATTAACGGCCGGATGATAATCTCAGGAATCTTCAGTCAAGCAAGAAATATTCATGTCAGATGTTACGACTTGCTTCAATTCGCTTAAGAAAGTCGTTCAAGAACTGCATTCCATGTCTGCTACCGATGGTTCACTCCAAATGGCACAGCCTAGTGTCAAGTACGTTGAATTTCCTACTGACTCTCGTGATGACGCATTGAAGCTGCATACACAGGGTCTCGACGTTGACTTTGGATGTCGATCCTCGCATGGCCTTCGCAATGGATTTTGATGACCTAGTCGCGGTATGTATTTGCGTATCCCGTGTTGTTTTCATCTTACCCTATACCCTAGGACTGGGAAGAACTCCTCAATATTGACGGTAAGGAATGATACCTCGTTGTCCTCATATTTTTGCTCATAATTTCGTAGGCCAGGAACAAGATGATACTGATGACGATTTTAACCCTAAGTCGAAGAAGTCCAAAGGCAAAGGCAAAGCAAAAGTTGCTCCTATGGTTGAGGTTATTCGCACGGACCTCCATACTTTGAATGAAAATCACGACTATATGCTTTCAGGCTCCTACGACGTCTCTTTGACGGGCGGTGCCGATGCCCCGTCTTCCTCTCAGTTCGATGCAGGCTTTAATTATGATTTTGGCGGTGACTTGTTCAATGCCGCCGAAGGCATGGATGTTGGCGTTGACCTCGGCGATGAACTTGCTCGAGAATTGGGAGAAGGATGGGGTGCAGACCTTCTGCCAAATAAAAACATGTAAAAATTACTGCACATCTTTCGAACGCGCGCTGATAAAATCCTAGTAATATTACAGCCATGGACGTCGATAACCCACTAGATTTCGGCTCAGATGGAGCCAACTTAAATTTCGATTCTGGAAATGACTTTTTATTTGATGATGGCATACATGCAACAGGTATATCTTCTGTAGCAGGCTCGGCGCGGAAGAGGAAGGCTGGTGCAATTCCGGTAAGCTGTCATTGCTACGCTATTCATCGCTTCAAGAATTCTAACACGCTATTAGCTATCTAATAAAGGTTTGTGCTACATCGTCTCCTCGAATGTTCGAAATTCAATATGTGATCTAGAAAATATGCCTCCGTCATCTCTCAGAGCCTCTTCACTTGGTCCATTCATTGCCACTAGCCCTGCTCCATTTTCTCAGCAACTCCTCGACCTTGATGATGCTCTCGCTCTAGAAGCTAGTCTTCCTCAACCTGCTCCCCTAAAAAAGGCGAAGAAAGTCAGATTACTTTTAGACCCAATAACTGAGCTCACCGATGAGGAGCTCAAGGTAACTCCTCCATCCGTTTGCGTGTGTGCGATCTGATGAACATATAAGATTGCACGCACCCAATACTTAGAAGGCCAGAATGCCCTCAGGCGTGATCTCTTTGACAAGCGAAATGAGAGGGATGGTGGTCGAACGATCGAAGGCATGATGTGGGCAGCCCCCATAGGACGTAGGTGTCCTCAAAATTCGTCCAATTTGTTTTTACTTAGTGGGTCTGATCCAGTGCAAGCGCAGGTTCTTGTTGACTTCTGGTTGGAAAACTACAAAGTGCAAATTGAGGCTAGATCTGGTTTGCTATATGTTGACGTTCCAGGTCAGCTACTGTTCTATATGTATCTATAGATGATCTGATTCCTCCTCACGCTGCAGAGGAACCCCCGAAAAAGCGTCGCAAGGTTCGTGAGATAGAAAACGAGCAAACGAATATCAACGACTTTGGTGGCGATTTCGTTGGCGATTGGAACGACCCCGGCATGGGAGTGGACATGTATACGGGCTTTGGCGGTATTAGCATTCGCGACGCTTGAGCTTGACTATTGCTAACAAACCCATGAAGGATACGACAATGATATCGTCATGGGAAGCGAAGGACTCGTACGCTCCTCAGAGGTATCTAATAAATAATCGTCGCTAAGCCGCACCGTAAAACTAAAGTGGATAATTTAGGAACCAGGACAAGGCCGTTTTGCATTGTCCCACCCACCCTCCATTCGAGGAAGCAATTTTGGTCTTGAATTTGGCACCCAGGACTCTCTCAGAGGTTCCCAGCGAAGCGGGCTATTCCCTTGGGACCACGCCGGAGATGCGGGATGCAGTTCTTCTATCACGGGCGCAGTAGGCGGAATTGCAGGCTCTGCAGGCAGTCAAGTGGATGTGGACCGGGTGGATGTTCGAATCAGAGGGAGTTCCGTTAGCTCTAAAAGCAAGAGAGCGAGCTCACAGCTACCCAGCCGCATGGGTAGTGTGACGCGCGTACCGGAATCCCCTGGTTTTCTACCCGACCAAGATTTTGCACCTGTTGGCGAAGATTTCGCGTTTGACGGTACGTCCTCTGGCTTCACTCACCATTCACGTTGCCAATCACTACCACAGTTCCCTCGAATGCTGGCAACCTTGAATCGCAGCAGTCCGATTATAATGTAGTGAATCTTGAACGGAACTCATATAACTTCTTCGAGTAAGATATATTCTGACTACCTTTCAAACTTCTGGACCTGACTGTCTCCTACAGATATGCCAAAATGCAACACCAGTCTCTGTCTGACCCCTCTGAATTTCTCTCTTTTGAGGCGATCGTACCCCAAGCTACGTCCAACGCCCATGTTGCCGCTGCTGCTCTATATCACTGTCTAGGTGCGCGCTTTCTAACCTTCTCCTCCTCCGGACTTTGACCATTGCTCGTAGTCCTTGGCACAAAAGACCTCCTGCGGCTGCAACAGCCCGAGGCTTATGGACCTATTTCCATTGTAATCAAATCTTAAGTTCTCGCTGAATGCCGTTTTGCCTTCGAAATCAGTATTTACTACACCTATCTGCCATCGTATCATTCAGAAGACTGTTCGACGCTTTAACCCGATGTTATGCGTCATTCTTGTACGTACTTGGCAATTACTCGCATGGGCAGAGGATCCTTCAGCCCATGCCCTATCTTAGTCTGTTTTTAATCTTGCCACCTTATTGAGGCGCTTGTATTCGTTCATTGACGTGCTATGCCCATTCTTTCAACTACATGATTCATCATTATTTAAAATGAACGAGTGCCCGGACCTATGCCGCAAAATGTAAGACTGGCTTAGTTTGACCCTTTTGCTGCGAATATTCTAAATTGGAAAAACATGACAGAAGGATGAGATGACGAGGGAAAGAAATCTGTTCATTTCCGTGAGCCACGCAGGTTTTCTGTGAATTAGGAGTGGTACGAGTTCTTGAACGGTGGGAGCAAAAATGAACACTGAATTGGATCCATATTCGGCTTACCCCCTGAAGCATTCCAATGGGACGACTTGATCGGGCGATATTTCATCTGCTTAAAAGTCACTTTCGACCAACTTTCGACTCGGCATCCCCAGCACGACAGGCTTAAGTCCCTCCTCATAGTCACATCCTTCGTATTCACTATGACTTCACGAGCTATTACTGCTGCGCGGGCCGCCATGGCCACGGTTGATCTATCGAATTATGATCCAGAGCAATCGAAACTCATGGATGAACGCTGCATCCTTGTCGACGAAGATGACAATGCTATTGGAGCAATGGATAAGAAAACATGTGAGCACAGTAGGAGGACCTGTCCGGTCGTGTTCTCATTGTTTGACACGCAGGTCACTTGATGGAGAACATCAACAAGGGTTTACTTCACCGCGCATTTTCTGCATTTGTCTTCCGACCTTCAGATGGAAAACTCCTCTTACAACAGCGAGCAACAGAAAAAATCACCTTCCCCGATATGTGGACGAACACGTGCTGTTCACACCCATTGGATGACTTTGAAGCCGAGAAGGAGGAGAAAGATCAGCTGGGCGTGCGGGTCGCCGCGTCGCGAAAATTAGAGCACGAATTGGGCATCCCGCAGAGTCAAACTCCGGTCGATCAATTCCAGTACTTGACCCGGATACATTATCTGGCACCCTCAGATGGTTTATGGGGAGAGCACGAAGGTACGCACATGCCATCTTGATCATTGGTGCGTACTGAGTGCGCGCAATTAGTTGATTATATCCTCTTCATCACTGCGGATGTTGACGTGACACCCAATGAGAACGAAATCAGAGATCATAAGTACGTGGACAAAGCCGAGCTGCAAGCGATGTTCAATGAATCAGGTCTGAGCAACATCGTGTACTACCTTGCATCGGTTAACTTATCATTCACCAGGCAACTCTTTCACACCGTGGTTCAAACTCATTGCACGAGACTTCCTGTTCGGCTGGTGGGACGAGCTCTTGCGTCGCCAAGTCGATGGGAAGGTTGTTGCGAAAAGCCTGGCAGGGCTAGTAGATGGCAACAAAGTTGTCAAGATGGTTTGAGGCGGGATCCGATAGCACAATACCAGGGATATATACAATCTAGCCATTTGATTAAAAATAATACGTATTTTAATAAGCAATCGTCTAGTAGAAAGAGTGGTGAAGTTGTAAATTGTGGTTTGGGTAAAAAGGAAAGTGTAGACCGAGCACTAAGTCAAACAGTCGTATGAGGCTGTGCTTTGGCTAATCGTGCTTTCGCATCAGCTACAACCTCCGCAGCTACAGCCTCGAAAGAAGTACAAAGTTCCATGGGGAGTGGGCGAAGCTCTGATACACGGTCGCAGGAGATCGCGATGCTGAACTGACCGGCATAGGAAACCAGGCCGATGGCCATGCTTGCTTTTCCCGGGCTAGATGGCGGGAGGACGTGGTACGAGGTAGCTTGAACACCACCGAAACTGACAGGAGTAGAGGGCCCAGGTACGTTAGTTAGAATGTGGTACTAAGAGGTTAATCAGTGCCAGACCAAAGGAAGCCGCGTAGGGAGAACACACCTGCTCAAATGCTTTGTTGTATAGGTGACGGAGAAGCGGCCACCGAGGTTGGTAATTGATAGGCCACTTCATAGTGTGCTTGAGGAGCGATAGACCCCATGCCGCAAATTTGGAACGCTTGATCATCTTCATTTCTGTTCCCAGATACGTATTAGATGCGATATCGGGGTTCGGTGAATGATATTTTTACCATGGTGCACTTGAAGAACGACGCTTTGAAAATCTTTCTCTTGTTTTTTGCCCCAGCCGAACCATGCTATGGCGCCACTGGAGTAATTTTCGAGATCCCAATCAAAGTCCGGCCGAAGGCTGATGGGGATCAGCAGCGCAATGCTTTTCTCTGGCATCACTCCCCCAGGTATACTTTTGCTAGCTACTCTCCTGAACGCCAGAGTGGCGATTGCGCAAGCGACATCGTTTAGTGTGACCTTATACTTCTCGGTGCTGAAGGCTTTGCGGACCAGAGCCAGCTCACTCAGAGGGGTTCCTTTCGAATGGGCATAGACGCGACCCTCGGCCCGTTTCTCACCTCGCGAGTCGGTATATGCGAAGGTCTGGCGCCGACCGGTAATGAAGAGCCGGCGGATACTGTGCCACGCGTGGTTATGTGTGGCTGCAATAATCTTCCCCTTGCCAAGCTTCTTCAAGTGCTCTTTGGCTTTAGCTTGCTTCGCGTCAGCGTCGCGTTGAACGGCACCGACCGAGATGTCGTGGTTGAGAGCGTGGAGAGCGGAATGGTAGGATTGAATCATGCCCTGGCCATCCGAGAAGCAGTGATGAATCTTGATCATCAAGGCCGCACACCCGTTGTACTCCGTCGGATTGACGTTGTGGACCAGAAGTGCCTCCCAAACAGGCCGCTTGTAATCAAACTTGGCCGCTAAGAAGTTGCCTGCCTCTGCAAAGAGCGCGTTGCGCCCATTTGCTCGTGAGGGCAAGGTGACCTCTCGAATATTGTCCTCCAGCCGCCAGTGTTTGCTGTCCTCTACTTCCGTGTAATCTGCCCAGGCAGCAGGGCTGAAGGTATGGTGCTGGTGAATGACTACTTGCCGATACTTTGGGAAAGCTATCACGAGCTCTCGGAAGAATGCGTGGATGACGGAGATATCGATGTCGTCGGCGAATGTGTAAATTGAGAAGCAAGCAGCGTGGTAACTTGGCTCATCCATCATCAGGAGCATATTGGAGAAACCGTCGAGACTTTTGCCTTTGAGCTTGGTGGCTCGGCCACTGCGAGATCGTCGATGACCGTTGACCTTCTTCTGACTCGATGAACTACCAGAGCTCTCTAGAGATAAAGGGCTTGGCCTCTTCTCGGGTGCCCGTAACGGATGCTCGAGAGGATGAGCTACGTGGGCGGTAAAACAATCTATTAATACACGAGGGGTCTGTGTACGCCAGAATTAAGTACCTGGGTCCAGATTTTGAGGAAGCTCCCTCAGCTGGCGGCGAAGTATTTTGCCCGATGCCTTTTATGAAAGAGGTCATTGGTGAGTCCAAAAACGAAGGCACCACTCACGTTCTTTGGGATGGCTTGAATCCATTCTAATCCGCCTCGTAGCTTCTTGTAGTTCGCGACACGACTGTTCACATAGGTGAGCACCTCCTGCGCCAGTACGTTGGACGATTTATCGGAATCGATCGCGACAGCGTATGCTTTGGGTAATTCTGTCGCATGTGCCTCGTCGTAAATACCGATCACTGCCGCATCACTGACGGCGGGATGGGATATTAGGATAGCTGCAGTTTGCGTTCCGTTAGCTTGGGGTCTGTTAAAGTGCGTCAGGAATCATGCCTTCAAGCTCGCTCGCTGAGACTTGGAATCCGTTGTATTTGATCAGATCCTTAGCGCGGTCAGTGATCCGGAGGTGACCATCGTCGTCTAATACTCCAATGTCGCCCGTCTTGTAAAAACCAAGTGAATCGAAGGCATCCTTCGTCGCCTCGTTGTCGATATACCCAGTGAAGACGTTTGGCCCTTGCGCACGGATTTCACCAGGCTCGTTCCGTCCGACATCTTTCTCGGTTATTACATCCACGATACGTAGTCGCATCCCAGGAGCGATGGGGCCAACGCCTGTCTTTCCTGCGAGAACGTCTTTTGGTGCCTGCGCGCTGATGATAGGCGAACATTCGGTGCAGCCATACCCTGTGACAAGAGATGTCAATGACTCTTCGGACGAAGAGTAGAAATAGAAACTTGCCATCTGTTACGATGATGTCGAATTTTTGCTTTAACTGATCCCTTATGTCTTGCGGCAAGGCGGCGGCACCTGAAGCGATTGACCTAATAGTCGCCAACGACTTCTGCGTTATGGATGGAGTTTTGGCCAAGCGCAGTACTTTATATGGGTATTAGATTTTCAAGCTGAACAGTCAGCTGCGCCAACTCACAAGCTGGGGGTACGAGCATGGAGAAAGTCGCGTGCGTTCTTTCAGCTATGTCTGCAAATTGATTCACATCGAAACGCTCCATGACATAGCGAGGGGTACAGGTGTGGTAGGCAAGGAGTGTGGTGATCAGCCCATAGGCGTGAAATTGAGGGAGTACGTCGATATGCACTTCATCTATGCGCCCCACTGCGTAATCGTTGAAGCGATCGCCGAGTAGTGCCTTGAATTGAAGAATGTTCGCGATTACGTTGCGATGGGTTAAGGCCAAGGCTTTAGGAGGGCCGGATGTGCCGGATGACCAGCATATGAACGCAGGTGCCCCATGCACAGTCCATTCGTTGTGATCAAACGTGGGGTTGGTCGTGTCAGACATGAAGCTTTCTAGTGTCGGTATTCCTTCTACAGTTCCGGAAAATATCACTAGATTCTTGTGGATGTCTTCAATACCGGCTTCTTTGAGGCCAGCTTTGGCGATGTCGACGCTAGAAGTAGCTGCAATGACTTTGCTAGCTTTGGATAGCTTCAATTGGCTGGCGAACTCCTCTGCTTTGACGAGGGGGTTGCAAGGTGACACCGTGCACCCGATAAGATGCAGCGCGAATACTGGTATAAGAAACTCCGGCTGGGTTGTCTCAGACGCGGCTTATTCGAGGAGAGATAAAAAAACTCACCCGGCTTGGAGATAAGACAATAACTATTTCACCTGGCTCAACCCATCTACTCTGTCTCCAGGACCGCGCGAGCTGGACAGCCTTTTCAGAGATTTGCAGACGCGTTAAAGAAACCACATCGTCGTAGAACAGAGCATCTGGACCGTTCGAGGTAGCGTGCGCTGCAAGGAGAAAGTGGGCAACTGTAAGGGCGTGGGGAACGTCTAGAGGGGCTCCGACCAGCTCTTTCGTTTGAAGGGATGACGCCATTATTGGGGAGGAATCAAGTATTTGCAGATCATAACGAGACTATCTCGACGAGTCGACGTATATACCCCCTGATGGCTTCGAATGGCGCAGCACGAATTGTCATGAGATATTCGTCGGTTCAGATCCCGAACCTTGTGTTTTCAGACGTTTGCACGGCATGGGCTTCGACAGCTTTCAACCGGGCAGCTTCGTGAGCATGTTGTAGTCAGATAGTACCCATGCGAATGATGATATTGGCCCCTCGGTGCGGAAGTGACCGGTCGTCGGTGCCGTCAAGCTCATTCAAGCTGTGGATTGCCGAGTCGAAGGGCAACGAGTTCCTCGTTGCCGAGACCTGTGTAAGCATCAGGACTGCCTAGGATTGCAGTAAAAACCAGCTGCATCGATGCCAAGCAGCAAGTTTGAGGCTACAATTGGTGCCTCGAGCTCAGGGTGTCTGAATCATGGGATGGGCTGAATCGATATCAAGGCTTGATCAAAGATGCAATTAAGCATAGGCTATATTGAAATCAAATTTAAACGCACTACGTGCTCATGCTCTTCTGCTTCGCGTTACCTTGTAGACTCCAGGACGACGTTCGTACCGGCTTTCCGCAGCCAGCACACGATGACCCTCTTTGTCAATTGATGATCCTTAACCCCTGTTCAGCACGCGTCGGCCCGGATTATCATGCCTTTGTAAAGTGGTGGACAATGCATCCTGGTATGATGTGGTGGAGGACATTGCACAATGCTTGAGTCTGCTTGAGTAGCTCTTTCCTCCTCGTGCTAGAGGAAGTATTTCCTTCTCTTGAGCCTTTGCTGTTTGCCCGATAGTCATTTCCGGTGCTGGTCTTGCCTAATACAACTGCCTGCGATCAAAACAAAGTCTCTCAGGCGCGCACAGACGCGCATACACACTCTTTCAAATTTCGTTACCATGGCTCTCTGGGGCTCCTCAGAGCAGGAACAGCCTCTACTACCATCCTTGTCATTTTCACCACCGCTCAACAGTCCCGGACGGCGGAAGCCACTATGTCGCAACAGTATTGGCCTCGCACTGGCTTTCATCTCTACTGCTGTCTTATCTGGCGCTTTCGTAGCTCTCATTCTCACATTTGGAGAATCTGGTCCAGACCATTTCCTATTAAGAATTCCTCTACGCTTTCAGGCTGGGCATGACCAGGAGTCACCACCGCCTGAGCTTATGGCAGTTCCTTTAACGCCAGTTCTCCCCGAGATCGCTCTTTCGCCGCACGGAGCATACTTAGAAGGACTAAACGAGATGGTTGGCAAAACGAAGGGATTCTTTGTGCGAGACTACAGCCTTGGCTTGGGTTGGAATAATGTATGTCGCAGAGTGTTTATTTGGGTATCTGTCTGATCCTGTGCAGGTTCGCTACATCATCGAGGCTAGCCTGATGCAGGCCCACCTTCTCAACCGCACGCTCGTCCTTCCATCCTTTGTCTACGCTCGCTCGTGCGAATACGACATGCAAGTCACGCATGCTTCTTCAGAACTATATCTTGCTTATACATTTGCAGTGATGTCTGCGCAGACAATGCACCTATGGTCAATAAGAATGATGCCATTGGCTGGGACGAGTGGCGGCACTTGCCAATAGAGCAACAGATGACATGGAAGATTCCAATGACTACTATGCTCAATCTCACCCATCTACGCACCACCCACTCCGTGGTTCTGATGTCCGAATACCTTCAACTGCATGGCATACCAATTGAACAGGAATGGAGCAGCGGCGCGTGGCTGCGTACAACATATCACGAGCAACCTAATATATTCACTCACCTCAAACCATCTCTGAACGTTATCGAAAACCATTGGATGGATCCTGCGGACGTTCTCCGTGTCGACTTTTTGCCAGAGGATATGAAAGTGCGCGGAAACTGGACCTCGAAAGGCGGTGATTGGGAGCGCGCGCAAAGGGGTGTGTGGCAAAACAACGTGACCACTGTTACGAATGGCGCGCTGCATGCCGCGGTGCCGGCCGACCGTGACAGGAAAATCCTCTCTTGGGAGGAGGTCCGCTCTGCCCTGGACTTCGAGATTCCAGACTGGGTCCACGATCAATACGACACCAATGTCACATCCCTAAAACTCGGGCAGCGGTGGGATCTCTCCAGCACTGAGAAAATCGAAAAAGTGCTGCAGGTCAATGGGTGGGAGGTGCTTTATACCTACAGTGGAGCGTGAGCATGAATTTCTTGTTTTACTTATTGCTATGATAGCTGACCCTGAGCTTGTCATATAGTCTGGGTATGGACTACGTCAAGCACGTCGCGGAGCCTATCAGACAAGCTGCACCTCGAAACATGATTAGAGGCTTCGTAGATGAGTACGGCCACTCGATGGCTGATGTACTTTTGCTCGCTGGCGAGCTTCATCTCGGCCGGAAACCGGTGAGCAGATATCTCTCCCAAATCTTTTTTCCTGGTTGCTAAAGGTCATGAAAAAGGGCGGCCTTCGCTTTACCACGGCAGAAGGCCGCGATCAGTTCTCGCGTCTCGTGTTACATCAAATGCGGCCCATCGACAAGGTCTTGGATTTGGCTGATCTCCTGAATCAGCGGATGCTCGCGCTCAACTCCGGCAGAATGTGGGTGGCTGCGCACATGCGCCGAGGCGACTGTGAGTTCGTCCGCGTATGCGATGTGTTCCGATCAGCTGAGCATTTGCTGCCGTTCAGTTGTCAATACCGGGTGGGTCATGGAAAAAACCATCGAGGATCACACGAGGAGAGTGAAAGAGCACTTTGCTGTTGGCCGAATGATCCTGGCGTCATTGAGAGCGCCTGATCTCAGGTCTTACGATGTCCCGGATGTGACTGTGGACCGTACTGTTCTTTTTCAGCACCTTCCGCTCGAAGGGGACAAGTAGGTGTTCTGATAATTGCCGCAGGTCCCTTTCCTAATACCGTTTCAGATTCTACATAGCGACCGATGAACGCGACGCCGGTAATTTAACATACCTCGCGGAAAATAATGCGGTCCTCGTCCATGACCTACTTACCATCGATGACCGACACACCTTCGGCTGGCCACTGATGTTCACCGATGTCCTCGCACTCGTTGAGCAAGCTACTCTTGCCCACGCTGCCTTCTTCTATGCTCATGCCATGAGCTCAGTGGCTGGAGGGGTGGTCAACATGCGAGTGAGTACTTGCACTATAATTTATCATGTCTCGTTCTGATGAAAGGGCCAGGCTGCGAGAGGTGCAGATCCGCGAACAGCACTCATAGATTAGAATGCGAATCTTTCGTCTTTGCCTCAGACTCGACAACCCTTTGTATCGATATCACCTTCTGTTGACCTCAACGGTCAGAACATCCCTCTTTTAGACGTACACACACCCTCCTAGAAACATTCCTTTACACATCATCTCACGGACATCAAAGCATCATTGAAATTTCCACACACCACCCTGTCATCTACTCATCTAAATAATATTATCGTTGCTGCTACGTGCTGGCATATAGTCTAATTTGTTTTCAAAGCCGCCCCGCTGGCAATAGTATCAGTATTATAAACATAACCTGGCAATGTCCATAAGGCCCATAAAGATTACTGTGTAGGTCTGGGCGCAAGCATCATATCCTGGAAGACTAAAACCTCTCTTCTGCTACCCATACCAAAAGACCCTCTGCGCGCGAGAGGAACCGTTGCCAAAAGCTTGAACCCTAATGTGCGAATCTCTTGTAGCGCATAAGATGTGAATAAATGTTGGTCGTGAGCTTCAGGACCAGTCAATACGGCGTTGTTTGGCAAGAGTGTGCTTGAATTCACCTCCATAAGAGCCTCTTAGAGACACAGTGTAGATGCCACCATCTGGTGGTCTGTCTGAGACCTCGACTTTATGCGGCCACGCAGTGCGGAGACAGGGTCCTATTCGCGCTCCAACATCGGGCGGAGGGTCTACCAAAGTTAACTTGCGCCCATTGCGGGAAAAGTACGCCACGAAATGATTGACCCATATCCCTGGATCGTTTGATTGGACGAAAACAAGACGAGGAGGCTGTAGTGATCTTTAATGTCAGGAAGAGGCATCGAAAATGGAGAAACGTACACTCAAACCGGCGTTAACGGTTGTTCCAAAGTCATAGTACTAGTGCGACTGTCAGTTCTGATAATTGCGCCATGAGAGAAGGAGGGCGACGTACGAGATTTATTCGAGTGAAAAACTGATTCAACATCCGTAAAACCCTTGGCACAGGTCAACGTGCAGCCCTCGTTCCAAGAAATACGAATGTTCCATACATTATCGCGTCCGTCCCGACACTGCACCAGGGCGTTCTGGCGAGTTTGACGCGCCATGAGTGGTTTGCAATCGTTGATTCGGTTTCGATTCCATGAGGCCATAGGTTTGCAATCAATTGCTTCAATTCGGTAAGCAAATGCGATTTGACGTTCTGTATTCGCAGTTCACTTGTGCCAACGATCGACAGGAACAAGTGATCTATACAGACATGAGCTGAGAGCGGCTCATTTAAAGGAGTGAGCTTTCATACTAGGAATATCTCTAGTCGTGGAATCCGTCCTAGCTCTGGAGAACTGCTTCAGCGTGCCATGTGGGTCGGAGTTGGTTCTGGCCCGATGGCCGTACCCTATAGGTTCAGATACTGATCGTGCAGGTCTTTTCATTGCCGATTTCAAAGGGGGCTTCGTCTTGCTGCTGAGAGTTTTGGGTCGAGGCATGGGAGTACCGCCATTGCTAACTTGCCTCTGTGGCATTTGAGGCTCCCACAATTGCTGAGGTCTAGCCATCGGTGTTTGACCCGCTAGAGGGGCCATCTGCGGCGTGTTCTGCCATGCTGGATAGGCTGCTGCTGGGTCTGGATATGCGTTGCCATTTGGGTAGCCGTTGGCGTAGGGAGCCTGTGGGTAATACTGGCCAGGATAGGGCGCTTGGGGAGCGTAGGGTTGGTAGCCGCCGTAGGCGGGTTGCATGATTTGGCAGGGTTGTGGCAAAGCAGGATTTTCGTGGATAGTTTCGAAAGAGAGACAGGATCTGAGGAGTAGGATGGTGGAGGTGACGAAGTCTTGGACCTTTTGGCGTCTTTGGATGCTTTGAGTCGGTCAGGGGCTTGTCTATTTCTGGCTTAAAATATTCTGTCCGAAAGTCCCCAAAGCACCACTCCGCTCCTGTCGTTGGTCTTGAATTCCTATCTGCCATGGCGTCCACATTCTTTTCTTGGGTTCGCTCGCCTGCTGCACGCGAATACTTCTTCAGTGCGTTTCACCGTCTTTCCAAGTCCAGCATCCACTCACGCAAACTCCAGGCACACATTTCTGGGGCCCTGTGAGTGCGTTGGGTTGAAACTAAGTCAATATCACTGAAATCCATCCTAGGTTGCAAACTGGGGCCTGCCTCTTGCGGCTCTTGCAGACTTGAGCAAAGATGAGGAGATGATTTCCGGAACAATGACGGGCGCTTTGGCAGCCTACTCGTGAGTCACCCATGCCTGGCTTTGGTGCATTGTATCCTGAACATTCCTCTTCAAGGATGGTCTTCATGCGCTTTGGTATGTTCCTATTATAATGAAGGTGTCGTAAATTCTGAAGACCTTTCTTCATAGCGTGGAGAGTGCAACCACGAAACTACTTGCTTTTTGCGTGTCATGCCACCAATGCAACCGCGCAAACTGTCCAAGGCGCCCGTTTCACCAATTATTGGTACAATGGCGGCCGAGAAGCAAAATACGGGGTCACACGAGAAAGTATTGAAGGTGGCGCCAAGGATACACTGGCGAGCGTTGAAAGTGGCTTGAAAGAGGTGAAGGGCGAGGTCACAAAAGCTGTGGAGGCTGCGCGGGATGAAGCAAAGAAAGTTGCAGGCAAATAGTCATGGCACCATCTGTGCCAAAGCAAAGTGGCTTGTGTCCCAACTACTATAGAGCATCGAGGCTAATGATTACAAATGTCCGTGCAGTCCTGCCTCACCAAAATTCGTCATCGGCGTCCCCTCCCTTCTTCTTCTTGCCACCTTTGCTTTGTGACAAGATTTGTCGCTCGTACATTTCTGCAATTTGCTCCGGACCAGTGCCGTCTTCAATGCTTTTGTCGTCCCGTATTCGTAGGAAACGCGGGAAACGCAAAGATATGCCCCTTTCCTCCACCTACGAAATTCAATTTATGAGGGTGCGCGAGTGTTGGCGGAGAGGGTACTCACCAGCCCTTGCGCGGCCGTGTAGATCGGACTGAGACTCAAGTCTGCTGTTAACACCTCCCAGAGAATCTTGGGTTCAAACCACACGTCTGGTTTCGCGCCACCGACTTTGATATCGCCACGCACATTCAAGAGTTCAAGTGGCTTCAAGGTGTTGTAATGCGTCTGCAGCATTTCTTCACTGAATCCGGTACCAATCTTGCAGATAGTTTGGAACTCCTCGGAGTCGGCATCGTAGCATGCAAGAAGGAACGCGCCGTAAACATTGGTTCGTTTGCCTTTCCCATAATAGCCACCTACGACCACCAGATCTAGCGAGTCGCCAATACCAGCCAAGTAATCTTTTTTAAGCTGTGTAAAGATTGGTTATCATCACAGCCGTAGAACAAATATATTTGCATACCTTCAGCCAATTAACACTCCTTCGGCTCGGCTCATAGAAGCTGGCGTCACTCTCAAGCATTTTAACCATCAAACCCTCGCACCCATCTTTGATACTCTCTTCCAAGAATACCTGAATCTCATCCGTGCTTTCAGCGTCCGAGGATGTAGCAAAGTCAAATTCCCCTTTGACAACCTGGAAGTGTTCTCGCAGAAGTCTCCGTCGCTCGTCCAGTGGCTTTTGCAGCAAAGGCTGCGAGACCGATTAGCGGCAGACAGCGACGGAATACGCGCAACCCACCTCTCCATTGAGATAGAGCAGATCAAACGCGAACAGACAAACACGGACTTGAATGTCTTCTACTTTGACATCCTTGCGTTTCCGCTTGCTGAGCTCTTGGAACGGCATCAGAGCGCCAGTTTCCCGGTCAATTGCAACTGCCTCTGCATCGAGAACGAAGGACTTTGTTGAATCCTTGAAGCACTATGAATATGTCAATAAACCTGGCTGCTGCATCTTAAGGAATATGCTCACGCGAGGCAATTGCTCCACAAGATCAGGATATTTCTTACTCATGTCTTCAGAATTGCGACTAAACACCTTCACAGTACCGTCCTCCAGTCTATGAACCTAAAAATGGGAGTCATTGTGGATCAATCTTTGAAATTGACGTTGTTCTCACCTGAGCTCTCTCGCCATCATACTTGTACTCGCAAGTGAATTTCTTGTTCTCGAAGCGGTCTAGCACTTCGCCAATGGCTTTCGTTGGTTTGGCCAGCATAGGTTTCAACGGAACACCCGGTGTCAGCTTACACGAATCCCGGAGATTCATGATTCCATTGTTTAAAATCGCTGGTATGACTTCGTCATATGTCGGCAATTCGCTGTCCAACACGATGAGTACATTTGGACCCAGACATATATGTATGAAATATACCTGTATACGGCTTTGAGGACATCTGCGCCTTCAGTCAGTCGCGTAGCAAGTTTCTCCTGACTCCATTTCTTGCCCGCTATAATAATGTCTAAGTGGGCTGAAAAACAGCTGAGGCGTGAAAACGCACCCTTCTCTTTCTCGGCAAGCACAGACGCGTGTGCGAGGGCTACAAGCACAGACCGTTCGGCATTTCCAATGCGAAGTTTACCTTCTAAACTTCGAATGATGTACTTTGCTTCAAATCCTTGGCAAGACGCCAGCAGCTTGGTGATAATCGACACCTTCTTGGCCTGTGACTATCAGAGAAGCTTCAATAGCTGATATCTAGGGATATACGAACGAAAGGATCTTACCGAGTGCCCTGAGGAGGTAGCAATCTCTCGAAGCTGTGAAAATACATACGGTAGCGTAAGTGGCTTTGGTTTGAACAAAGTTTTCTGATTATTCTTGGAGTTCTACAATAGCTCTTTTGTCACGCTAGGAATAATAATGATATAGTTCTGTCACTCACCATTGCAACGAGGCCCAAGTCACCCTCCTTCTTGAGGTCTGCTTTTATGATAGCATTTCCGCGACCCGTGGATTCAGCGATGGCTTTGATAAGCAAACTCTCGCCAATACCAAGTTCCACTCCGACATAATCTGGAGTGAGCTGCAAGTGAAGGTCAGTGAGCTCGGGATGCAAAAACACTGGCACACCCGTACCCGGTTGATACATAGATAAACAGCTTGCAGTAGTGATTTTCTATCATCTTCGGCACTGCGTTGAATGACTAACATCAGAAAGGCCGTCAATAGAGCTGTCTTCTCCAATCGTTTAGTGGTGGCCTCGATGAGCGAGAACACCTTGGCGAGGGCAGCATACGGAACACTGGGTCAGGCGCTTGAGGTGAGTAAGTAATTGAAAGACAAAGAGACACGAACGGTGCGCCAGCCTTCCACCCGCCTTCAATGTCCACCTCTTTCGTTTTGGTCATTGCAGCCTCGGCGCTAAGTCATTTGCGTTTAGCACTGCCATATACCCAAGCGAGTTTTCTCACTTCTTAGAAGCAGCAGCATGATCAACTGCGGCCTCTTCGTCATCCGAAGCCACTTCATCCTCGCCCTCGTCCTCACCCTCAACTGCGTTGTTGGCAGCCACCGCCTCGTGCTCGTCCTCCGGAACCGGGGCTTCAGCCATCGTCATTTTCCCTTTGAGCTTCGCTTTCTTGGATACTGAAGGCTTGGGGCTTGTTGGCATTGATGAACTTGCAGCATCTGTGTCTGCGTGAGGCAACGCCAATAAACGTCTTCAACATGTACTGACCTGAGGTAACAGCCATAGCATCTTCGTCGTCAGACTCGATTATTCGTCGCTTTTTATGATTTAAGGCTATTTATATTTCCGTGTATATGAGAGCAAGCGTGGATGGCGGAAAGTCTGGGCGTACCTTTGGCAATGGGAGGCTGTGACTCTTTCCTTTTAGCGCTCTCTGTCGTTCTGCTATCGGCATTGAGTCGTAGGATCCGAGACAAACACACTGACTTTTCGAAGGAGATGATTCGACATGGACTTCGGCTTTGCTTTTCGAAGATAATGGTTTGGGCTTCGCCTTCGCCTTCGGGACTTGGCACGAGGTCGATCACATGGTAGATAGACATGAGCGTGCAATACTTACCTGGTTCGACTCCGGGCCAATCGTCAATATCCATTTTGTCGTTCTGCGCGTCTTCCGATGTTGCCGCGGCACCGGGAACGTCCTTTGCCTTCTTCTTGCCTCCCCACATATCTTTCAAATTTCCTTGCTGTACTGGAGCGGATTTGCCTGGTTTCACCATCCTAAACGAGACTCCTGGCATATACATCAGTCCTGGCGCAACTAAGATCGAAGTGAAGAGCCGTACTTGTTGTATGATATACTCTTGTGGACGTAGGGAACCGTAAAGCGCGAAAGGCAAGAAACATGAGACGCGCTCAGAGCGCGTCAGGTGCTGTCAGGTGCCGTCATGTGGGTTGCCTTTTGCGGACCGCTTTCGGAGCCGGCTACTGGTGACTGCATTACAGTAAACAAACAGCTACAAGTGTACAGAGATATTCGAGATATTTGATAGCTACCCCGAAATTTCATAGTCTGGCTAAAATTTAAAACCTGGTGTGTTACATTGGTAGAGTTATCCATAGCTCACTCAGACATAAATTATTCACGATCATGTGCTTAAAGCCGCAATAATATTTTAGAATTAGACAAGCTGCCACACTTCCAGCATAAATTGATCAGGTTTGCGATTCGAGTGCAGCATAAGAGCGAACTAAACAGAGGGAACGAGTGGCTTCTTGATTTTTTGGAATGACTACTGGAGGAAAGCTAATGTTGGTTGACACAACGCATTAAATTTCACAACCTCAGTCTCCAGGCAGGTTGGCAAGTTGTGATTCTGTGGGCGGTCCAATAGAGGACGCAGCAGGTACAAGACAGCTAGCCTCGCGTGCAAGAAACCCCACCTAAAATGACATTGAGTTTACCGGCTGGAGTCAGATAGCGAATTCGATCCTGATCAACCTAGCATGAGTGCCAGTTCCGCAGCCATCTTCCCTTCCAGTCTGCCCAGTTGCAATTCAGCGGGATCGAATCAGGCGACATGCCAGAGCATCTGGCAGATATATATAAACACTAGAGTGCAGGTGAAAAGGAACAACTATGGATCAGCGTGGCAGGTTCAAAGAAGCGCGAGTCAATTCAATTGCGCTTACAGAGCAACATCCAAGTGTGCACGCAATGGGAAAATAGCTTTCATGACGCTTGAGTTGCTATGAAAGACAGCACCCAAGCTCAAGCTATCAGACCCTTCCGAGCAACAGGCATAGGGATGTCTATCCTTGGAAACTGCGCCCTCGAAGTTCGCACAAGATACTAAAATCAACAAGGATAGTAGGATTCCTGAGAGGCAAAGATGTGACAAGACGGTTCTTAGAGCAAAGTGCTTCGCCAAGTTTACTAACTCAAACCCACAGCTAAGGGGACGCTCATGTGTTGTCCGCTGGCAAGGTGAAGTGTTGTGAAGTGCTGTGTTACAGGATGTGTATTTGACAGTTTGAAGGTCGCCAGATTCCTTTGAACATCGCAGTAATGAGTGCAATCCAATTGCACAATTTATACCTGCAAAAATTCGATGAACTGGAGCCAGGATAGTCTCCCACAGTCAGCAAATAGAGAGTGAAGATAGTCGTTCCCTCTCTTATGAGCCAGGACGAGTTGCGTAAGACTCAGAGGGAGCAACAGCTGTAAAACACATGATGCCTTCACACGACAACTGCATAATTAAGGTTCATCTCTCGGAAATTGCCGAGTGTGAACTGGGCAAGATTGTCTCCCGGTCGTCTACACCACCCGTCAAGATCAACGCTATGGCTGAACAAGTACGCTAGGCCGCTACACTCTGCTATATCTGTGGACTTATGCTGCTATAGATTGAGAAGGCTTTCCAAAAGCAACATCTTTTCCAGAACACCAAAGCCCGAGGCACGTAACGTTTAGCTGATGGTCTGCTCTGTTTATTGACAGTCGATTCAGTTGGCAAGAAGATCGCGACAAAGGACAAGCGATGGTACAAGGATGTTGGTTTGGGCTTCAAGACACCGGGAGAGGCTATCAACGGCACATATATCGGTGAGTAGTTTGACTATGCATTTCTGTTCGATCGACTGACTTGGAGTGCAGACAAGAAATGCCCCTTCACTGGTGATGTCTCCATCCGTGGCCGTATCTTGACTGGCAAGGTCATGTCCACAAAAATGACCCGCACCATCATCATCCGCCGTGACTATCTCCACTACATCCCCAAATACAGTGCGTGACTTGCACTGATCCGTGCTCTTTCACTGAACTTTTTGTACGTGTACAGACCGTTACGAGAAGCGACACAAGAACTTGGCGGCCCATGTATCTCCAGCATTCCGTGTTGAAATCGGCGATACTGTGACAGTTGGTACGTGTACAGCCTAAAATCAATCGTAAACTGGTGCTAACGATGCATCAAAAGGGCAATGCAGACCTCTATCAAAGACTGTTCGTTTCAACGTGTTGCGGGTGTCGAAGAACAAGGCCGCGGCGAAGTCATTCGGCAAGTTCTGAGGGTATTTTGGCTGTTAGCGAGTGGACGATCCGGGGCAGATTTTTTGTTTCAATTCGCATGGCTACTACTCCTACTGCTCATCATGTTTATATGCTTGCATGCCCAAAAGCCCATATTTTTTTGAAACAAATCACAAGTTCCATAAGAGGCAATGTGCTTTGACAAACCGGAGCGGCGCTTGTTTACCTACCTCAGTCACACGGTCAGTGTCTGTAGTATCGTTGATCCTGTCGGCATACAGTCAAGCTGGCGTCGCTACTCTCCGTATTCACCAGGCGATCCAAGGCTCGCGCCCAGTCTCCTCACCCCAGCTCAGCAGTCGCCAATAGCCAAACCCCTGCTGCTTCTGCGTCTGCCATGGGCCAACAACCGTCCAAAAAGGCCAAGAAGGGAGCCAATGGAAAGGACAAGGACAAGGAAAGGGAAGCTCAACTCGATGCGTTTTTCGAAGGAAACGGCGATGAGGGTGAAGCAAGCTCCCCGCCAGAGAGTCTTTCCAAAGCTTCAGGTGCAACAGCAACGTCAACCCCAACATCAACAGCGAGCGCCGATGCGAAACACCCCACTATAAGCGTGTCGTCCACAGATGAACACGGCCCGGCACATACGGGCAAGCATCGCGCACCTTCTCCTAGCCCCCCACATCTAAGCGGCAGCGCAAATGGCGTCGGCGCTCCGGACGATTTGTCCACTCTATCAATTTCCACAACTGCTTCTACGTCACCCAACACACGGCCCGCTCCCGCACCCCTTGATATCCCTGCAACGCAAACCATTCTCTCCAATGCAACCAGCTCGGGCTCAGGCGCATCAGAGAGCTACAACGCGACAACCTCACCTTCGGACGGTATAGGTGGTTCTTTGGCCAATGGCGGGGGCAAAGACCGGCTCAAGGCGCTTGACGTCGATGATATGATTCAACGCCTACTTGACGTAGGGTATACGGGGAAAGTGAGCAAGTCACTATGCCTGAAGAACGCAGAGATAGCAGGGATATGCCAAGCCGCCCGGGAGGTATTCCTGAACCAACCCACTCTCATTGAACTCTCACCTCCAGTGAAGATTGTCGGGGATGTGCACGGGCAATACTCGGATCTCATACGCCTGTTCGAGATGTGCGGATTCCCTCCCGCTGCGAATTACCTGTTCTTGGGAGACTATGTGGATCGAGGGAAACAGAGTCTTGAGACGATACTCCTCCTTTTGTGCTACAAGATCAAATACCCCGAGAATTTCTTCTTACTGAGGGGCAATCATGAGTGCGCGAATGTAACGCGAGGTGCGCCAGTTTAGTCTTTCACCTAATACTGCCATGCTGACCTTCTGCCAGTTTACGGGTTCTACGACGAATGCAAACGACGGTGCAACATCAAAACATGGAAGACATTCATAGACGTTTTCAACTGTCTCCCGATAGCAGCCATCGTAGCCTCTAAGATCTTCTGTGTGCATGGGGGCTTGTCGCCTTCCCTCCACTCGATGGATGACATCAAGCGTATTCAACGGCCGACTGATGTTCCAGACTATGGCCTCCTTAATGATCTTCTATGGTCTGATCCATCCGACACTGCACTTGATTGGGAGGATAATGAGCGTGGTGTGAGTTATTGCTTCGGCAAGGCCATCATCAATGACTTCCTGGTACGGTACGATATGGACTTGATATGTCGTGCACATATGGTTGTCGAAGATGGGTACGAGTTCTGGAACGATCGGACTCTCGTTACAGTATTCAGCGCTCCCAATTACTGTGGAGGTATGTCCAATTCACATTTTAACATGATCGACTGAGCTGAAATTATCACCTATTAGAATTTGATAATTACGGAGCGTGCATGAGCGTTTCCGAGGACTTGCTATGTGCATTCGAGCTGCTCAAACCGCTGGACGGTCCCGCACTGCGCAAGGAAATGACGAAAGCGAAACGGAAGAGGTGTGTTCCCATATTGTTCTTCTTTGAGCGATGATTGACAGATTCCATCACAGTCTCATGTCAACTACGCCGACCTGATACCTCGCATAATGAGTGGCATCTGCGAATATGCAGCCATTGAGTCAGTGCATCCGCAATCGCGCCCTGCACGCCCCTTACGGCCAGTGGATGCATGCCTACACGAGGCAATCAAGCCCCGTGACGAAGACTTCGTGTTCGAGGGCGCAGTTTATCGGTATTTATCTTCCCACACGTACCTCACCTTTCTTTTAAGTCCTCACTTTCCCATTTGTCTCTCTCTACTACTGCCAACATACTTTTCGCAATCACAGACTTGGTCATGTAATTTTGCATTTGCTGCGCTCTCGTACCTAACACGATCTCTCTCGTTACATGTTTTTTCGGCTTGTCGCGTCTCATTCTTATTTTGTTCTATACACTTTGCGGGGGTTCCCATCTAATGACACGTTGCTCCCAGTTGCTCAAACTGGGCAGGTTTAATCAAATCTATTCGGCCCTTGACATCTCGTATACCAGCACGGCAAAAGCAGACACAATTGCACCTGAGCCTACCAGGCTCCAGACGGTGATTGTGTTGGCGGAATCCCCAAAGATCAGATCCGATATCAACACAAGGACGATGGTCAGGAGGTTTCCAACCGACGTGATTACCGGGCCCCAGATGCCGAGGAGTATCTGGGCGATCATTAGCAGCGCTTGAGCGTTCGGAGAAAAACAGACTCACCATGAATCCAGCATTGTATAGCACGCCCGTGCCCGCTATGCCGGCGATGGTCAAGTACGTATGCACAGTGGGGGGTAGCGTGAACGGCTCGATGTTGAAGTAGTCCAGCAGCGGTATAGGCAGCCAGAGCAGCGCGAACGTGAAGAAGCCAATAACCGACGTGAGCAGGTTCGCGTGCAGGCCCGGCGGGGGCGGCACGGCGTGGTCAGCCTCCACGTCCTCCCCCACGACGCTGGCTTCGTCGACAGGCAGCGGATCGTACCGGTCGTCGAGCGCCGACTTCGGTATCGCCCTCAGCGTGACGTGCTTCTTGTACATCACCTGGTACACCCCGTAGATGATGGAGGCGGCGAGCGTGAGGAGGTCGCCCGTGACCGCCGAGGACACCTTCAAATTCGGCGCCGCGGACGCCAGGTCGGACGCGGTGTTTCCGCCGTACACGACGATGAGCACGCCCGCGGTGGCGAGGAGCACAGCCGCGAGCCGGCGGGGCTCCCAGTCCAGCCTGTACACCTTGACGGTGACTATGTATGCCCAGAACGCATTGGCATTCCAGATAGCGGTAACATCAGACACGCTGTGGGGCCGTCAGGACGCGGGAATGGCGCGGGGGCGGAACTCACGGTGCGAAATTGACGGCGATGAACCACAGGAGGGCCGGGGCTGAGTACACGATCGTGAGGATCACGCCCAGGCCGATGAACTTGCGTGTGGGGAATAGCGAGGACCGCGTCTGGGCCGGGGACATGTGTGCGGTGATGGCGGTCGATAATCCATCTATGAGGCCTCGGGGCGAGTGCTTCTCGATTAAGACGAGATATAGAAAGTGCAGGGGGAATATTATGGCGAACGCTGAATGCACGACGTAGCTATCAAGGGCATTGAGTGACACGGAGACCTGATATGAGCAAAGGGGATGCTCACAATATGAAGTACGGCTGGCTATAGCCCAGCGTGGTTTGGGTATACTATCCACGCATTTAACGATGGATGCAGATAATCAGGACACCCTCTTACCTGTGTGAGCTGCGTTTCCGCGACGAAGGAGACCAGGGAGACGATAAACAGCGCAACCGCGGCCGTATGGCTCAGCTTTGTGCTGGGATTTCTGGCGCCATGGTTGACCGACATCTAAGGCGATGGGTGGAGGAAAGAAGGGAGGTGAGAGCAAACCCTCAGCAACATGAAGGCAGGACACTTGATCGGGAGGCTTCTGTTACATAGGGCACACGAGCGTGCGTCCAACTATTGGCTCGGATGCTATACAGTCTATACTTGTGAGAGACCTTTTCGTCAACGCTCACTACCAACATGTTCGGCTCACTCTTCACGTCCTCGCGGTCGCTCGTGGCGCGCTGTCGCCTATCGCCCACTGCCCACCCGCACATTCACCGTCATGCCGTCGCCGCCACGCCGACCCTTGCGAGGGGCATGAAAGTCCGCGCCTCCGTCAAGCCTATGTGCGACGGCTGCTCCATCGTTTTGCGGAAGGGCAGGGTATACAACATCTGCTCGAAGAACCCCAAGCACAAACAGGTGCGCGCGCAAAGCCCTAACACTGTTTTTCGTTCTGACATCAAATTCAGCGCCAGGGCTGAGCGCGACTCATTCCCGTGTCGCAGCTCGACACGAGCACAGCAGGATGAAACACGGAGGAGCGACGGAGCTGACGGGACTCGAGAGTGTGCGAAAATGAGATAGTACAAGCCTGCAGCATAATAGCCATAATCATCAATCTACCAATCATATCCCCTACACCGCGCGCACCCACATCTGGAACTCGTACTGCACCCCATTCTCCGTCTGCACGCCCTCGGGGACCGCAAAGCCCGCCCACGCCGCGAGCTCCGCGTGCGGCGCGCGCGTCCACCCCCCGCCGGCCAGGAAGTCCGGCATGAACACGTCGCACTCGAACGCGGGGCTGAGCACGCGCGTGAGCAGGATGCGGTCGAGCAGCGCGGGCGGGGCGGGCTGCGTGGATGCGGACAGGCCGAGCACCGCCGCGTAGAGCGACGCCCCGCCGATGACGAAGCTCCTATGTATCCCCTCGCCCGCCACCCGCTCCAGCGCCGAGTTGAGATCATTGTGCAGGTATACAGGCGGATCGGGCGCCCCGCTCCCGGGCGGCAGCCTGCGCGCATTCACATGAGTAAAACCCGCAAAAAAAGCATCGCGCTCACAGCTCATACTCGCGATTCGCGCTGATCACAACGTTGACGCGGCGCTTCAGCGGGCGGAACTTCGCCGGGATGCTCTCCCACGTATTGCGGCCCATGAGCAGCGCGTTGGCCGTGCCCGCGGGCGCGGCGGCGGTGACCTGCGCAAAGTACGCCATCTCCTTGGGGAGCCGCCAGGGGAGGCGCGCGGCGTGCCCGATGCCGTTGGACGTGGTCGCGGCGACGATGATCGTCAGGCGCGACATTGTGTGTGGTGAGTGTAGAAGGAAGGAGGAAGGCTGAGGGGAGACCGGACTGGCGCCTGGGGTCACCTGACATGACCGCTCACGCGCAAGTTGAGATAAGGGCCAATAAATTGTGTGAGTCCCGGTAAATTTCACAACATAATCTAGTTGGTATTACGATACACCCAGAGACAAAATGAAAGCAATGCACATTATGTGCCGCCCACAAACCCAAACGGAACCGCTCACAACCCAAGCTCTAAATCACTCGAGACCACCCTCCTTGGCCTCCTTGGCCGGCTGCACGCTGTCGTGCCCTACCTCGGAGGGCGCGCCGAGCAGGCGGCCCGGGTGGAAGAAGTTGAGCGTATAGATCGCCAGCACGATCATCGCGCCGTCGCACACATCTGCCCCACATCAGCCCGCGCCACCAAAAAAAAGCAAAAAAGGAAAAAGGAAAGGGGGGGACGCACTGAAGTACACCTGCGTCTCGATGACGTGCCCGGTCCACCCGTTCGCGAGCTCGATCGTGCGGTAGATCGCGCGGATGAAGATGCACAGCGTGTCGAACGCGAGCGCGGCCATCATCACCTGCAGGCGCCTGTCCGGCGTGCCGCGAAGGGCGCCTTTGGGGTCCTCGCCGCGCTCGACGGGGCGGTCGTTGAAGAAGCGCCAGAAGAACTCGATGGCGCAAACGACGTACACCGTGATCGAGACTGCCCGCGCGCCACGATGTCAGTCAGGCAACGAATAGACGGGCAGAGGGGGGGACGCACACATCTGGAAGACGATGCCGCCGAGCATGATGTGCGCGCCCTTCTGCGCGACGGGCAGCGTGAGCGCGGCGGACGCCATCGCGCCGCCGACGGCCTGCACGACGAGCGAGATGACGTCGAACGTGCAGAACACGATTGTATCTGTGCAGGGGTGAGTGGGGGCGGGCAGGCAGAATAGGGGATGGGGCGCACACCACAGGGGCGAGAGGCGGCTGTACTGGGGCCCGAGCCGGCGGATGACGGCACCGAGGATGATGCTGCGATGCAAGTATTTAGTCGTGGGTGAGCGGGGTGGGGTGTGGGGGCACAAACAAATTCGCGGCGACCAGGGGCGTGGGGGCGATGATGGTCGTGGTAATCCTATCGGCGTAAATGAATATTTACCGAAAACAAGACGAGGGGAAAGGGGCTCACTGGATGACATAGGGCGTCTTAAGCAGGACGTTCTGCGACGACCACAGGCGCGCGCTCCAACCGATGATCTCTGCCAGGCCCGCGAGGAGCGCGGTGGGGGCGATCCACCACATGCGGTAGCGGAACATCTGCCCCAGGTGGATCACTGCTATCGCGTGAGCAGTGCGAGAAGGATCGGGGGGCGGGATACGCACGGGTGGACAGGCCGAAGAGCACGACGAAGATGATGCAGACATATTCGGTGGGCAGGTAGTGGTAGATGGAGTCGGCCGCGTCTTGTGTGCCTGCAGGGCACCGTGAGCAGACTTGCGCCAAAATTGTGCTCTCGACATACCTGTGCCACCCATGATTTGTTCTGAGCGATGTCGATTGCGAATTTCTCACTGGAGATGCCTGGGAGCAGCAGCGCCTTTTGTTGTGCACTGGCTGTCCTGGCCGGCGGACGCGTATGTGTGTGGACGAGGAGATGAAGGTGGGTTTGTTCGTAGGACGAAGGGGTTTGTTCGGGGGCCTTGTCCCCGAGGCAGAGCCCGAAAGCCCCGTCGTCAAAGACGAATTACTAAGGCACGCTGATCGGCCGACTGGGCCCTGGACGCATGGATGCGAGAGGATGCGAGGATGGGAAGATTCCAGCGCCGGCACCGCGCGGCACTCAAGCCGGCCAGCGCGATCATCGGTGCGCCATCCGAACGTTTTCCCGGCTCGACGACTCGCCGAGTTGCCCGAGGACGATAAGAGGATGATGACATTGATGTGGCAATAACGACTTCGGCGCTAATCGGTGGCGGCGCTCTATCTAGTTCTAATAATCATCACTTCCACTCCAGCCCTTGGCACCGATAACTCCTTTGCCATGCAAGTCTTCTAAAGGATGCCCATTCTTCTCATGGATACTCGGCTCGCTGAGCAGGCGTCCTGGGTGGAAGAAATTCAGCGTGTAGATTGCCAGCACAATCATCGCGCCGTCGCATGCATCTAGGGCGAGAACAAGGGCATGAGGTTATGCCAAGGAGGGGCCAAGGAAGGCTCACTGAAATAAACCTGCGTGGATATGACGTGGCCATTCCACCCATCCGACAGCTCGATAGTCCGGTAAATGGCTCTGAACATATCCCGTCAGAACTCGCGGCGTCGCAGACATGCAACCGCGTACCGGATGTAGATGCAGAGGGTATCAAACGCGAGCGCAGACAGCATGATCTTCAGCCGCTTGTCCATGGCCACCCGTGGCCCCTGCGCCTTGTGGTAGGTCTCATCCGTGCGCAGGGGCTTGTCGCTGATGTAGCGCCACAGAAACTCGGACGCGCAGAAAACGTACGCCGTAATCGAAACTGCAGAGGCTTGTGAGTATCATCTAACAGGAACGATTAAATGCACGCACACATCTGGAAAACGATGCCACCCAGCATGATGTGCCCGCCCTGTGGACAAGTCATGTCATCCAAGCACCGACAGCGGGACAGGACATGAGTTTACCTTGTTGGCACTGGCGCGATCATCCTTCGACTCACCGGACGAAGCGATCGCGCCACCGACGGCTTGTACCACGAGCGAAACTACATCAAAGCTGCAAAATAAAATTGTATCTAGGGTACCAGTGAGTATCGGCGATTAATTCATCGAAGTGGGGACGCACACCACATGGGCGACATCCGGCTGTACCGAGGGCCCAGCCGGCGGATTATCTCTCCCAATATAATGCTGTAAATCACTTGCATCAGCATACAACTGGCACAGACAATGCAGCTTGACCCACAAATTGGCAGCGACCAGTGGAGTCGGCGCGATGATAGTAGTCGTGATCCTGCGCCGCCCATCAGCACCCGCCTCTCCAAAGTCCAAATCACGCACTGTATCAAGTACGGCGTCTTCAGCGTCGGATTCGAGGACGACCACAGCCGCGCGCCCCAGCCGAGCGTCTCGGCCGCGCCGCACAGGACCGCGGTGGGCAGCAGCCACCACAGGCGGGCCCGGAGCGCCTGCGCGAGGTGTATTACTGTGCTGGCGCGTCAATAAGGCGGGATGCAATATTTTGTGGGCGGGTACTTGCGCGTTGAGAGTGCGAAGAGGGCCACGAAAATGACGCAGACGTATTTGGTCGGGACGTAGTGGTAGAGGTTGTGTGCCGTCGCGGGTACTGCACCGATGCTCAGCCGCAGCCACCGATATACCATATGCAGAAGAGGACTCACCGAGAGTTGTCATCGCTGCCGGGGTAGATGTGGAGAGGCGGGATGCGCGCGCGATATTTGAACATTTCACTGCCGGTCCGCTTCTAAGCGGTTCGCCGCCGTCCGCTTGGGTAGGCGGTCATGCCTTGCGCGGGTGGCGTATCCCTGCGGGGACAAAAATACATACTGTATGCTGTCATAGAGGCGTGGTGCGCGGCTAGGGGTCGTACGCCGAGTCATCAGCTTTTTGGAAAGCAGGGGAAGGAAGTTTGAACGTCTGAACCCCGGAGCGGCGGGAGCGCGGCCAAAGTTTGCGCGCCCGCCACACGTGAGGCCAGTCTGCACAACTCTATCCTGCTCTATCTTAGATTGCATCTCATCCTTGTTTCAATTTAAAACCAATCAGCGCCAAGAGATCGGATTATCACCGTAACGTCCTGGCATGAATTGCCAATTATTTAGTGGCTAGTTGAAAAATGGAGGCTGAAATGCAGGTTGATAAGTACTGAAGAGTATGTGCCATGCTGAGATACGAAAATGTGCGTGCAGTCCAATGAGTGTGTATGTATATGTAGCTGTGCAGTCCGATGGATGAGTGAAGTGCGTTCTATACAAGTCCATGCGAAAACAACAAGGAAACAAAAGAGCGAGGCTCGATAGATAATGCATAATAACAGCAATAAAAAGCAAACCCAGCGCGCTAGAGCGAGGATCTCGAGCTGAGATCAGTAAAGTTCCGCACAGCAAGCACCGGCCGCGAATAGTCGCGCTCGTCGCGCATCGTGCTCGCGCCGATGCTGTCGTTCCGCAGCAGCGCAGGATCGAGCCGCTCGTCGGGCTCCGCGCCCGCGACGCTCTCGTAGGCCGGCGGGTGGTACGCAGACGGCGGCGGGCGCGCCCCCGCCGCCGCGGGCGACTGCGAGCGCGAGTGCACCGCGCGCAGCGGGTTCCGCGGCGGCGGCCGCGGTGGCGTCACCGCGGTGGCTGCCTGCGCCTCCTGCGCCGCGTACGCCGCCAGCAGCGGCTCGTAGCTCGTCCCGCTCCCGCTCATGCGCCGTGGCCGCGCTGCTGCGGCCGCCGCGGCGTTCGTGCCGCTGCTGTTGTCTGGCGAGGGCGACGCGGGCTCGCCCTCGAACGGGTCGTACAGCGCGCCCGAGCCGCCAAAGCCGAGGTCGGGCAGCAGGGAGGGCGTCCGTGCGCTGCCGCTGCTCCTGCCGCGTGGCTCGCCGGGGAGGTCCGAGTATGGGTCGAACGAGGTGTCGTCGTGGTGGAGCGCGAAGCGCGACGCTGCCCGCTGGCTCATCGCCATGTTCGTGTGGTCGTCGTCGTCCTCTTGGTCCAAAGGTCCTGAGCGCCCAAAGCCAGCAGCAGCAAGTTCCGCGGAGATGGCAGTGTCCCGCTCGATGCGCTGTAGGCGTAGGCGGCGCCGGACGTAGAAGAATATGCCGACGCAGATCGCTGCTACCGCAAGTCCTACCAGGACGAATACGCCTGTCACTGCACCTGTGTTGCGGAAGAATCTGTAAATGCGCTCAGTAAATACACATCAAAGTAGAGCTGAGGAAACGCTAACTTGTCTCCGTTGGTTGGGTTATTCGAGCTCAGAGTAGGGTTCGGAATAACCGTCGTCATCGTCACCACGCTGCCATTCCCCGCAGTGCTTGTTAGCGTCTCAGTGATGATAGGCACCGCAGAAGTCTGGGAAGCATGGCCCTGGCCGTTTGTTGATTTCTGGAACTGGGTCGTTATCGTAGTGGACCTGAATCACGAATGCATCATTAGCAATGCATGGATGCGCGAGCGAAGGTGCTTACTGGTCGCCCCCACTGGTTGGACCCACGGTGGCGGTGACTGTGTTCTGTGTTGTGCGAGTGGTGGTGGGTTCGCTGCCCCCGGTAGTTGTAGTGGGGTTTCCGGGCGTGGTGGAGGTGGGAGGGTTGACAGGAGATGTGGAGGTGGGAGGGTTGACAGGGGACGTGGATGTCGGCGTGACCGAATCAGTTGTAGAAGTGGTGGTATGCACAGCCGAGGTGGATGTGGATGTCGGTGATGTGGAAGTGGAGGTATGTGTTGCAGAGGTAGAGGTAGAGGTGGAGGTAGAGGTGCTAGTGGATGTGCTGGTTGACGTGGGCCCCGTGGAAGTAGAAGAAGACGTAGAATGGCTCGTGCTCGTGCTCCCTCCTGTCGACATGCTAGTGGATATGGCTGTAGACGTTGTGGCTCGGCTAGATGTCTTATCCGCGGTCGAACTGGCAGAAGTAGCGGTGGAAGTAGGATTGCTGGTACTGTGGATGAAATGAGCGACGTGATGCGAAATAAGAGGAAGATGCGTACGGAGGCGACGAATCAGACGACGGCATAGACGACGCGGGTATCGCGCTAGCCCGAGTGGTCGCTGACGTGGAACTGCTCACTCGTGAGGTACTCGCGGACTGTGCCAAGGTGCTGCTTGGGGCTGCGGAAGTGCTATGGGATGCGGATGACGAGGCCACGATACTTGAAGATGAAGAACTGCTTCCTCGTGAGGTGCTCGAGGACTTTGCCAGGGTGCTGCTGTGTGTCGTGGAGGTGTTGTGGGGCGTGGAGGGGCTATGAGACGAGGGCGAGTGGGATGTGGACGTGTTATGGGATGTGGAGACACTATGGTGTGTGGATGTTGAGGCAGCTGTGACAGAAGATGAGGATCTTCTTGCTTGTGAGGTGCCCGTGGTCTGTGCCAAGGTGCTGCTTGGGGCTGTGGACGTGCTACGGGATGTGGATGCCGAGGCCGCAGATGAGGATGAACTTGATGGGGCTAGTGAGCTGGAAAGGACCGTGCGAGATACAGAAGACGTAGAGTGCGTAGATGCAGCTTTTGCTGACGAGATAGATCCAGAAATTGGCGTAGATAGGGAGCTAGTGGAGCGCGGCGAGCCGGCAGGCAAAGCGTGACTTGACGCAGGCGCTTTGGATGGAAATTGCTGGCTACTGGACATGAGATAAGTAAGCCGTGAAGGTCGTTAAGGAGAGAAAGCAGAAGGGAAGTTAGAACGGAGAGTTGGTTGTGGTGAGATTCGGTTTGGGGTTTGGAGTTTCCATTCCGCAGACTGAAATTTGAAAAAGGCGTGCAAGCTGCGCGGCCTTGCCTCCCCACCGCGTTCTCCGTTGATTCTCGGTGGATAAGTGAAAACTAACCTTGTTGTTGACCGTGGCTGCCAAGAGCTGCGCGTGGACTTGAAAATTTAGAATAGGATGGCAACCTCAGGCCGCCACACGCAAGTCTGACCTCAAGTGACACCGCCTTGCGCGCCTATCTTGTTCCGCAAATAATCAGCCCGGCACTTGTGGGCGTATGTCCGAGATCACCTTCATTTGTCTTTGTTTCCTTCAGTACTTAGCTAACCACGCCTACAACCTGTGAGTCAATTCAATTGAAATCGCTGGGATTCAATTATAAGTATCTGCCAATACATCGTTCGCTCGCACTAAGCGATTATCTCACTTGCGGAGACGGTCTCGTTACTCGTATGCAACTCGTCTGGTCTATTTTAACGAAGCATCATGCAAAAAACCAACCAGCGGCATCTGAAAAGTCCTTTGAGTTCATCTGTGTATCATCAAGTACGTTCGCCGTTAAGGTGGATCATGATTTCGGTAGTATACTGAGATTGCGCCACAATCGGTAGGTTCAGACTCTCCGAGCCTCAGTTTTGTTGCGTCAACACAGCTCGTTGGAACATAGTACCTGAAAACTGACGGCTCTAGCCAATTGAGCCGCCGAAATCATTGCAGCAGTATTCTGAGCCACCGCCCGACCATAGCATGATCTTGGCATGGTCAAAGGGCAGACAAACGTTATCATGATCCAACTTGGATGGGCTGTTGAACAGCGAGCGCTCTGAGAATACTTAAAGCAGCTCTCGCGACATTTAAAAAAATGAGGAATTGAATTACTTGAAAAGCCAGAGGGTTGTAATGCCACATTTGACATTTGATAATTTTGTGACAGGATGTGTTACGAGCTGGCAGATCTGAAGGGTACGGCGGTCAGATCAACAGTATGCTTGGTACGAGGGCTTCTCACTTTATCCACAGCCGCTGGCAGGCGCGCATCCCTGAGGGAGGTTGCAGACAGGAGGGTTCGGGTAGGTGGCAGCGGCAACACCAGAAAAAAGCGACGGAGACGGTGGCAATGGCGAGACGGAAGTTCATTGAGTTTGTGTCAGTGGTTCAAAAAGCGGCAAGATGCGTGAAGTGCTCACACTGGGTAGAATAAATTGGTAGCAGGAGCCACATAGATAGATAGGGAATGATGTCAGACTATGAGAATAAAAAAAACTTATGTACCTTTTCCCCCAATTTCGTAGTCCCTTCGTCGCCGAATCATGATGAGCGCAAGGTAAGCAAGAACCTCACCGTTATCTATGAAACATGTGCACGAAACACACGTATGCCGGGCGGTATTCACCTATGTAGTGCCGATGTCCCATGAAGCCTGCGATTTTCTCATGACGGGCATGTTGTTGACGCACTTGCAATGCTATATATGCATGCTACGAAGGACCATGCGCTGTCCGCGAGCTTCTGTGTGCAGTGTATAGTGTATTCACTGAGCATCAGCAATATATCACGATAATCAGAGACGATTCGAAGTCCAGACACTTGAAGCCCAAGGTCCTCATTATCAGGAAGCCCGTTGAGCTTTAAATTCCTGGCAAGGTAGGCACCGTCGATTTGTGGGCCGGTAGCAGGCGCATTAAATTCAAAGCTGGAAAGAAGATGTTTATCAGGTGATCAAGACAGGACTAGTTCTCGCTATTGACGAAGACATACGGAGGTTCGGTACAGTGCTCACTGCCTAGTAGGCCAAATGGTCGAGTTGGCGGGCTATCGAGTCACAAACGATGACGGTAGTAGCTAGAAAGAAAAGACTCAGGGGTCTCTTTGCGCGCCTATCTTGTTCCTGAAGTACTTCTTTGTGCGCGTGCTGCGGCCTGCCGATTAGCCAACGTGTCTCTCTCTGCATCTGCTACAATGATAGTCGTAGACGGCAAGCCCGTCCCTCCCCCAACATTCGACGAGAGCGCATCTGATGCCCTCGTCGAGGATCATGTCGTCGCCTCTAGCTCTGTCGCCGCCATCCACGCCGATGCACCGCCCTCGTTCGCGCCGTACGAAGCAGATTTCTCTGTCAACTCAGACGGCACAGTGGTCTCCCATGATCCACATCTGAACGAAGATGGTGCGTGCAGATACACATGCTTATCCAGCCATCTCTAACGATGTCGAAGGCGAAGCGCTGTATCGCTTCCTCCTTTCCCAGGCTCCTGTACGGCCCACCTTCCTTCTTCACTGCATAGGCACCCACGACGAGACGCGCTTCCGCACCGTCTGCCATAAAGACAACAATGGAAAGTACAGAGAGCGCACAGAGTCTTACACCGAGACTATCGTCGACTTTGACTTCCGCATCGACCTCGGGCAGCACCTGCTCCCCAACCCCGTGCACTGGTCCGTGCCAGACGGCGAGCCAGCATATCGTGGGCGCATGGTCCGGGAAGTCGAGGTGCCTCCTTCGGAGGCTCACGTCCTCGGGCGCACGCGGAGAAAGGCCAAGCGTGCTGAAGTGAAGCTGTCCAAGTCGTGGCAGTCCGAGCGTACTGCGCGTGGGCTGCCCCCGTGGGCCGCACGCTCTTCCCCCGCAGACCTGGAGAGCGCGAGTGGCCTTCAAAGCAGCAAGTCGTTGCGGAACTGGGCGGACACGTACTGTGCGAGCCCGAAGATACTCAAGGAGTTCACGTACACCAAGGCTGTGCACGGCTGGGACCTCGACGCGCTGACCGCCGCCGTCCGCGCGTGTGTGCTCTCCACGCATTATTCGGGCAACGTTAGAATCTCGTGCGATGTCAGCGCGGACAAGATCTACGTGCGACCGGATAACCGGCTGGCAAGGGTGCTGTCGAACGGGTGGTTGAAGCTGCTGCTGATGGTGACCCTCATATATCCGTTTATATGGCTATTTCGTCGTTTCCATTCGCACGGTGGCGGTCGGTGGGAGGTGTGCGGGGGTGCATATGCCCTTAAGCGCGTCGACAAGGATTCAAAGGGACGTGTGGTGGGAGTGAAGGAGGGACAGTGGCTAAGGCAATGGGAAGGCACCATTCGACACGCTGCCGCGACGCATGTTCAGAGCACGGTTCCGCTTGTCGAACCTGATGCACTGATTGAATCCTCGCCCAGTGCGATGCTACTGGATGGCTACAGAGATGAGAATTGAGGCTAAGTTGTGCTATATACATTCCAGTTGCGTTATGTTGCGTTATATACATATGTACGAGTCTAGTTTGTTCATAATATACAGTGGGGGTAGCAAGCGAGGGCAAAATAAGCCACGGACATCACAACACATGAGATAGACATTAGGGCATTGGCTGTGGGCCTTCATCTGCCCAGCGCCCGACAACCATTTTGGCAAGGCATTAAAACATTACTCCGTTCATCGTTTCCAGAACATGAGTCGTCTGCGAATACTTGGCAGATGACCTGTACACCCGTCAGCCTCAATATATACCGCAAGCAAGCCCCACACACCAAAAACAAAAACGGGGGCCCATGAGGCAAGTATCCCCGCAATATGGTCGCTGCCAAACTCGCGGGGCCGACGGTGCCTTGTGAGGCTGTAGAGCGTTGAGAGCGTGAGAAGGGCGGTTATGGAGATGAAGGCGGCTTGGTATAGAAGAAGGCGCCAGATCTCTCTGAGAAGTGATGTGGGTGGTGGAGGAAGAGTGGGCGTGCGAAACACTGTGGGCGAGTTCAGCGGCAAGGTTATTTCGAGCCAAGACAAGAGCTTACTTGGGGCAGTACCATACATCGAGACGTCCCCGTCGACAGGGCGTGGTGCCGGGGTCGGCGAGCGCGTGCAATCAGAGTCTTCGGCGGTAAGATTATTGGTAGACCCAAATGGCGTTGGGGACACCGGGCCTGGGGAGGGCCTCACCTCCTCACGCGTGCCGTCCAAGCTCAGCGAGACCAAACGCATCTCCTCACCACGACGGGCGATCGGGTCTGGCGCGCGCACGCGTTCCATTTCCTTGCGATCGCTCCCCGGGCGCGGCGCAAACTCTACTTGATTTGTGATATCGTGCCATAGCTTGCGGTGGGCCACGAGCATGGCCTGTAAACGTCTGACAGCAAAGGCGGTGAAAAATGCGCTGCCAGTGGCATAGAGCAGCGGAAGGCCACCCAAGCCAAGAAGCTTTGGCCAGAGAGGCTCGGTGACATCGCATAGTGTGGAATCAAAGCCTGCTTGGTTGTAAGCGCCGAGTTTGACCGCGAAGGCTGTTTGGAGGACAGTAGACGCTATGGGGAGGATGACAATAAGAATAAGGTAAGCGTTAGACCACTTTATGCCACTGCAATTATCCAATTAGGCAGAGAAAGGTCATGTTTTAGATTAGGGACATACCGTTCCCCATTCTGGGGCCACAAAGCAGAAGAGACAGCGGCAATGTGGTATGCAAGACATATGCCAATGAGCACAAATGCCATCAGGTTCGTCACGACGATCTGCGCCAAGCAGAATGATGTGGGGAAGGCACTCGGATTCATCTTCCATATTGTGCCTATTAGGTATGATGTTTAGTGAATTTGACGTCGATCAAAACCATATGGAGTCTCACCAATATCGAAGGCCAACACCATTATCGCGCACGCTCCACCGTAAATCACGGGTACCCACCAAGAGTTGATAGCTTTGGCTAGGCCGTAGAGTACTGGCCACGAAAGCACCGTACCAATGGTACATAAAACCATCCCTAGAGCAAATTCCAGCAAAGTCAAGTTGGAGTTCGTTGGAGGTTGCTTACACGTGAGCTTAGCTGAATAAGGCAACATGATTGCCTATTTATAGAAAATCTTCCTCGCGAGGCCAAGATGCGTGGGATGTACAAGAAAAGTTGTCGCGTTTAGAGAGAAAAGAGCAAGCAAAGCCTGCATGAGCCTGCAGCTGGCAGCTGGCTTTGTGGGCACTGGTCAACAGGGTCCCAGGAAAATAATATATGTGTGATCGGGTGTTGTACCACTTGTATTCATTCGGTCTTGAACAAGTCCTCGAGGCAGCTCGAGGCTTGGCCTGCCTCGGCGCCACCGCTTATGCGTGCATAATGATATATTTGTAGCCTGACCTATATCAGCAGACCCCGAAACATAGACAATCACGTCGCATGTCTAATGTATATTGCGGTTTCACCACTTGAAACAGACAAATCTAAGCAGTATATTTGGTAAGGAAAGATCGTTCGTATGCTGCCCAAATCTGTATCAGATGATCCAAAGGAGTGAATAGCCAACCAAGGCACCACGCAGGCGAAAACTATGCACGACAAGAATAATAAGAGAATATGATATCCGATGTTTTATTTAAATTGTTCCCGTTTGACGGTATAAGGGGAAATGCCCATGGTGAGGTGAGGTGAGATGAAAGCGAATATGGATGAGTGGTATTGGTCAGTGTGATGGGTTTACATGATACAATGCAAGGGGGGCGAAACCAGGGTAAGATGTGTGAAACAGATCAGCGTCGATGCCGCGAAAATGCTTTCGATGACGGTGTTGCAGCAGCATCGTGCTCGTGCAGTAGCTGCGTTTCGGACTCGGAAAACTCGTCGCTCTCGAGGAGCGCGATTGCAGTTTCCAAGAACCACATATGTTTCTTGATGAAATGAACAACGACGGTTCCACCCACGCGCTTGTTTTCGTATCGGTTCTTGCGACCTTCGCGATGAGCCCAGGCATACTCGGAGGTCATCGGACTCCCTGCGTTGATATGAGTTATGTAAGTAACGAAATACGAGGAGATAACGAACCTTCGCGGAGTAAGGACATATCACTGCCTTCAACAAGCGCTTCGACGCTCTCAACTGTGCTAAGATCCGGCACGGGAGGTGTATATCGCGTTCCAAATGTTGACACGCTAGAATGGGCCCATGCTGTTGGAGTCGCTCCATTCATGCTCGCTGCCGTCCAGGATGTAGGCTGCTCGCCCAAGACATTGGCTGATGTATTGTTGGGATAGGAAATGATGCTGCGTCGCACGCGGGTTGCCTCTGACGGGAACAAAAAGCCGTGCGAGTACCTAGAGTCCTGTCAGATAGGACATATATGAGACAAGAATGGGCTTACACTGTGCCTGCACGAGGGTGGTCATAGATCCAGCATCGCTCGCTTGTCCATCGGATATCAGCAGCTTGTGGGTGTATCCGCATCCACTTAGAGGTCTGCTTGTCCTCCGCGCCCTTGATCATAGTCTTTACGGTGGGATCGCTCGCCACCCATTTCGTCAGGCTCCAGCTCAGCGCGTAGAGCTCGCCGGCCATGAACCTGTTTTTCACGAGGTAGCCCCAGTAAACGAGCGGATCGATGGGCGCAGGCGCCGACGGTGGCGGTGTACGTTTATTCAGCGCTGAGGCGATAGGTTCGTGGACGGATGTCGATGACATGAGCGGGCTTGTCGAGTTAACCGTGCTTTCATCTCCTTCACGCGGATGTTCTGTGCTTGAGGGCGGAGTAGATGCTTCGGCAGGTTGGGATTGCGCGTGCAACTCGAGCCGGAGGCGGGCTTCCAACTCAGCAAGCATAACGAAAGAATCATCATCTACTTTCACGACGTAGTCCGGACGTACCCAACGCCGTGACTCGGGCATGTTGTAGTCCAACCGCGTGAGGATTGGGTCGTGCGGCGCAGGTGAAGGTGCAGGGTTGGTGAGATTGGCGTACGACAGCATTGGAGGAGGCTTGGTGGTGTTGAAATACAGGGGAGGCACCCATGCATCCCCTGCAGCCCAAGCGAAGTAATTCCAGCTTTTACCAGAGTTCATATTTTCGGGTATCGGGAGAATCACGATGTCGTTGTACACTGTCCCTTGTTAGTCCAAAAAACATTACCAAAAAGATGAGACACTCACTCTCCATTTCTAATCTTATCCTTTGCTCCCATTCTTTTCTAGGCTGGCCCAAAACAAAGCGCACAATTGTCCGCGACGTGCCATTTCCTCCATCACCTTCACCGGCGCCATCTCTACTACGTGGGTGCCCAGCCCATGTCGTGCGCACGAGCATTCGGCGCTCAAATGACGAGTCCATGGAGAACACACCAACAAACACACCAGCCGGGGGTAATTGGTCCAAGTCGACGGGTGGGAATGGTGGAGGCATTACGCCTGTGGTAGCGGGAATTGAGGACATAGACGACGTTAGGGACGTGACTAGATCGGGCGGAGTGGACGAGGGGGGTGGTACGGAACAGTACGCCCGCCAGGGTAGGGGTTCCTTGTCGGGGTTAAAGAAGTAGATGAGGCGAAATGTGAGGATTGTGGCAAAGATAGCGAAGCAGAGAAGAGTCAGGACCTGTTGCGGACATAAGTGGGTTATGAATGAAGCATTTGCTAGCACTCGAGACTCACTATGGTTATTGGTTGGCTTGGGAAGAGCGGATGACGTATAAGCCGCCTAATGGACTTCTTCGTGGAACGCAACCATCCGACATTGCGATTCCTGCGACCTCGAAACCGTCCCGGGCTTGATCCTGACAGCCACCATCGCCGTCGCTCCTCTTTCCACCATGAAACGCGCGACGGAAGCGGTCGATTTCCCATCAGAGGAGAACTTGGCTCACTCTCGTCATCAGACGTGCAGGAGGACTGTGCCGACGAGTAAAATTGCGGCAGTGGTGATACGGAACGCGAAGGAACCGGCGTTGAAGTATTCGATGAAAGTGATGGAAGGAGGAAACTGGGGCCTGACGGGTCCATCACTGTGGAAGAGGATAACCGTGGTCTGCCGTGTGAGTAGGGCTTGGATTTGGGGGCCTCTGACTCGGTGTTCGACGAGCTGTCGTCATAGCCATCATCTTCTGGTTCTCTCGAAGGTCTCGATGAAGATGTTTGTGTATTTGAAGAGCCCATAAGGCTTATTCCAAATGCCATGGTGTAAGGTAAAGAGCGTGATGGCAGTTAGCAATACCAACGGTTGGCCTGCTATCCGGCAAATGTATGGCAGCTGCAGAGAAGTCAAAACCAAGTCAAGAGAAGACCAGAAGTACTGCGGAAAGAAATATTAAATAGGCAGAGGATTCATGCAAGAGGTGGATGGGGGAAAGGCTAGCACAGGGTCGCCGCCATTTCGCTTATTTACGGCAAGGCACTGCTTTTTCAATACATGCACCTGATGGTCACTCGTGCATATGGACGACGGCGCGCAGCATTCTTTCTATAATACACTCTGATTCACTCCAATTACTCTCCTCTAGTGCAGGCCGTTCGCATATACCCTCTGGAAGCTGGGTCTATCCTTGACGGCGTCCCAGAAGGCGGACAATTTACTCTGCGGCGTCGCGCGCGCACCCACAGCGCCGCCCGTCGCTGGTGCCTCTTTAGGAAATTGGAAACCGCCACCGATGTGCGACTCCACCTTGGCAGTCACTGCGTCCCCGTCTTCTGTGATAGTTCCTCCAGACAGCGAGACAATACGGGCAAGCCATCCCGCCAGATGAAGATCAGCGATTGAAATTTGGTCCCCTACGGCCGCAGCATCAGCTTCTGCTCCAGTCGGTTAAATTCACACACGCACCCAATGAATATGGGCCAATGATCTCTCCATTCAGCTTGTTCAAGCTCTCCTTGAGGTCTGTCTCCCAGGCGGTCTTTGCGGTGGAAAAGTATTCTTCGCGGGCAGCCTTCGCTGTCGCATCTAGCTCAGCGGTCGCCACTTCGGCCTTCGACATAATTTCCAACAGAGTCTGCGTAGACGTCTGCTTCTCAATGTAGAATGCCTTCGTCTTCTGCGAGAGATGGGACTGCTCACTCGACGCCTCGGCGATGAAACCGGACAGCGCCTCGTGCCTGGACTGCAAAAATGGGAACAGGAATTTTGCGAGTGTCTTGAGCTGGGTCTCATCACGCGCATTCATATACAACAAGGTGTTCGGCGAGCCGCCCTCCGAGTGGAGAATGTCGTCAATGATCTTGGCTGACGAAGATGCGAAGGATATCGTGGCAGGGGCCAATGCGGGGGCGGGGGCATCTGAGGTGGTGTTGGTACGGGACATGACGGACCGCCCCTTATCCAAAAATTCGACGATGGCCTGTGGAATCACGATTAGCATCTTCAACTTCCGGCATACCGATGGCTCCACACACCTTGGTGTCTGTAATGGGCTTATATCGGCTCTCGGTGTCAGGACCCAGTGTCTTTTGCAGCGGAACCACCAAGGTCGGAACGGTCCCTGTTACGATGTTATCACGGCTGGTGCTTCATTTCGTTCGAAAATGAGGTACCCTTTGGATTTAGGCGGAGAAAGGTCGGCGCAAAGTTCTCGCCTGTGTACGTCGTTGAGCGACTAGGGGTATGACGGTGATTATGCTTGAATTACTCGCCTTTGCCTAAGCGCAAGGTCAGAACTACATACAAGACGCACAGAAAGATAGAGCTCACTTATATCAACTGTTTTAAGATCAACTTCATCTTCTCCATAACCTTTCTCGTATCTAGATTTATGATCAGATAGGCCTTCGAGACTGCCAAAAGCCATCTACAAAGCGAGGAGTGCTATGTGAGGCAATTAGCACAAAGGCCTTCATTGCAGATCGAACAGATCGCACCAACTGCGGACCAGACGGACTTGGGAAAGTAGTAGAGAACTGCCTTTGGGATCTGGGTGGACATGGTGGTAAAAGATACAGATTTTCTTGGAGCAACCAGACGTTCAAGGGATTATAAGCGATCGAGTGAATTATTGATGACGCTGCTTGAACTCAATCTTCCCCGCCGCTGCCACGTGAGTTTATAGCTGTACCTCATCCGATGCCCTGTTTTCTCGAAGTTTCTGTCACGAATAGACCTTTGTCCCGTTAAGCAAACCAAATGTCTTATTCGCATCTTCTTCTCCGACCATCATGACCACCCCGACCCTGAGGTAGGTCTCCAACAAATTTCCAATTCTTTGACGCGACGGTTGATTTCGCTACCCAGACACGAATTCTACGAGACTGACGAAAAGGTTACGATCTCTATCTTCGACAAGGGTGCAAACCCGGACGAGGTAGCAGTTAAGTTCGACCCTCGGCGAGTACGTGCTATCGATTCTGCAATCCCCTCCTTCGGGTCGCTCACAAACATCGATAAAGCTTTCGTACACGCACGGCGACAAACATCTCCTACTGGAACCGCTTAAGGGCCAAATTAATCCCGATGCTAGCAACTTCTCCGTGGGCAAGGTAAAGGTCGAGATCCGTCTGGCGAAGATGGCAGCAGGGAGGTGGGGTGGGTTGGTGGGAGATGCGCCAGACCGTAAGTGATCCCCGAGTCGCGTGGACGTGCAGCCACTAAACGGCGCTCCTAAGCACTTGCTGCGTTCCCAGCCGCATCTTCGTCAGCGCCCTCGAAGCCCAAGCAGCATAAGAACTGGGATGGAATCACTACCGGTATTCTGAGCTCCGAAAAGGAAAAGACGACCGAGGAGGACCCGAACGTTGGAGGCGACGCTGCTCTCAATGGCTTCTTCCAAAAGATCTTTGGTGATGCCGACGAGGACACGAAGCGTGCAATGATGAAGAGCTACTCGGAGAGTGGAGGTACAACTCTCAGCACTAATTGGGAGGACGTGAAGAAAGGGCCCGTCGAGGTCAAACCGCCGGCGGGAAGCGAGTGGAAGAAATGGAACTGATCCCATGGTGCTTTCATGTACTTCTTTTCGCTTGTGAATCTCATCCTTTCCAAACTTCAAAGTCGCAACGCCTGCTGTGTCTTTCGCCTTCAGGGGGCCAGGGCGCACGAACAACTCAATCAAATGCAGGCAATCTACTTTGTTGCTGCGATTTTGTATCTCGGTCCGACATTTGCTGCGGCTAGGCGGATCTCTCTGCTGGCGCTGTGAGAAATACAGGTTTCCATGACGCACTTTGGCAACACTGACTGTTTGTTGATTACAGCACTCACCTCCAATATTCCGATAATGCTAAAGTTTATCAAGATTACTTGAATATACCAATTGCCCGCTTTCCGGCGTGGGCGCGAAAATATATGAACAGAGCAGGATCCTTGAATTTGGTGATCGGCTAAGTCTCAATATTGCGCCGAGTCATTAACAGCTGCGGCACCCACTAGCAAAGAGCGCAGATATGTCGGACTGCACGGTACGGCAACATGCATCGCAATTTTCATGTCCAGTGCCAATTCAATCGGCATTTAGATCGCAGTCACGGCCGCAGCTGCATCGATGGCGGATACGCTTGATGTAGCTGAGTGCCTGACTGCGTGTGTCAATGATGGCGGTGCTACGCAGCGGTGGCTGACGCGTGTGCAGCGCGTTTTGGTCTATCCCGGTCCTTTCGAGGCAACGGTGGCCAACCGCTTGACGAAGCGGTAGATGTTGCGTGAGCGGCCAATTCTTATAAACACATCTTTTTGTCAGAGAAGCTCATCAGTCACCCCCGCCTCCTCTCTTTCCACCACCCTCTCTCAGCCTCTGGTTAACGATGAGTTACACTTACAATGGCATAACTTACAGTGAGTTACACGGCCAGATTAGTTCTTTCCGAGCGCCTGTTAATATCCTTGCTAGCACCGGAAGAGGTCAAGGAGCTCTCTTCGTACCATTACCTTCCTACACAATATGTCTGTATCATCTTTGTCTCCTTATACGGTATATCTGCCTGTGAGTGATCCACCCCTCGCTCGCGGTATACCGAAAACTAACTATGAGGCTGATGTAGTGTTACACTTCATGCAAGCAATCCGCTATCGCATGTGGTGGCTCTTCCCAACGGCCGTCCTGGCTGGTGCAGCAGAGACTCTGGGCTGGAGCGCAAGACTTTGGTCCTCCATTAATCTTCTCGCAGGCACTCCCTTCTTGATCCAGTGCGTCCTCTAGTGTATCGCTCAGGAAATCACTAACATTACCCCAGAATTTCGGTCACTATCATCGCTCCTACTCCGCTGGTTGCAGCGAATTTGTAAGTTTCGTTTTCTACCATATGCAGCAGCTCGCTAAACATAATCCAACCACAGCATCATATTAGGTCGCATCGTCGGAAAGCTTGGGGCTCGCTACAGCCGCCTGTCTCCCAGATTGTGTAAGTGGCCTTGCATACATATATTTTCTTATTCTCATTGCAATATTTCAGATACCATCATCTTCTGTAGTTTCGATGTCGTATCTCTTGTGGTCCAGGCAATCGGGGGTGGTGTTGCTTCGTCTGCCAATACAGATTCGGGGAGTGCATTGGTGAGTTTCATGCAACTGTTTGGACCTACAGGAAGCTTAATCAATTTCAGGGTGCCAACATCATGCTGGGCGGAATTGTGTCACAAATGAGTAGGTGTATTCATCACCAGGTACAATTTGTGCTTGCTCACCTGCTTCATCTTTTAGTCTTCATCACCGTATACGTGCTATTTGCAACAGAATTCATCTGGCGCTACTATAAAGACAGCCCGGTTCACGAGACGAGCAAGCTCGATGGGCCACGGGTTGCCATGAATAAGCAGCTCAAGACTATGATTTTTGCCCTGGCGTTCAACACTTTCTGCCTCTATGTTAGGTATGCAGCAATATATTGCCCGCAGTATGCGTACATTTACTAACCAACGGGATCACAGGGCTGTATACCGAACCATCGAGCTGTCTGACGGCTGGAACGGTAATGTCATATCCACCCAAAACTACTTCAGTACGTCCAAATTTTATAAATACTGGACAACCCTTGATATGAAAACTTTCTATCCAGATATATTCGACGGTGCTATGGTCACTCTAGCCATATTTACCCTCAATTTCTTCCACCCGGGCCGCCTGCTCAACACGCCTGTGGACTATGAGTCTCGGGACTCGCTGGAAATGAACCAAAAGCTCTCCGCTACCACATCAACCAGTGCTGCTTAATTTTTCACTCTTTGGACACACGCACGCACCCACATACACACACAAGTATTTATCATGGACTTCACTTTGCTGTCAAACTATATAACGGACATTACATTACTCAAGGAGCCGAGTTATAGTAAAATATTCGGACATGCATATCTTGCATAGAGCCTCATAGAAATCATATTTCATTCTATGGCACAAAGTTTTATCAAAGCGGGCATACGGAGGATAAAATGAGATGCAATCGGCCAACGAATATCCATCAGGTTTCGTAGGGTTTCGTCGAACTGTCCCAGAGTCTCGCGACGTATCTCCGACTATGGCTTGAACGCACGAAACTTCAAATCAGGCCGAGATCGACGTCGATTATGTGCATCGCAAAGAATTCGAAGGGTGATTTTGTGCCGTGATCATCGACTTGCAAAATTTGATCCTCCTTGCAAATTAATATTATAGCCTTGAGCAAACGACTAGTACAAACGAGTTATCACGAGGCCACCTTGTCATCCATTCGTAGTTTGTTCTAGAGGGCTTGAAGGCCAGAATGGACCTCTGAATCCACAAGAGCAATTGCCAGATGAGAGAGGGTTAACGTTGTCATCGGCGACGAGATGTCATCCATTGGGTGCAGGGTGAGAGAGGATGGGCGGCATTAGTATGTGGCTACTGATCCATACTAAAGTTGGGAATAGCGCTTGTTGCATGTTTCGGAGGGTAGGATTATCTGTTGCTGCAAGATGCCATGGCGGCGGCGTCACCCCAAGGAGGTCTGGAATAATATCGTATAATGCAAGCAGTGCGAGTGAAATATGTCTATGCGATGCGAGATGATGCTATATAATTTGTTGTCAAGTTATGGATTCGTGATGGTCACGGCAGGCTGATCAAAGTAGTCAATGCACGTGCGGAGTAGGAAAGCGACGGTGGATCAGGGGAGTGGTGCCCCTTACACGTGTAACGATACATGATAATCTAAGGTCCGTTTTCCAGCGGCCAGGATGCGATATATATACATAATACAACACATGTGTGTTTAGTTAAAATCGACGGGAGGGTCCAGAGCGAACCTAGAAGGACTATTAGCATCGTTCCGGCAATGCAGTTACATGTAGCATACCATTTGGTGGCCTTGTATGCGAGTAACTTCGCTCATCATGGGCTTCAAGGCTTCCCTGAGACCTGGAGAAGGTGGTTGGGGCGAGTACGACGCCGTCGTGGGAGGACTGATAGTCCTGGGATTAGAGTAGGGCTGTCCTAAACGAGAAGCGCTGCGATCCATTCCATAGTGCACATCGTAAAACGATTGCCCGTCTTCATCTGGTGCTGTCTTCATCGAGTACAATGACGGACTGGACATCGCAAAGGAATGAGTGCTCTGTCGAAGCAGCGCATGCCCGGTAGTGATGGCCAGGCCCGTCGTGGATGGTGTTGCGTGAGCGTCGGCAAAAGGACCTGCACCAGGGTCGGCGAAAGGATCGTATTCGGCCGAGCTTCGGGATTCCATCCTCGTCAGTCCGACTCCCCGCGGTTCAAGCGGAGTATATGCGATGGCCGGCGGAGAGGGCTCTACAATAGGCCCCTCTTGGGTCATGGCAGCGTCTTCTGCAGAGGTTGGTCGCGGCCCCCATACGACGCTTGGTTTTCGGTTGATGTCAATAGCAAAGCTCTCCATGGGAGGCGGCGAATCGGGCAGGGGCACCGGTAGATCAGAATATGAAAGAGCCCCGGGCGTAGACGGCGGCCATCTGAACACGCTACCTGAATCCTCACTGCGTTGGCGCCGCCTTCTGCGCTGCCAGAAGCAAATGGCGAACGCCATCACGGCAGCCAGAACGATACCGATGCCTACGAATGTCCCTGCGACGGCTCCAGGTCTCTTCAGGAATCTATTGATGTGCCAATAATTAGTGGGTGGCGGTAACGGGGACGGATGCTACATACCCAGTTGCATTCAGTTCGTTCTTAGTAGAAGTCACGGAGGGTGCTGCTCCATTAGCGGTTCCAGAGAAGGTAGGGATGATAATGGGTGAACTAGGTGTCGTTGGTAATGCCCCTCCCAAAGTCGCATCTCCTGCTTGAGCAGATATAAGAAAGGTTGTTGATATCGCCCCAGCCGATGTATCTGGAGCCAATGTTGTGGCAACGGCGGGCTGTGAGAATGGTGCCACGGAGCTCGCAGAAATAGGCTCTGTAGTAGAAATTAGGATGCTGGTGGACGACTGAGCCGTCGGGACGACAGATGGAGTGGACGTAGGTGCTTGTGAGGTCGATGGTGGCGCAGAACTTGACTTAGACACTGGAGATTGAAGTGGCGGGGGTGATGTCAAAGTTGCCTTGATTGAAGAAGAACTGCTCCTAGACGTCGAAGAGCTAGAGGTCGAAGAGGCATGAGTCGACGAACTGGTGCTACTTTGTTTCGCTGACCCAGTTTCCGCTGCAGCAGTTTTGGAGGTGCTGTGCTGCGAGTAAGAAGGCTTACGTGTGTACATGATCAGAATACTCACGAAGACCTTTTTGAGGACGTCATGGAAGATGAGCTAGTGGAAGTAGCAGATGTCGAAGAAGTGGTAGTATTTGGAGCTTTTTTGTCGGCAGACCGAAAAGCAGACGAGGAGGATGAATGAGAGGAAGTCGACCTTGATGATCCAGAACTTGGAGAAGATTTTGAGCTTGAAGAGGATGCGATCAAAGAGCCGGTCGATGTGCTGGTGACTGAACCCCGTCGAATATACATAGCAGCACCAGGCAAGCAGAAAAGGAATGTCGGTTAGCGAAGGAACAAACAGCAGAGTATAGCTGGAAATGAGAGAGAAAAGAAAAGAAATAGCGTCAAGCTCAGTGCTGGTCGGTCAACGACTGCCCAAGATGTACAACAAAAGAGAGAGAATTGCTAGCGCATCGAGGCATTGACAACCGGCGAGCGCCTCAGGGGCTCCCGACGACTCTTGCCTTGTATCTAATCTGGACACCGTGGGAATAATAATACTCACCAGGACGACTCTCAAATCTCATTCCATCGCGCGATTGGGGGGCCAGCACTTGCGTGCTCGACAAGAGCCATCTTTATACTCATTTATTTCCGAGGATAGTGCATAGGGACGCAATGTGCTGGCATTCATGACATGTGGACAGGATGTCTAACGTGGCACTGGCTTCCAGAAACTGAATTTATCCGTTTTGATTGGGTAACGAGGACGAGCTGCCCACCATTGAATAGTCATCATCACTTGATTGGATCTCCATACGAAGATATCCCGAAGATATTCGTGGTAGGATTGCTCGGACTATGTGTGTGTGGAGAAAGTAATGATGCCCGCAGCAGACATGCCAGCGGCGGTTACACGCAGATTAGATTATCATTCGCTGGCACGCTCTCCCTGACTTGAAATGACACTGCTATTTAGAAGCATATGCGTCACACATATCTGTTGCACCATTTGTTGCAGCTGGCAGGTGCATGCGCATGCTGCATTGAGATATATATGTCACAGCGGTCCAGCGGCGATAAATTGCGATCATGAATCAGAATCCATTGTGAAGGCTACATATTATCCAGTATAGATAAGAAAAAACAGATATTAGAGACGGATGTACAGAGCCGTCCAGCAGAGCGTAAGTGCGAATGAGCAGATAACCGCAACGGGCAAGTAATAGTATAGTGCATATAGTCGTGGTATAGCAGATGGCCGGGTATGAAAAGATGCAGGGTTGATCCTAAGGTGAGCGCGGTGTACTGATGTCAGAGACGTCGGAACATTATTAAAGCATGGCACACAAGGTATTTCGGTACTCACATTGCAATCTCCGTCTAGCAGCATTTTCCGCCAGGTAACCACTTCTTGACTTTGAGCTTGACGGTGCCGCCTTTTCGGCGCCCGCCACTGAGGCTACCGAAACTCAAGCGACTCGAACTATTCACTCTGCGCAAAGCGCGATCGCCATAGCTCACACCACTCCCAGCCTTCTCAGGGTCTAGTACGCCGGACTCAATGGACAAGAGGATGGACCGAGCGGCGAGAAGGAAGGGAGCTTCTACATTCTCTCCGCTCAACGACGCAGCTTCGAGGAAGTGCACGTCTACACACACCGCCATTGAGCGCGCTTCGAATGAATTGGTAACGAAAACAACGCACCGTTTTCCGCAGCCCAGCGGCTGGCCTCCGCCCACTCTACTTCACGCTCTTCTTCTCTGTCCGACTTGCTTCCAACCAAAACCGTCACGAGGTGCGGGCTCGCCAAAGCTTTCGCATCCCCTAGCCATCGGGTTAAGTTTACGAATGATTCGCGGCTGTTGCACTATCAAAAGTGTATTCAAGTTCTGAACATGAGATCGGCGCACTTTGTGATGTCGTAGACCAGGATTGCACCTGCAGCACCTCGGTAGTAGCTCCGCGTGACTGATCTGAGTGGGAGATGACATCAGGACTGAAAGGGCATTGTTATAGCATAGACTGATACTCACCGAAAGCGTTCTTGTCCAGCTGTATCCCAGAGCTGTAACATATCAATGTAACATTCCTGGAAGAGTGAATAATTAGCGCACCTGCAATTTGATCTTCTTCTCTCCAAGTTTCACAGTCCGGCTGGAAAATTCAACTCCAATGGTGTGCTGTGAATGATCCTTGACTAACACGACCTTTCAGCTTTCTCCTCGATCAAACTAAGCCTTTGGAGAACGAACAAGAATTGTGCGTGAAGTGATGCAGGAGACATGACTTCCCGGTGCCTGCTTCCCCTGCGCGCGAACCACTGAGCCGTAGACCCTAAGAAGCGGCTCCCGCTGCTGACTGCTCACCGATTATAATAAATTTAAGAAGGAAATCTGTTGCAGTAGTCAGCATTACACCCCCAAGTTGCGTTCACGCTGTACTCGCCATATGTTTCTAAGAGTTCGGTTGCGTCTGCGTCGTAGTCCATGGCAGCAACTTGTAGAGAATGGCAGTGATGCTCTTTCGCCCGGAACTCCCGATTCGGCTACCGGGGTCCCGCCCGCACACGACTTGCTCTTGACCACAACGTCTACATTCTGAGCAAATACAACCAACTATATCGTAGATGCTACTTTATGTCTGCTCTCTAAGTCTACCAACCCTTCCATGGCACCCAAATGTCCTGAACATGGTCTGCACCTCCTTCGACTGAAGAATCAACGATATAGTACCACGGATGTCCTGCGGCCGTCAAGCACACATGCTGGCAGATGATTCCAACAACACTGCCGAGCTCCAACTTCTCTTCATCTGCGGTTGGAGGTGCCGTGCGCATGAGCACGCCATGCTCTTGCGAGACCTTATGGAGTTTCCAGGGCCTGCCAATCATATCCCCGTAACCCCCACTAGGTCCGGAATCCTTACTCAGCCCTATGGACCCCACGTCGCACATCGCTTCGTCCAAACCGTCTTCTCCTCTTCCGGGATAGTAGGAGATAATGGTGGTCAAGACACGCTGGGAGATATCTTTGGGGTCCATCGTGCCGGTGACCAATACTTGCAAATCCAGCATCGGATAATTACCTATGGGCAACGATCAGCTCTACCATCGTGTTTAAAATTTGAAGCATCTACCTGCATGCAGCTCCAGCGTGCCGTTGAGCAAGGACTTCAGCTGGGCTCGGGTTTCGGCAGACGCAACATGCGCAGAGGGAGTGGATCCGACAGATAGTACCCATGGTTCCCGTTCAGGATCACCTGTTGCTTTTCCCGCTGGATTCCCTGCCAGCATACCCAGGGCGAGTCCTGCAGCTGTGTTCACAGCCTGCATGCAGTCAGCTTAGGACCCGGACAATTTCAAAGTGAGTGCAATTACCTCCACTTCTGCTGACAGCACCGTTTCGACTTGGTCCAATGAACGGCCCTTATAGGAGTTCCCACCATGACAGTAGAATCCGTACAGGCTAATGGCCGGCGAGGCAAAGACGACGGTCATCAATTCTTCGAAATATTGCGACGCTGGCAAAACACCAGCACGTCTAACGTGCTCTTTGAGCAGCGGGTAACGTGCTAAATCGAGGAACTTACTGGGTGTCTGAATTTCGGACTTTCACAAATATCGACCACTTTTTCGGGGTAGCCTGCTGTTTTTCGAACTGTTCCAGGAAGCGCACTTGATCTGGGTGATCTATCATGAGCCGAACCACAGCTCCATGGGCAGTAAGTTTTTCTTGCAGCAGCGAAAGGTCCGCGACCTTGTTGAGAGCGACAGGCAGACCATATAAAATCTAAGACGTTCTTGCAATCAGCGACACAAATCCGGGTGCATAGAAGTAACTCACGTCGTTGACAGTACCATCTGCGACTAAACCATCATTGAATATCCCCCAAGCCTCCGGTAACGTTGAAGCTACGACTGCACTAGTTTTATTGGCGCCTGTGACCAATTGAAGTCTGGTTCCCTCTGAGGTCTGAGAGTGGCCGATGTAAGATCAACCATAAGCGCTCGCGACATATCATGACCATGCGCACCTTGTGTGTCTTTACGTGGGCCCGGAACCCTGCTCCCCATTGGGCCGCTTTCTCATGCATCCGACTGCAATTATTGGCGAACAAATGGCGATCGATGACAATCGACGGGGTGCGAAGGGTCTTCAGTTCCTTTCCTCGGAACTCTTTGAGAAGTTGCTGCTTGTCTGGCGGGCCATAATACGATAGAGTCTGGGGAATGGAAGACGACATCGCGGTTTAGGATGAACAATTGTCATCTTTTCGTGTGATCAACTTGCTTATTAGCCATCTGCGTATCGGCTTCCGGCTACGCGACGAGCGTCTAGATTAACTTCATCAATTGCCAGCAGAACGGGCGGCCCGAGCGGGCAGCGCGGGCAGCGATCAACGGCTTGTATGCCCCGTCGATATCTCCTTGATAAGTCGATCTATGTGACTCAGACTTTCCCCAGAATAACCGCCATGACCACTCAGCCTATTCACCCGTCCTTCGTCGCAAAGCTTGACCCAGAATACGTCCATTTTCACAACGAGCATCTTCAACAGATAATCTCACCCCACACACTTCCATGGAACCCGGTCACTCGTAATGCCGTTTCTATGCCCGGAGCTTCAGATGCATTGCCGGTTGGCAGCACAAAAGACTATTCCCTGAGCGAGTGTGATGTTCGGGTCTTTACGCCACCGGGAACACCGCCGCAAGACGGATGGCCAGTATTTATTTTCTTCCATGGGGGTAAGCGTTTTGAGCGCGTATGCTAGCCATCACTTTCTAACTATCAGCCGTAGGAGGGTGGTGTTACGGTGACATTAACGCAGAGAATTCGTTCTCGACGCACATGTGCATAGGTATGAATGAGTGTATTAAGAGCGCGATAAGATACAGCCTCACACATCATGCAGATGCTTCATGCGTGGTCGTCTCTGTGGCGTATCGGCTGGCACCAGAAAATAAATACCCATCTGCGGTAGACGATGCTGTCGAAGCCCTCCAGTGGGTGTACAACAAAGGGCCATCAGAGCTCGGAATCAATGTCAATAAAATCGCTATTGGAGGATCTTCGAGGTTAGTACTCTAACATTTGAACCCATCATGAAGAACCTATTGTTAATATCCCCTTTCAGCGGCGGAAATCTCGCGGCTATTGCTGCATTAAAGGCACCAGCCCTCAGTCCTCCTATCCCACTGGTATTGCAGTTGCTCATCGTCCCTGTAATCGACAATACAGCATCTCCAACGGGCGAGCCACATGCATCTTGGAAAGAGAACGAGCATACTGTTTGGCTATCACCTAAACGCATGCTATGGTTCAGGAACAATTACCTACCCAATGCCGAAGACTACACCAAGTGGGACGCTTCGCCGATCTTTGCGACCGATGACATGCTGGCCAAAACGCCTAAGGCATGGATTGGCGTAGCCGGGCTGGACATCTTGAGAGATGAAGGCATCGCGTATGGTGCCAAATTGACACAGGTAGGCGTCGAAGCCCGTGTCAAAGTGTACGACAAAGCACCTCATCAAACTATGGCTCTTGACGGTGCGTACTTTGAAAAGTGATGCTCGCTTTCGCAGTGTTGATGAGAATTTCAATTACACTTATTTTCCTGACAGGGTGAGTTTTTTTTTACGCTGTGTGTGCCAGACGGACCTGACAGGGTATTGCAGCGTCTTCAAAATCGGAAAACAGCTTGTCGCTGATGCCAGTGCAGCTTTGAGAGAAGTGTTTTAGAGGCGTTAAATTCCCTCTAACGTTGTCGTACTTTGAATGAACAATATGCGAATGAGACTGATTTGAAATACACACCACAAGGCTTGCTTGACGCTGCGGTCCATGGGTTAAATTCAAATGTTGCGCTCATCATCGTTAGCTACAGAATCACTTGTTAGGCCCTCAGTGCCCTATACTGTATTCTCGATCTGGTCTCCTTTTCGCTCCCGTGACACAAGTTACTGGCGGCCAACGCTGATTTACATCGTTGGTTAGTCAAGGTTGGTTGGCCTTAATCTTTGCGTATCAAATCGAGCCATTGCACCTGGCGGACTAACCTCCTATATGGCTGGACTCCAGCTCATCCGCCCGCAACATCTGTTGCAATAAGTGCAAGGCACGGCAGTGGACTGAGTTGGTTCCCTCTGTGATAGTCGATTAGTTTTCCGAAAGTTGACGGCGCAAGATTATTTTGATTAAGAACATCTACAGCAAAAAGTTCTGAGAGGTGGAATGGCATATTGCAGCGATGAAGGAAATCAGATATAAGAACCTGCCTGTGGCAATCATGCATCCGTATGGTTCGGGAGCGGCAAAACCTGCACAGCAGCACACAGCTTTTTAGATACAACCACCCAAGAGAGAAGGAAATGGAACTACGATGATACGAGGAAACCTGTGTCATCAGAACAATATGGTGTTTCAGTAAGTGCACAGTTAAAGGTCCCCGACTTGGCCCCGCGAATATCTAGAACATATGCTGTAGATGCTAATCAGCAAATGATGGTATGTCAAGTATGTGTTCAGGCTTACAATCATTGATGGGCTTGGAAAATGGCGTTGGAAATGAATGCAGCGGAGACACTCCTGCCACCGAAGTAACGACCATTCAAACTTTGGATGGCTTTCTGTGCAGATTCAATGGTTTTGAACTTCACGTAAATTTCACCCTAACGACAGAAGATAAATTTATGGTACTGGAGAAGAGCTTGTGACATACCTGGGTTTCCTTTTCTACCTTGATGCCAGCAACTGGGCCGTACTTGTCTTCACATTCTGCGCGCACCTCCTCAGCAAGCTCTTTGTCCCAGTCTCTTTCAGTTTCTCTGTGAAGTAAATATTGTTTAGCGAAGTACATGGGTTCGGTGCCTTAAAGCACTTACTCTTCTGGATCAAACATGTTATTGAGAAGAACAGACTCCGACTGCATTGCTTGAGGAATGTTTGGTTTCATTCTGACACACAGTCGTGAGTTCAAGTGATTGATTCCAAGTAATAGAAAAACGAACATGGGCTGAGGCGCGACAGGGGCCGGCTCAATTCTGGCAAGTTTCTGCATCAGTGCTTGACGGGATGCTGCATTCAAGTTACCACCTGGCGTAACGAGGTTAGCGAGTATCGTTGACCGGGAACTTGATGCGAACATACCGCCTGCTTCATCTAGAGTATCAGCTTGAGTATACTTGGCAGTCCCCTTTTCGTGGACGGTGTTGACACGAAGCTATACAATGGATGAGTTATTGCACCGACTGAATGGGTGACATGGTTCTCATACCGTTCTTCCAGCAAGCTCAAAGCCTTCCATTTGTTCTAGAGCCATTCTGGCGTCATCTGATCGCTTGTACCTAAACAGCAAATCATCAGATCAATGGAAAACGGAGTCAATGTTGGTTGACGTACTGAACAAAGGCATAGCCTTTGCTGCGACCTGTCATAGGATCTCTGTGAAGGTCGACAAATTCGAGCTCGCCAAAAGGTTCAAATACTTGTTTGATATCGCCTTCTGTAAGATTAAAGTGCAAAGATCCAACGTAAAGTCTGTGAGGTGACGTTAGTTAAACTTTCAAACAATTTAGGAATATACACACTGCATGGCGCCTCCATGGGGAGCAGTGACACCAGGGGGAAGGTTGAGGTTCCTACGAAAAAGTGTCAGTCTTTCGATGGATTTGGAAAACCCAATATCACAATATCACGTACCCATCTCCTGCGTGAAGCTTGTTTCGCTCGGATTCAGTAAGCTGGACCATGATAGGAAGCCCCATGACTACAGTTCCTCTAAGCGCAAGGGCTTTTTCGACCAGATCGATAGTACGGAACTCAACATAGCCAATACTAGGAGACGTGTTAGCAAGAGGTGAGCTCCAAGCGAACAGCACATACCCTTTAGAACGACGGGAAAGCCTATCTGTTACAATTCTAGAATCCATGACAGTGTTTTCACCAAGTTTGTCTTCGAAGAAATAACCCAAGTCACGAGCCGTAAGTCGCGCTGCAAGTTGAGACACAAAGACCGACCGAGCCTCTGAGTCATCTTCCCTAGGTTCGTCAATATTGAATGGCTCTTCTATGGGCTCCTCGTAAGATGGAGAAGAGCGCCTGACCACATGCCAAAAGTTAAATCAAGAACTTGTGATAATAAAAATACTCACTTGATGGGAGGCTCTGGAGGTGGGGGCGGGGGTGGGGATGGCCTTCTGTCACGCCGGCGTCCATAACCTTCATCTTCGCCTGGCGGGCGACGCCTATCGCCCCTGCGACCGGAGTCTCGGTCCCTTCGATCGTAATAGGGTTCGTCAAACTCGTCTCGTGGGTCGCGAGGGCGTCTGCTAGACCGGTCATCGTACCTGCGGTCTCGTTCACGCGAGCGGTTTCTCCTGTCAGACGTTCTGCTGCCTGGGCTATCCCTGGGAGGAGGGGGAGGGGATCCTCCTGGCGGCGGAGGCGGCGGGGCGGTATCCATTCTATCATCTGCTTTAATTCGTTTCGAGGGTTCCTCAACGTGATCGTCAAGTTCGTCTCTCTTGCGACGCCTGTCCGCATCATCTCTTTCACGATGACTATGGTGACTCTCGCCTCTTTCGCGCCGGTGGCGACCTTCGTCTCTGTCGCGACGTCTGTCCCTGTCTCGGTGGGACCTTTCACGAGATCTATCCTTGTCACGTCCCTTTTCGCTACCTCTGTCGCGACTGTTCCTACGTCTGTCGTCAAAGTCGCGGTCTCGTTTTTTGTCCCGTTTGTCCCCTCCCCTCTCGCGAGAGGGAGAACGATGCGACCTTCTTGTTCGCAAAGTATCACTGGAATGGTTACGCGAACTATCCGCGTCATGAGCTTTTTTGAAAAGAGAGAATCAAGGCCCAGCGAACTCACGATCTGCGGTTTGGTGACTTATCTATCTCCATCTTGCCGTTTGGTGAGGACATTTTTCGAGGACAACTTAACAATTTGGGGTCAAGCTCCTGCCAGACAAGAATGGTGTTGTGTGTTATTTGTCTTGTGGCGCGCTATGTAACAGGCTCTTGCTTCAGGCTTTCACGAGACTTTCAGCTTCTCTATTCTGCTGTACATTCTCGAACCGTCAATGTTCAACAACAGATCATTTCTCAGCTGTCATGCTGTCATTGCTGAGTGTTTTTAGGACGAATTTTGTGCTCAGGGTATTGTCACCTTATCTCCAGTTTCTGGGATCGAAGTCCACGCAGACTTGAGCTTTCCGATGAAGGGCACGGCGGTTGATAATATTACAAAAATGCTACAGCTGCACATCATTTACTCCGCTTTGGGAGGCAATTTGAAGCCCTCGGGGAGCTCCCACTTGAGCCCTAATGACTCTCCGTTCACAACGGCGGGTTCAGCATCGACAAGTACGGAACCCATTCTCGCCCATGTGGTGCCTGGGTTCTTCCAAGCATGAAGTGTCCCCTTCTGGACGACCGCCTCTCCGGGTACCTTCAGATGTGTCTCTGATCCATCTTTCAAGATCAAAATGATTTCACCCTGTACAAGGATGTTGAAATCGATTGAAGGAGTGCGGTGCTTCACAAAGAAGAGAAGGTTAGAGACACGGGGTATTGTAATTGGAATGGGAGACTCACCATGGGGGTGATGGCGCCTGGTGCGAGGTCTGTGTAACGCAAGGTTGTGCCGTTGGGCTGGGTCAACTTATGGCCCTCAAGGGTGCGGCTGGTTCCATCCTCGCTGTGGCTCAGTAAGTAAAGTCTTTCCGATAGATATACAGCGATCAAACCTTGCGCTCAGATTGTTATCCTTGGATGGTGTCTCTGTGGTGATCCACGATCCAGCGACTTTCACACCAGGCACCGGGGTGGTCTGAGGGTTATGAATATCAGTGCTTCAAGTTAAGCGCATAGGACATACCTCCATGGGAAAAGTGGTATCACTTTGAATGACGGAGACACCCTGTTCATTGTGGGCAGTCACGACGCGGCGCAAGTCAGGGAGAGGGGTTGCAGTGGATGAAGACATAGAGATGATGGGATGTAGATACTGACCACATCAATCGCGTTGGTAGTTTATATAGGAGCGCAGCGATTTGATTCTTCAGGCCGATAGAAGTGGAAAGGAATAACAAATGCACAGTCGATCAGGTCCGCGCCCTGCTGGGTGCATCACTCCGCCTTGTTAGGATCACATATAATCACGCGTTTGGGAAAACCATGATAGACACAATCCACGCCCACTCTCTTGAATTCAGTTCACGAAGGCTAAGGCACAGGAGTACATAGGCGAGAATCCGAAAGCGGATACCCGCAAAAGCAAGGCAACAGAAAGAGCACTAAGGAGATGTGTCTGCAACAGAATATCAGTTAGTGGCTGAGACATCAATCAATACAGGCACGCACAGTAATAATAGTCATCGATCAGAGGCATCCAGTCTTTCACTAGCGCGCCGACGAGGCCAAGGATAGGTGTCCGTGCAGTCGATTCAGTGAAAGATTCGATCTTCGGCCTGGGGAAATCACGTCATTGATAGTTCAGAAGATTAGACCAAGCACTTGAACATACCGAGTGTACTCTTGCCAGATAGATCCCCGCAAGAGATACCAAAGCATATCTCTATCCCTTCGTGAATATTCAGCTCGTTCAACGGATGCGGACGCGGGCGCCGATCGACGCAAGTTACGGGAAAGCAGCTCTATGGCAAGCATAGTCATTAGGGGGCGACTGGGATTCTTATTGGTAGCTAATAAAGAGGCTGGTGGTTGTGTTTTAGTTATCGTCACGCTGTTGGCAATAGGTTGCATACCGTAAACAAGAGGTCGGGATAGATAGAGAATCTCGGAGAGCCATTCGATTGGAGACGACAGCGGACGCACGAGCGCTGTTGCCTCTTTGACCGATGACGTTGTCAGGGCTTTCGAAAGAAGATAGTCTTCGGTTGAAGTTTCCGACCGAGGCGCGCTGAGAAGGGAATGAGCAGGTAGAGGCACGTGGTTGTTTTTGAGGTGTTCAGGGGTCGCTGGACGGGACCAAGAGGGAGATGAAGGAGCGAGGGTAGGCGATGAAGTATTAGAAGAAGGTAGCGGTAAGGCGGCGGGGTCGAAATCGCGTTCAGGGATTGGAGGAGACAGCAGGGGCCTCCGAGTAATGCGTAACAACGTAGCACGAAGGCATGCCCTGTTTACACGTCAAGATCTGACCATTATTTCACTGCATTGCGACTCACTTGATGAATTCTAGCAGGATGATGGCTCTCCACTTGTTCTTGGATGATACCCTCCTTCGCAGCCCCATCTCGAGCAACAGCTCAGTAAAGCGCAAAAGCTCCAGAGCGCGGGCAGCCCATTTGTATCGTGGGCTCTTGTCGGACCATGCTCGCGTGTATCGCGTGTGCAAAGAGGTCGGTATAAGTGGCTTGTACTTGGGATCACTTTTGACTATCTTTGCGAGGAGCGTGTCATGATACAGGCTCATGACATTCAACGAGGCGGAGACTTGTTGGCACGTTGTTAATACATAAGCCTTGACAAATGAAGGGGCAAACTAACGAGCTTCGGAGGCCAGTTCAGCGTCCTTGAACCTGCCCGGCAGGAACCATGTCACAGATCTCAGACTGGACTCCAGCGTGGAGATTGTCGACACATTGTTGATGAGAAAAGATTCATAACGGGCTATCGAAGAAGACATCGAGAACCGAATGAAAGAATGTTTGCCAGGCAGCCTGGCACAAGCAGTGAACGGGAGCCGGGTGAGGGCAGACCGACAGAATCACGCGGCATAGTGCTTGTCGGGACCTTTCCACGCCACCCCAGACGCGTGCTGCGAGCTCGGTGCAGGCTGAGCTCCTTGAACTCACTCTTCAAGAAAAAGTCGTGAACGCTTAGAAGCGTATTAGGGTCGCTTTGTGTATATATAGGGCTTCGTAGGGCTCGTGTAAGTTGAAGCTAAGAGCGTCACGTTGCATCTAGTGTTACGAACCCCCATCAAATGTTCAAAGTATTAGTAGCCACATGTACAACTTGAAGCGCTCTGTCACAGAGTAAAAATACAGAGTCAGAAAGTCGACGGGTCTGGAGCGATTCGTATGTGATTCCGATTCGTATTTACGTCCACGCAAGCCAGCTATATTGATATTGTGCTCAAATTAGAGTCATAGTTGTATGTAATGTTGAACCTGGGCAAAACCTCGGTCCTGTTGGCAGTGGGTGACATCGAGCCGGGCTCAATGATTCACCTCGTTCCTCTACAAAATAACCATTCTCCCGTGTTGTATGCCTCCTACCCCGGAAATCCCTGCTCCCTGCTCTCTGCCCTTCGAATACCCACTCTAATACCACTCTCAGCCTCTTTTTTATGATGCGTTCTTCCGATGGACAACTTTCCGTTATCGGCAATGATAGTACCGACTCTCGACCACCTCTCGATTATCTACACCCGTCTCCTGTGCGAGGCCAACTAGAGAACTACAAGGAAAAGACTAGAGTCGGATGGAGATTTTTGCAGTGCACTGATACCCCAGATGAACTTAAGGTGTGTCTATGCTGAAACTGCACTGCTCTAATTTTGCATTTACAAATGCTCGACAGGTCCTGTTGCCCCCACGGACGGCTCATATATACTCTCAGCTCCTATCTGCCGAAACATCTGAACTCGCAAAGGGAAAACGTGCCTCATGGGAGCATATCCTCGAAATTCGCCGCCTGAAGGACCGAATGATTCGCAAGTGTGGACGCCTATCGCGGGTATGGGGAGGAACGAAGCCAGGTCAAGGGACCCTCTTCAGGACGGTATACGCGCCAGCCGATTTCCGACTGAAAGAAATGGAGAAGTGGATCCGGGACCAGGGCAATCCTGGGAGAGCCCTCACGAGCAGTAGCAAGCAAGTCATTGATGCGGGGCTCATGAAGCGTGCGTCGGTGCACACTTTCAGAGGGTCTTACTGTTGTGACAGATGCGCTGCAGCTGCCCCAGCGGGTACTATACCCCAAGCCACACACCGCCGTCGCCCATCCACGAACCGCGGGTCGTGGATAGAGCATCCCGATTTCCGGCCCTCGCCACCAAAACGCCGCGCATCGACATCCTCCGTACACAGTATCAGCATCCAGGATGGACCGAACTCGTACTCACAGACCATCTCCCAAACCATTTACCGCGCAAGCGCAGCAATACAAGACACCGCGCGGAACATACACGCCGTGTTGGAGCCCTATGTCGAAGACTCGTATGGCCCCTCCCAAACGAAATCGGGGATCTACGAGATGCCAGTGGTTGAGAGCCCGCGCGTCGCCTCTCCCGAACCGCTCCCGCATCCCTATCGCGAACCGAGCCCCCGTGTCGCTACGTCGGACGATGACTCGACGGACGATGATACCACGGAAAGCGAGGGCCCGCTTAGCCCTCTTGTCATTGACAAGGATACGGGCAGCGACAAGGACAAGGACGGCTCTTCTGTAGTCGGCGACCTGCAGCCCATCCCGCGTCCGCCTCTTCTTCGTCGTCGCAGTAGTCTCAAGCAGTCCAACGGGTCCTCCAGAGCGAGCCTCAACGTCGCGTGGGCCATGGACCAAGAGTGGCAAGATCAAATCAAACGATACGAAGATGCTGCTGCTGAAGCTGAACAAGCAGGCGCGTAATATCAGGCCAACTGTGATTGCATGTGCTAATTTCTTCGTGCAGACCTTGAATGGACATCCACGAAGAATCTGTATGAAGAGGAACTAATGGGCATGAAGTCCATGCGCCAGAATCTATCGCTCACTCTAGAGAAGCTGCGGTTGGAGACCGAGAAGCTGGAGCAGGAAGAGGTCGTTATGAGAGAACAGGAAGGAAGGCTGCGCGACAGCTATAAGCAGCTCCAGGAGTCACAAACGCGATACAGAGCGAAAAGTATGTTCACTTATGTTGCTTGCTTGACGATTTATCTCATAGCATCCCAGTTCAAACTGTACTCGACGAGACCAAAGGTGTCTTGAACATTTGTCAAAGCAAGCGTATGTAAGTGATATATCGACTGCCATCTTTGATATCTTATCCCTGTGATACCTAGTTAGTAGATGTCTGATCTATTCTAAATTTTGTGTTGTATTCTGCTATGTGCATATCGCTGTGCTTAATTCTTAATCCGTATTTTTGCTTCTGCCTCGATAAAATAGTGAACGTGCATTGATTCGCGACTAGCGCAATGGGTAAGTGTACAGTATTTAGACTAGTTGGGTATACATCTGAGAGCGCCGAAGATTAGTCACGAGCAACAATCTAAAATATATGCTATATCAAGGATAATAAAACGCGCGTAGAGACAATATTACTTACCTGAGTGACTTCGCTCACAGCGTTTTCAATTTCAGCAAGCGGGTCGGTATCACGGCCAGCGATCTAAGAAAGCATCAGACCAGTAACTCTAGCGTGTAAATATATGTCATTTACCTGGGCCAGTCCAATCACTTGGCTCTCAATGCTCGTGAGAGGGTCGGTATCGCGCTTGGTGACATCATCAACAACATGGACGACAGATCCCAGGCCCAAATCGGTGAGAGTCTGGCCAACGTCGTCGTCGACGGCCGCAATGTTCTGGCGTTTGGCGGCTCCTGCGAGTGCGAGTGCACCATCGACGGTGTTGATGATGCCCTCAATGGCAGCCGTTGGATCCTGCCGTCTGACAGATCCCCCAAAAGCGTCTTCGATGGTGCTGATGATCCCTTCAATGGTTGACGCTGGATCCTGGCGCTTGACGGGACCAGCACCTGTGACAGAGCTCTCAACCTCTGTAACTAGGCTTTCTAGAGATGGCGCAGGGTCATTGCGTTTAACCTGTGCCCTTGATCAGAAGGTGGCGAAGAGAAGCACAAGAAAGCAGCTTACAGCTCCTTGTACTTCAGAGACAATTGATTCAAGGCCAGTGCCGTTGACCAGAGATTCGACCTCTGTCAAGGGCTCCAGACGTTTGAGGCTCCCAGTGACGGTCTCAACTTCGGAGTAAAGGGAACCCAGTCCAGCGTCGTTGACCACAGTGCCGAGAGCGTTATTGACAGCGTCCTGACGCTTGAGCTGTTTGAAGCATCAGCCAAAGTCAACATATTAGCTATTTGCGCGGACGTACCAAAGGGCTCAAAGGCAAGGCACTGCACAAACCAGTGAACAGGAAGAGGGAAATGGTGGATTGAGAGAACAGCATGGCGATCAAGAATGACAAGTGAGTGTGATTTGGTGAATTAGGAAAGACTGTGAGTGGGACGAGAACAAGGCAATTTTTATGAATTATAGTGACACGAACCTAAGGCTTATATACTTCAGTAGGAAGATGGCTTGCCATTTTGAGCAAAATTACCTGATGTCGGATGCGCTGCGCGAGACCAGGCTTCTTGATTTCTCCACAGTGGAGTGGAGATATGGCAACAAAGCAAGCAATATAGGTATGTTGGGATCATCCGCCCCGTCTCGGAACAACGGGACGGCGGGATGCAGTCCCCAAAACGCAGTTCGATTTGAGGAAAATCGGGCGGTTTTTACATGTAGCCCTAGAAGGCTCTGTGAAGGGCTTTCCTGGTGTCTCGTCTCTCAAAATGTTCAACATGAGCTAAAGAGTATGAAGCGACTTACAGGAATCATTTGCATGATACCGTCACCCCGCTTGATTCCATATTCTCGGGCCTTCTAGCGAGTGGGGCCTTGGGCCGGTGCAAAAAAATTAGCCCTGCAAGGTTGCAACGCGACCCGGCGGCGGATGTACTTCATATTTTAGCTTGAGAGAAGCGGTGTAATCACCAAGGATCAAGGGACTGTCTAGTATATTGATTTTGGAGTGAGAGATTATCTGAATTATCAATATGTAACGTAATGATAGTGGGTAACGGACTGTCTCGTACTGTGCAGACTCTTCAGAGCATAGCTCCACGTCTCCTCTTTGCCTGATTCCACCAATATCGAACCTGCCACAAGAACACCCCGGTGATGGTCACAACAAGCGCGATAACGACTCCGAACAAATCGAATACTCCGGCCCCGTTTTTTGGAACTTTTACGTTCATGGAGAAAATACCTATGTGCATATTAGCCGTGATTCGAACATATGATAAGGGGCAACACACCAATCATAGCTTGATTACACAAAACGGCAAGACTAACTATGGTGAGGAGCATGACTGCTTTGTCCTGGCCCGATTTCGTTGTGGCAACCGTTACATTCAGTCGGCTGAGGTAGTTAGGATGTGACTGGCTCAACATACGCTCGTAGTGAGCAAGTGCATGTTGCAGAGTCAAAATATGATCTATTGCGTTTTATTAGCGATATGGAGGATGTGTGAAGAGTGGTCATGCCTTGCACGTCTCCCATGTAAATAGCGACCTCGATATCATCATCCTTGCCGGCCCCGTTACCCAGGCCCGAGTGACCAGCCATAAGGAGGCGCTTTCTGATCTGAGCGACCACTTCTGACTTAGTTGCCAGCAGGCGTGTGAGCGAAGTCACCAACCGCCTAGTTCTTGCCATTCTTCGCAGGGTAGTATTAGTAGAATTAGAGGGTGCCCGTTGAGTGGTGACCGTGATGGTCAGTGAAATCGATATAGAAATCGACTGGACGGCGCGTTTGAGACGGCGAAGGATCAAAGAAGGAGTAGGCCGCGGGAAGGAAAAGCGGGTCTTTGCTGAGTTCTGAGGCACAAGCTTTTCATCCATGGCAACTGGAAGTTTCTCTGACTCAGCCGGCTGCTTGATGGTCGAAGCTTTCTCGGATAGGCTCTGCTGCTCAACTACACTGGACATTGTTGGCTGCAGTTCGGACACTTGTGTCGTCCGCGGATCTTCAGAAAACACGATATCCTCAACCTCAAGAACCTCTTTCTCCACTTCTTCGAGGAATGGGAAAAAAGAATCGACAACCGAGTCAAGAATTCCATGGGCGATCCAATCTGCAAAGCGCTCTTGTTAGCTTGATTAAATAGAGCGGAGACGGATCGTGGACCTGAAGACATGTTGAGATTTTGCTCGAGCAATGTCAAACGGTTCCGCACTCTATCGGTATGTTCTAACAATATGCATAAGTTTCGATATCTTCGCGAAAAGACCATTCGCGTACCAGCTATGTCCTCGAAATGAAACTGTTGAAGCGTGAGTTCCGTGCATGCGTGAACGTTGGACAAAAGCTTACCGAAACAACGCCTTCTCGAAAGACTACAAGATATATATTGACTTCACCAACCGCACCTCCATCATCCAAGTAATCGTTGCGGTCGGTGTCGATGGCTCGAAGTCGCCGAAAACGCTCTCGGGTTGCCCGACTTTCGATAGCCCGGAACGACACGAAGTAGTAACCTAATCTTGGAAAGAGTTCTAACTTCTCGCGAGGATCTTGTTGCAGTATATCCTCTAAAGTCAAAGGGTGGAGATGAAGCAGCTTGGATTGTATCAGGAAGGCGTGCAAAAGTAAAAGGCAAATCATATCTACTCACCTTGCCAATGGCGCGCATGTCTTCCCATGTAGGACTGGATATATCTAACCACCAGGCTTTGGGTGCCCTAACACTTGATGGAAGATTGACCCTCGGCCTGGATATCACAAATCTCAATGTGCCCTCCCTTTCCTTTCCCTTCTTGGAAGGAAGGGTTGCCAGGTCCGTGAAAGAAGCGGGGCAACTAGGGGCAAGCATAGGGTCTGCCATGTAATCGAGATGCTGAGGTGCGGTAGGTTTAGATACTGAAGGCCCTGGCACTGATCGCTCTGCAGACATAGGACGACTACGAGAGCGAGATCGTCTATCTTTCTTTGATCTCCTCAAAGCAATTTCTAGTTGGCCAAGTATTAGGGCAAGAGAAGACGTCCGGTAAACTCGTTTTTCGAGTGGTACTTTCTCTTCCTCGCTTGTGCTAAACTGTTTCGTGGGTGCTCTAAAACTACCAACAGGAGGCTGGTAGAGGACAAACTCTCGAGGGATGTGTCGAGACTCCTGCCGAGCTCTGAATTTAGCGGCCAAGTCCCGTTCGGATTGCTGGTTGTGGAGGGTGTGGAGTGAAGGGCGTGGGCGTCGAGAGCGTCGCACCCTGCGCGAACGAGAGAGTGTCACTACCGAAGATCGCGATGAGGATGAGTCTGAAGAGTCTGAAGAGTCGTCATTATGTCGCGCCCATCTGGAGATAGCTTGCTCGACAACAGCAGCAATGGCGGTGAATCGACCTCCCGAACGAGAGGAGGATGAGGATGATGAAGTTGAAGTTGAAATGGACACAGGACTAGCTGGCCTAGGGGGAGGCTCTCCTCGAAAAATATCGGAATCTCCTCCGATGTCGTCCTCATCTGAACCCCGCAGACTTTCAGTCAAAGGGTGTCGTATGGGATGGGGCTCCTCGTCTAAGCGAGCTCCGCTGGGTATATCGTGGAATTCCATGTGGATTCGAATTCGTCTGCCAGTGCTAGAGTTATCTGGACGGTAGTATCGCCTCAAGGCAATACGAACCTGCGTTTGATCACCGTTCCATGAGATGACGGTTGTTCGAAAAGAAAGAAAAAATACACAACAACTTCAATTGGCTCTACACCATGCGAGTTACATGCGAAAACCCTAACCCTAAAAATACCTCCTTCCGTCGATCATCACTGAACTTCCTTGTCAAACTCTGTCAACCCAGTACTGTCGAGGTCTTGTGAAATGCCTCGAGACCACGTTCTCCCAAGCCACCCTACCGCAGCGAGTAAAAATCTCAGTCAGTAAACTCCAAAGCACTGAATAATTCTTGAATCTCATCCGTTTTTAGAACGGGCGGCAGAGCTTGTATCTGAGTTTCCAGAAGACGCTTCCGAGTCCCTCTCAATCGACGACGCATCATCTGACACATCTGACAACTCCATTATGATGGATGAGGATATTGACCCAGACGCACCTCGAGTCGCTCAATGGGAGCCTGACGACTTCGAAGTCAATAGCGATCCACAGGATGAGGACACGAGTGAAGAAGAGGATCAGCCGGAAGAGAAAACTGCGGGACCATCTCAAGTACATCTGGTGAGTGATTCAAGGGATCAAGGGATCGAAATAATCATTTCTGACTTACCTATCAGAAATCACTCCAGACCGGTTTGTCAATCAGTCAACCATTGTTGCACTAGAATTGACTCGAGGACAGATCTATCTATTTTACCACTCGGGGCGCTTCGCAAGGCCCAGAGGGCTTTAGCACTTGCGCAAGCAGAGAGTGACTCTGACGAGGATGGTGATTCCTCCGACGGCGAAATATCTGCAGGCGATTCTGGGAAAGTTGAGCAAAAAAGGCCGGAGTGGAACACCAACCCCCGGAGGGATCTTGTCAAGCGCTCCAGTAAACATGCGTATGTATATGCATATTTTTCGATGCACAAACCTCAAATGGAAGCACAGGCCACAGGAGGTGACTTCAAAAAGACCAGTGACGCGCAAACGGACTGTGGTCGAGGTTAAAACACCGGTGAGCAACACTCAATATGAATTGATACTCTCAGAACTGATTTCCATTTAGCAAGCGCGCGACCCGCGGTTCTTGCCACTTGCTGGCGAGTTCTCGGATCACAAATTTCACGAACAATACGGCTTCCTTGCCGAGATTCACTCGACAGAACTCAAAGCACTCCGTGAAAATCTCAAACGCGCCAAAAAGCTGCTCATTTCTTCTCCTCGAGATTTACGCGAAGAACGGGAACAGGAAGTTGGACGGTTGGAGTTGGCAGTGAAGAGAGCAGAAAGTAATGTGAACAAAGACCGTCGAGAAACGGTCGAACAGAAGGCACTTGCTTCGGCTGCAAAGGACGAAAGAGAAAAGAGAAAACAAGGGAAAGGGGGATGGTGGATGAAAGAAGGTGACGAAGAATTACCGACATTCTCGTCTCAGTCAACTGAACAATGTTTTCACAGCGGACAAGAAGGAGCTTTTACTGCGTGCTCGCTATGACGCTCTTGCTTCCACAGGTGGCAAGGGTGCCGTCAAGAAAGCCATTGAAAAGAAACAGAAAAAGATTGGACAGAAAGAAAAGAAATCGCGCCCTTTCGCCCGCGAGCGACCCACATCCGCAGGAGAAAACTCAACTTTCGGCAAACGTGTTTCTAACTATACCGCAGCAGGGCCAACCGATCGACCGGAAAAGCGAAGAAGAGTCTGATAAATTCTTGAGCGGAAAAACTTCACAAGCAGAATACACTAGCACATTTGCAAGACCACATCAAGATGCTTCTGTAGCTCGCACTAATCTTCCATAAGCACATAACGGCCATTTACAAGTTGGACATCAAGAGAAAGGCCTTTCGTGGGCATGCCGGACCTCCACAATGGAGTCAAACCAAACCAAGCGCCCATCTTAGCGAACCATCGTCGCCGCCACCTCCTGTCCGGGCGCAACGGATCATCCAGGAGACCTTCCCAGCTGCCCGAAGTGTAAATACCTTCGCCTAGAATATATATATCCGTCTACTTACCGGTAAGCTGGTCGGGCACGAATAGATGTATCATCGTGATCTGTACCGCCACCTGTCCCTAAGGTAGAAGGACCTGCACCTGCATCGGCGTCTACTTGTTCCATGTCAACCTCAGAGGGATTATTGCCTAAATGGAACAAAATTTCCTACTCGAATACGAAATGTGTAAGAGCGATATATCAGATGAGTTAAAGCGTACCTTGCTGGTTCCGTGGTATACCACATCGTTGAGGCGCAAGTAAATCTTGTTCAAAAGTCCTGAATGGAAGAAATCACTGAAACGAGGTACTTTGCTCAAAAGCCCACGCTGCGTTAAAAATGCCTCCAAGGCGGCCCGGGGAATTGGGTGATACGCAATGGATGTGGGATAGTGTGGGTCAAAGTCAGAAGCATGAAGCTTCAGCGCTTTGATGACCCCGTTGTTGCGCCTCCACAAATCATCCTGCATCCACCAAGCATTAGCATCATTCAGCATCATGTAGAGGGACTTACCCAGAACAAGTACCACCAGGTAGCAGCTTCAGTGCTAGTGACAGCTGACAGTCGTTCATATGTGATTTCAAAGATAGCCTCGCTGCCCACCATGAGCTGCCGAACACGTAGATCTCGTTCTGTCTCGATAGAGCTCTCGGCCAGACCGATTGGGTCGCGAGGCTGATTGTAAACGAAGGCTAGAAACCGATACGAGAGAGTATCTGCCTTTTTCCTAAATTCTTCTGTTTGATGTTGGCGGTATGTTTCCAGCACGCCCTCAAGCTGCTCGAGCTTTGGGGGAATGATGCGCTGATTCAGAGCAAAAAATCGAGCCAAAGAAGGTGTCAACTCGTAGTCATCGACCAGGCCGATAGGACTACCATCAACTATCACACCACGGTCATACTTGAGCTGGATATCAAAGCCGCTGCCTAGTTGAACGCCTTGGAATACTAAATCTCCTTTACGCCCAATGCTGAGAACGGCTGTTTCGTAGTGCTTAGAAGTCATGGCATTGTACTTTCGGCCGCCAAAACACCACCGCGCGGTTGTTCCGATAGGCTACATAGCATCAGAAATTTGGTCAAATTTGCGAACAAAATAAACACCTTCGTATAATTATATGGCCAATACACTGTTTGGCCGTCCAATGCGCGAAGGGCCATGCGTATCTGACGTTTTTTCTGCACTGCCGGGTCATCGTTCAGCTTGATGTAGGAGTCGAGTTCCGTCACTGTCCGCAGCACAAAGAGTGGCCCGTAGTCGGAGCGGATGACCTATATCAATTTGAGTATAGCATTAAACTGGATAGTAAATGTCAATTACTAGCGTAGGAGGAAATGGGATCCACCAAGCGTTGCCGAAGTGCTTCGTGTTTCCAGACTTCATGGGTGAGTGAGAATCCTGCCAGTAGCAGTCGGGGCCGATGAGCCGCTTCAGTATCTGTTCCTCCATTCTTTTGTACCAAGCATAATCTGGACCATAGAGTAATGCCACAGCCTGTTGATAAGCATTCATGCCTACTTCCCGAAGGATCTGCGGGACGAGGGTCAGTGAACGCAAGTAAATCAAGATTGCAAAATAGATACCTTTAAGTTTTCAACATGCCTTTCGGCCGGAGAATTGGCAAAATCCAAGAGGTACGGAGGATATTCGGTATCAGGGGCTTGAGCGAACGACATGATCTGTTTGGTCGGTATCTTGCACTCTGGGCTGGTGAGTAGTAGCGTTGTAATGGCCTCTTGCCAAATCCGCCGTCTGGTATGCGGTGAAGAAGGGGAAATGTCCAAGCTGCATCAGAAGCATAAGCGACATGTTCTGAAGCAATGGAGTGTACTTTTACCGAGGAGAATAGATATCTATACCTACGAAAAAAGCTTCAGCTGAGTGATAAAATTTCCAATCACAAGGGCTTACTAAAATCAATGCGATGCGTCAACTCTGCAAATATAAGAAGCTCAGCGATACAATTCCTAGACTAGATATTGTGCATGAATACGCACTTTTAACGATATTTTGCATGAAGCTTTTATCAATGATTAAAAAATCTTTGCAAATAGATCAGTATGGGGTAGCAGGCAACAGAGGAAAGTAGGCACAAAAGCACAGGGTATAAGTAATAATATAAACACTGTGAATTGTCAGCAAGCCTTCCAATAGCAGTGGAAGCTGAGGCGTACCCGTAGAGAAGTGGTCCAGTAAGAAGACTTTGTCCAGGGATATCCAAAGCCACACCGAGCGATAAGGCTGACGTTGCAACATAATTTATACGCGAGGTGAATTCGGACGCGTTGTTCACCGGGTCCATAAACGGGGCAAGGAAGCATTGCACAAGCAAGAAAGCCGACATGGCGATCAACAACAAAACTTGTCGTACTACAGGGATATGTGTACGGGCTAGCGTTCGGAAGAGACAATTATCGGAGTTGATGAGGGCGGTTAGGAGTAGAGCGGTGAGTTTGAAGAGTAGATAGGTGGACTCATATGTCCCCCACCCACGCCGAAAACCTTGCGAACTGCTATGAGCATAAGAAGGCATATGTTTCACTGGGGAGACTGTACCTCTGTATAAAAAGGCGAAGGGATTGTGGTCTCTGGCCACAAGGCGCTGGTATTCTCTGTCTAATTCGCTGCTGCTTCGGAGTTTTCCTAATTCCGTGAAGGGATCGACAATAGGGGTAGATTCAATAATGGCTTGACGCAAACGTATAGGAAACCAGACAGTTAACTGATGGATCACGCTTTAGTGGCTGGACCTAAGTATAGTGCGGAATACTTACCGCTGCAAATATCAAGATTGCCATAATTATGAGGGGCGGCGCATAATTGACATCGTTGACTTTCATAGTTGTGGTCCAACAGAAATCAAGCGGGTCGCGATACTCTTCAGGGGGGCCCAAAGGAGGCACAATGGGTGGGAAGACGGTCGAATTAGTGTAAGGGTTTGGAACCACCCATAGGTCATCGGACCATGTCAGGACATGCACTGCCATAGTGCTCAGTGGAAGATAGATGACGGTGAGCAGAAATGTGACTATGAGGACGCCCCATCTACTGCTCGTGTCGTGTCCTTGGAGACCTTCAATGACGACTGAAGCGCGGATCCGAGACGTTGAACGATAGAAGAGATAGAGCAATATGGTGGCGATTATCATAAATATCACAAGAAAGATGATCGATTGCACAAGTGTTGAGGCAAAGTTTAAAGCCAATATGTTGGGTCTAGACCTGAGTCAGCCTGGTGAGTCATGGCAAGAAAGAAAATGCTTGCATCGTTCCAAAGAAAACGCTGTGCCATTCACTCGAAACATTGTTACCCGAACGTGGGACTGGACCTTACACGTCAGTGTGCAACCGAAAGACGGTTATAAGCACTGACTGATAGTATTCAACAGTAAAGCAAAGATTTGCACGGTGTTGAACAGACCCTGTAAGCTATAGAAGCTCGCAAGTACGCTGGATCCCTATTCAAATGATTAGACTAAGGCTGTCAGGCAAGAGATTCGACGGACTAACCATCACGCTTATACAGAGATTGACCAACCCTCCTAGCAGTGTCTTACGATCACGATACCAAGGAGGTATCGTGGAGTTTGTTTCCAGGTCCTCCAATGTTCTCTTAGCAGCGACCAAGCGATCCATTGGCGGAAATATCCCAACATCCTTATCGTGAGTTGTGCCCCTCGATGGTACAGTGCTGAAGGTGGGGGCAGGGAGAGTTGAAATGTATGCATCAAGCTTTGGAAGATATAGAGGCGCTGCCCCGCGAGACAGAATGGTTACAGCGGGTATTGGGGTATGCGGTCCCAGTCCTTCACGATCTCTGAATCTCCAGCCCCTTTGCGAGGTAGGTGAAGAGTCGTGAACGAGAGAATATTCCGAAACGTTATTTGTCTCTCCATCAGGAGGGTATGTGTGATTCTCTTTGCTGAGGAAGGATTCCGTTTCGTGTTCCAAGGCATGAGAGTCTCGGACACGCCGTCGAATGAGCGACGATCGGCTAGTAAGGATGGTATCGGCAGGTAGAAGCAGTTCGTCGGTGACATCGGTAGTGTATAAGGTAGTTGAATCATTCGTAGATATATCATCAGAGTTCGTAATTTCATGAGTGGGTGTGAATGGTAAACCATCTAGCTCTGCAGAAGGCCCCGGACTGGGGACCCGGCGGTTGTGCTTGACGAAGCGTGCAGAGACGTGTGGTGGATTATTCGGACCCTTGGAAGATGAGGATTCCATCTGGGACCCCAGTGGTTATGGTAATGCCGCCTTTGTGACTGTCTTGGAGCAAAACCGAGCAAGCATATGAATGGAGAGCTAGACGAGAGGCCAACAGATCGGAAAGGCACCGAAAATGCGTAACGATGCACGTGCGCGACGTCTACTCTCCATTATGACCACGCATCAATGACACACGTATGCATATCTTGACGGCCGCGGTCAGTTTACGATCCTAAGTTCGTCACTTATAATTGGCCCAAGACCACTTGAACTGAGCCTGTGACTGTCACGCGAAAATCTGGGTCATGAGCATCTTCTAAGACAGATTTTCGCCCAAGCTTCTCCCGGGCGTGACCAAAGAGTCATTTTGATCGCTATTTTGGACCAGTTGTGATCCTGTTCAAAGTTTGACCTACGCCACTCAGGCTCAGTGTAATAAACATGTGCACTTACTAAAAACCTCGGTCACACCGGATCGGCGTGAACAGTAGGTCGTAAATATACAGTACATCGTGATTGCTGGCAGTACTATAGTACCAGTGGAAATTTCGAAGATCACCAGCGGAATGCATAGCACGAGTAACACTTATAGAGATATAGCGATTCTGGCTACGTTCGTACTGCGCCCTATTTATCGTACAAATTTTCATAAACCACATGAATGCATAATCACAACCAAGCTTGGATATGAGCGCCGAACGGAGACTCAGCCAAGTATTTTCCTAGCGCATTCTTCTCTGTCACGGCACTCCCCGACGCGTTTTCCATAATCTTCGTATGTGTCAGGTCTTGCAAAATATGCTGTCCGATCGACGCGCCAGTGTCCGCGACGGACTTGAGCAAGGATTTGTGCATGGCATCATCTGGATGATTCTTTGCCACTTCCTCTGTCTTGTTATCCTGGGGCGGATACTTGCCAGGCACATAGGGCCAGTTGTCCTTCAGCTTCTGCTCAACAGGAAGCAGGGTGGCAACGAGGTCGGGATCCTGTTTCAGGTTTGTTTGCAATTGCGGCAGGATACTCTTTTGGGTGAGAACCGACGAGTGGATCTTCTCGTGGGTGACGTCGTTAGTCGAGGTAGGCAAAGTACGAGTGATCTTGTTGGTCAGAGTGAAAATGCCTGTCCTTGGGCTATTACAATCGTTAGCACCAAGTGCATGCTACTTCTAGTAATGTCGCTTACTCGTGGGGAGGCTGTTGACCCCAAGGATAGCATGGTTGAGGAAGACTCCACAGATATTTGTTGTCAAGCGACAAGAATGGCTCTACTTGAGACTGAAAAGGACAGGTTAGTTGATATGCTGGAGAATGAAAGGCCCCTTACGATCATCCAGGTCAGAGTCAGATCAGCCAGGTCGTGATCGTGCCATCCACCACCAATCTGCAAATTGGACATGTGAGTTAGAGCGATCAGAGTGATGCATTTCCAAACAACATGCGTACGTCTGAGTGGGATCCTGTAAACCAGCACTGCAGGAATATGATGCAGAATGAATAAAGGCTAACGCTTTATTAAATTGTATGACCAACTTGTTTTAGAACTTGACCTTTAGCTCTGCCACCTGGAGTCTGCTCAAACTTTGCACAATTCTGGGCCGAACATGGTTAGCTTGCAGATAAAGCGATGGCGAAGGGCTCACAAAATCTGCCCGAGTCTCGTTGAGAGCAAGCGCGTGGAAGGCGTTCTCCACGTGCTCTCCAAGAGTGTGATCAGGGAAGCCAAAGATCAGGTTCATTTGGTGCGATTTGCCAGTCAACTCTTCAGGAAGTCCGAGGCTACCGACGGTGTCGAATACGCCAACCACTCTGCAATATATCTCAGTTTTGTATGTTGAAGCGATTTACGTGGTAGGGCATACTTGATAGAGAATGAGTCCTGGTCAGAGTCGGCTCTTTTCTTTCCAGGTGAGTCATGAGCAGTCCACGGAGCCAGCTTTACATCCAAGGCCGCGATCTCTAACAACGGAGTAGATTGTCAGATCATGAATATGTCACTAAGAGGCTAAATACAGACCAGCTTTGTCCTTGGTCTTGCCGCGCTTCTGATAGGCAACAAAAATATCTGCAAAATGATCCATGTCCTGACGGTCTAAGACTCCAATTGCTCCCTGATTCAAAATAGTTAGCTCTCATACCGGAGTGTACACTGAAAAAAGGCGTCACATACTATGAATGCAGCTATCATACGCGCAGTGTAAGCGCCCTAATAAGCGCGAATAGCAGTTATTAGCACAACTTCCTCGGATAGTCGGAGCCTTTTACCCTGGAGAAGCCGAAAAGGAATATCTAAATTGAAAAGTCAGTTACCAGTTGCTTGCACCTATCGTTTTGATGTACCTCGTCGCCCGGCTGATAATTTCTGTAATGGGGTGGCCAGGCTTTCGTTGGAACGCAATGTAATCTTGGAAGCTATGTCTACTCACTGGGAGATGAAGCCGTATGCCTCTTGTACCTTTTCACCTGATTAAGTATATTTAATCCTTTGACAGCGTTCGAGGCAAGCATCGTAAGTACCTAGGGATGCTCCCGTGGCACCTTGGATGTACTCGGAGTAAAAGTTATGCTCGCTCCCAATGCCGGTCTGATAAAACACTACTTGAGGAGTGGCAGGGTTTCTGGGTGATGGTGAGTGCAGTTGAAGTATATTTATGATGAGCACCTTACGTGCGGGTATCCTCGTGATTGAGAGCCCTCGACAAACGCTACCAATGGCTATGAAAACTGCGGTTCGTGAAATCTGATCTGTGAAAGTAAACTTACAAGGATGTTCGTATATTTCCATCGGGCGTCGACTACGATACCATCTTGCCATGTTCTATGTCGTGGAAGTCAAATTAGTGATTCCAGAGCTCGAGCGAGCTAAAACTCACCCGTCACAACAAACGATCACCCTTTTGTTTATACGACCGCTGTGTTTGACGGGGTTGTTGTTTGGGTACTGAGAGGTGGGCGGTGCAGACATGTTATTGACGTGTTAGAATGACTGTGATAGAGGATGCTAATGGGAGTTGGAAAGAGGGTGCATAACAACTCGAGATAAGATCAGCGTTAATATATGTAGACGTCAGTTGCTGACCCGAACAATGGCTGTGCCTGTCAGGAAATCACAGGCACCCAGCGTCGCATGACAGCGCCCCAGGAGGGTCGTAAGCTATTTATACCGATCCAACTTCCTCAAATTGAGGGTTCCAGCCTTTTCCAGCGCTCACATGGTGTGGTCGATATGGAGAGCGGACCACAGCAGCCGTGCGTAATATATTCTGATGGTATTAGATGGGGTCCATGAGTGAATATTGTATGTGAGTTTGTAAGTCCAAGGATAAGAAGTTGAACGCTTGTCATCACTTGCCCAAACGCATCTCAGCGCCAGCATATTCATCTAAAGCCGCTCTGAAATCCTCTTCTGAGATAAGGGCAGGCATCGAGGCTCCGGTGTAGGCTGGTTGCGAAGAGCTGGGAAGAGAGATGGCATATATCATGAACACAACAAAGGGCGAGATGCGATGGCTGGGAGCTCACTATATTTCAGTCAGCTTCAATTGCCATGGAGGATAACCATGGAGTTCCAATGGCGCACAACGACTCCTTGAATGAGATAAATGATGTACAATCATGAGATTTGGTGGCGCAAGCCCACTTTGACCTAGCAGTCGCAACTCAATGACAGGCTGACATAATGCTGTGAGATGCTAACCTTCAAGGACCGAATCAAGGTCTTCTATTGAGAGCTGAAACGGCGAGGACGCTGACTTCTTCGATTGTCCTTGTATCGCATTCCGCGCGTATGAACGAGCTATCGAGGCTATTGTTGGTTTTGAGGCCTCTCGCGATATCAGATTCACCGTCAACGGTATTGACAGAGCATTCGGGTCCTTTTCTGCAAAAGTTCTTGAGCGCTCGAGGGCAGGAAAGCGACGCTGACGGGCTTACTGCGCCGGCGTTTGAGAACATTGCGACGCGTTTTATATGGCTTCGGTGCTCGAAGATCAGAGACTTGCAGTGTGACCATGCCCAGCTGTGCTTCAAAGGCCGGGGATATGGGCCTAGATCCAGACGTTTCGGAGAGGGGAGGGGTCAACGGGTATTCTAATTCTGAATCCGTATCATCTTCGTAGGATGGTTGATCTGAAATCAGACGCGCACGGATTTGTTGACAGTTACTCAAGGCAGCTCCTGTAAAGCCTTGGTTCACTACAAGCCTATAGCTATTTCAATTAATACTCACCTTCGGTATCATATACTGTTAACTCTTTGATTCCTGCCGCCCGGCACCATGCCACCGTCCTCGCGACAGTCTCCACAAGAGACACTTCAATGTATTCTTTATCATTACAGCCATTCGTGGCTAGTAGTAGAGCAAGATGAGAAGGTGTTTTGGACCGCACAGCGTTCAGAGGACGTGGTTTCCGACGATACAACAGCTTGCTCCAGAAATGAGAGAACGCGATTGTCAAAGAGTAGAAGCAATGGAATATATGAAGACATAGAGATGCCAGCATCTTGGAAGGTTTACCACGACCTCACTTTATGAGGAGAGGTAGAGCAAGATTCAAGGAATGGATTATGGCAACGACGTGGAGAGGGGAGAAAGGTGTCGATCACGTGTTGTCGTGACCTGTGAGCGCACCGACTCTGAGCTAGACACAATTTCTAAATTCTAAGTTAACACCATGTACCGTTGTGCGGCTCTTCATCCTTCAAGCTTCATGAAGTACTTGATATCATGTGCTGGGTGTAGATTACCCAGCATTGTATGCGCTGGCTTGAATTTAAAAATACACAATGTATGGTTCGTACATCTACTTGAGGTCAGGGTCGCTCTCCTTATGTTCCTCAATCCACCTCTGAATTTTCAATACCATGCCGTTCTTCCAGTTATCCAATTTCATGACCTGGTCATATTCATTGACGGTTTGAAGGAACACCTCCTCGTCGCAGTCCTCGACGGCGTCAATGATCGCGAGTACAAAGGGTGCTTCACGTCGTCGCTTATCGTAGAACTCGCTTGCTGCCCAGATGCCGGCGGGGTCTGTGTATTCCGCCATTTTCGTTTTGGCGTATGGCACATCCTAAAGCATGGTTAAAATGAAGTAGATGACACGCCGCAGAATACTCACGAATGTGCATACGGCACAAAGGCCGGATCTGAGTAGGTATTCCTTGACGCTGAACTTGGTCAGATCACTACCGAGAGAAGTCTTGGCCACCTGTTCGTAGCGGCTGATGGCCTCGCGGTAGTTTCCAAGTTCGGCGTGAAGATCGGCGGCATCCTTGAAACAAGCATTGGCGGTGCTGCCAGGAATATCAGTAGAAAGTTGATGTTAAGGTATAGCTCTCTTACGCTTTGGCATCCTCTTGAGTATACCACTCTGCAGCTCGATCAAAGCTTTTGCATGCCTCGGCCTTAGCCTTGGCCGCACCGCCCCAGTCACCCGCAGTACTTGCATCCTTCCCTTCCTGTAGGTGTATCTGTCCGATTTCCTTCTCTCTGTCCGCAGCCTGCCTAAACCGACCAGCTTTTGTCAGGAATGTAATTGTCTGTGACAGGGCAGCGACAGCCACTGTCTTCAACGATTAGTACTTCAAGATGCCTTGAGAGTGTAATGCTCACAGTCAGGGAAACCCATCTTGTACGACTTGGCTGCGTTCCACCAAGCATTAGCCGCATCGCTCTGCTCTCCTCCCTTCTCTCTGCATTCAGCTTCACGAGCAAATGCATCTCCGGCCTCTTTGAAGAGCTTGTCGATTTTGAACGAGTTTGCAGCTTGCTGATATAAATCTCCTGCCTCCTCCCATTTAGATTCACTGGACGAGAACCAACCGCCCGAGGAGTTGGCTTTCTTATCGGCTTTAGTCAAAAGGGCCTGAGCCGCCGATTTAGTCATGTTGGGCGAGAGTAAAGATTGAACGTGTTAGCAGTTGGCCAAGTGCGAATAGTAGTGGAGAACACGCAGCTTCGTCACAATCGCTACCTTTAATGCCCATGCTGTACTAACGCGGCTGTGTCACACTGTCAATTAATCGGGTTCAGGTCGCCTCAGTAAACGTTCTTCATCCCAACTACCACCTGCCTGCAGATTATCACCCAATGGCTTCATTGAATGTCGAAAATTTGACACGGCTCTCAGAAGCTCATCCAAAGCCCGCTCATATCCACTTCCAATATGGCACTGCAGGTTTCAGAACACTGTATGTTTTGCCCATTTCTTCGATCCCGTAAAGGACTGATCACATCGATTCTGTTAAGTGCGAGTACCTTGGACTCTGTCCTATTCAGGGTGGGCGTGATCGCCGCTCTCCGCAGCAAGAAGCTCGACGGCAAAACCATCGGTGTCATGGTCACTGCTTCACACAACCCCGAACCTGTCAGATTCAATCTGATCCTGACTTGATTATCGCCATTTACGCTATTTAAAACAGGATAATGGAGTAAAACTCGTCGATCCGCGTGGAGAGATGCTGGAATCCGCTTGGGAAGGTCACGCCACAGCACTCGCGAACGCGTCCACGGAGGAATTCGTCGCTGCTTTGGACGCGTTTATCAAATCTGCCAAGATTGATCTTTCCAAACCGTCGCGAGTCGTTTACGCAAGGGACACCCGTCCTTCAGGGCCTGCTCTCATAGCAGCCCTTGAAGATGGGCTCACGGCCATTGGCGCCGAGGCTCGCAACGCAGGGGTTACTACAACGCCCATTCTCCACTACCTTGTACGTTCTATCAACACGAAAGGTACAAAAGAGTCGTACGGAGAAGACTCCGAGGAAGGATACTTCACCAAACTTAGTGAAGCCTTCAAGAAGCTTGTCGTACGTTCTTACCCGAGGCCTAGAGACAGTGCTATTCATTACCCACTACATTCAGGCTGGGCGCCCTGTTTCTTCTCCCATACTCATCGACTGCGCAAACGGAGTGGGTGCCCCCGCTGCTGAAACCCTTGCCAAGTACATAGGTGGTAGTCTACCCCTTCTCTTGGAAAATACGGCCATCACAACCCCAGGCGCACTGAACCACTCTTGCGGAGCTGATTTTGTGAAGACAACACAGAAGCTGCCCCCGTCTCTCTCTTCTGTTCTCAAGCCCGGTCAGCGAGGGTGCAGCTTGGATGGTGACGCGGACCGTCTGATGTACTTTTATTATGACGAGCGCAGCCAATTCCACATGCTCGATGGAGACAAAATCGCTGCACTTGTGGCAGCTTTCATCGTTGAGCTCGTTAAGAATTCAGGACTTGAGGGACATTTGAATGTGGGCGTTGTCCAGACCGCATATGCCAACGGTGCATCCACAAAGTATTTGGAAGAAGTGAGCGATCTGCCTTTCACCTGTATTGCAGAAAGCTCATTCCAGCCAGCGACTCCCAGTGAAATGCGTGTCTACCGGTGTTAAGCATCTTCACCATGCGGCAGAGCACTATGACATCGGAGTTTATTTTGAGGCCAATGGGCACGGCACAGTCCTTTTCTCTCCGACCAGCCAAGACAAACTCGCCACATATGAACCTTCGACGCCAGCTCAGTCGACGGCGCTTAACCATCTGATCAACCTGACGCAACTGATCAATCAGACCGTCGGCGATGCATTGTCAGACATGCTCCTTGTTGAGGTTGTGCTGGCTCATAAATCATACACTGGAGTGGAGTGGGACTCGCTGTACGAGGACTTGCCAAACCGCTTGGTCAAGGTTACAGTCAAAAACAGAAATGCTTTCAAGACTGAAGATGCCGAAAGACGCTTGGTCAGTCCTCCAGGACTGCAAACGAAGATTGAAGAGATGGTTCGGCGTTACGATGGTGGTCGCTCATTCGTTCGTCCAAGTGGCACCGAGGATGTAGTGAGGGTGTACGCGGAAGCCATGTTGAGACCGCAGGCTGATGGCGAGTTCCACCTATCGTCTTCCGAAAGATTTTTACTGACGTTGGACTCACAGAGCTTGCTTTCCGTGTGGCCGGCTTGGTGTATGATGAGAGTGGTGGAGACCCAGTTCAAAGGCCAAAGGAGTTCATTTAATAATATAATATATCAAGATGTAACATACCTCAATGAGCCAGCGGAAGATGAATGCACTTTATCAAAACTTTATCATCATTGTCCCGAGGAGGCCTCCAGCAAAAGGCCGTACGGTGTCAGCCAGTGACAGGTGGCAGCAGGTGGCAGCATCATGGCGTGCGAAACACGTAATCTGTCGCGCGCCCAGTGCTTCCCGGCACAGGCTCTCGAAACACCTCATTTGATTCGGTGATATGCAGTATTCGTGTCCAACCTTCCGCAAACCACCTTCTGTCAAATGTGTCGCTTCGTGATATACAAGGGTACCTCTCCTGTTCAGCTATCACACGTTAGTTTGCCAGACTATCACTTCGGAGACACCACAATTTAAGCCTATATACTACCAGTTGTTGACTCGACCGTGCCACTCAATCATCAACCAAGCCTTTGACTCTCGCTTACGTCTGGATCGAAGAAGGCCTATCAATGGAGACGGCTTTGGTGTTGGTGTGTAATTTGCGCGGTACCCGATATCCATTGTGAGCTCGAGCTCATTTGCAACAGGATGGTATGACTCGGTCTACGATGAAGAGCTAGGCAGCCAGCCGTGCATATTCACTTCCGTCACTCCAGTATGTCTATGAATCACACCCTCCTGGTCGTCATCTTGAGTTGTTGCAGGCGTGGAATAACATCAATCTTACAAGGCTTGCGGAGAAGATCAAGTCACCCCTTGTTTTGTATAATATCTTCACTCAGTTAGCTTCCCCATCTAATTCTTATGCAGCGGTCATGTGCGGGCGACAACTGCAGGATCCTTGTCCCTCGACAATTGCCACCCCTTCGTGCATGGGAAGCTCATGGTCAGCGCACCAACAATCAATGAAAACTCATATTCAAGTTTCCTCAGTTCATGCACAACGGCGGCATTGCAGATTTCCCGTTGATCAAGCGCAAGCTCCAAGCTGTCCTATCGGATGATGTGTTTGATGTCGTACAAGGGAATACCGGTAGATACTTCTCTCTGGATGAGTCACGCCGCCCAATTAACTATGACCCAGACTCCGAATGGGCATTTGCTTTGTTTCTATCGAAGGTAGCCACTCAATTACATCCTGTAACCCAGGACTCACGAGCTTCTTTGTAGCTTCCTGATCCCCACGCGAAGAGCTTTACACCTAATGTCTTGAAACAAGCGATGCTGGAAACAATCGCCGCATTAAACAAATTCACAGATGACGAGAACATCACCGAAGTAAGCATAATCTCGCTATCTGTCTGCTTTGAGTGTTCATTCGCCTCTATCTAGCCCAGCCTAATGAACTTTTGTGTAACCGACGGCGATAGTGTGATTGCCACCCGATACATCTCGTCTCGAAAAGACGAGGCTGCGTCCCTGGTATGTTTCTCATTATTTAAGTTTCATCTTGCTCAATGCTCAATGGCCTATAGTGGTACTCTTCGGGAACGGAGTTTAGTGAATACGCCAAAGGTGGTCATTACAAGATGTCCAAAGCAGACAAGCGAGAGAACATTATTATGGTACTGCTTCTCTACACTTGACTTGTCCCGACTCTCATAACTGCCTCTAGATTGCGAGCGAGCCATTGACTTTTGAGAAAGGTGCGTTTTTCCAGTTGACAGGCGTCTCGTCTTCATCTCATTGGCTGTTCTAGCGGACTGGATGGAAATCAAGACCAACCATATGGTGGTCATCACACCCAAGATGAATCTCCTGCAAATACCTATCGTCGACAAATACTATGTTCCCCCCTCAGATCCGGCCGCTCTCAACCGGGGAACCGACTTTGCCGCTGCAAAAGGTCTACTCAGTCCACGCAGAGCGTTGCAGCCTGTGAACACCCCACAAATCAGTGTTTAATCACACTACGATGTATTTCAGCGTGTACAATAGAAATAATAGAATATTTATGGACCATAATATTAATGTCTTCATGATCAAAAGCTAGTGCGGCATTTGTATACGTCTCAGACTTTTGACATCGTCGCACAAGTACTGGCAGAGCGCACTGCGTCCCTCAAGGCCTCATCAGCCATGACTATAACACCATGGTTCGTCTGGACGGCCGTAGCCAACACTGCCAGGTCCGTTGCTCTCAATATTAACTTTCCGAGGTCCTCACCCCTCTCAAAGATTGTCCACAGTGTTACAGATTCTCATTTACTTGCCATTGACGCTGGCAACCCTATCCGCACCGGCCTTCCTACTGTTGTCGTTATTGTCGTGCATACAGTCTTTCATACACGGAACACTCCTGCTCTTCTGGGGATCTGGAGCGTTAAGCGTCATGCAAATGCCAATTCATCCGATCCTCTTGCTTACCTGCTTCCATGCATTCTCCTCCTCTGTCCATCCTTACCTTGTGACGGCTACATCCATATGGGGTGTTTGTTTAAGAGCATTCGGGCCCATGGCGATTATACTAGAAGGCGTGTCTAGCCTGCTTGTGTCGCAGAAAGTGGGACAGGTGGGGAAACGGCTCGTGGGTGAAGGAGAGGGTTATCAATTTGCATTGCTCATCGCCGCCGCGGTGGGATATGTGACTTCGGCATGGGTCATTGTCATCGTGAGTTCAAGATTTCCTGAGCTAGAACTGCCGAGGCCTGACATCCATTTCTAGGCATATCCCGCGGCCGCTTCCTCTCCTCTATCTTCCACAATGATTGGGGTAAAAGGCCTTGCAATCGTTCTCTGACACAAACTTATGTTTTATAGGTGGCATTGACGGCATTCGTATTTCTCACTTTCATTGGCTTTGCTCTGAGAAGGACGAATATCATTGAATCTAGCGCATTAGCGCTCTTCATATCCTACAACATCTGGCTGTGCGGCTTCGATCAAACCAGCTTCTCGGACCCGTCATCATCTTAGTATGTCTCTATCCATGCATTCTTTGACAACTAGAATGTCTGAAATGTGCGCAGTGCACCATTGATCCCAAATATTGTTCCACATCTGCAAACTCTGGTAAACTTCATCACCAACACATTGCCAAAACCGGTCCTCGTTGCTCTTCTGTATCGCTTAGCAATTTTGCATTTTGCATCGCAAATTCTTCCTACTATTGGCGCAGATAGTTGGGAATCCGAGGAAGGCGTCGACGACGGCTGGGACGGGAGACCTGTGAGTAGCAGTTGTGAGTTCTTGGCACGCTCACCAACTAATACTAACTCAACAGACATCAACTTTGACGCGCATAATATACCACTATAGGCAATTAATCTTCATCATGGTGTATTCCCACCTTCTCTGTAAGCCTCTCCCATTTCGATACGCCTATTGCTGATATCCTCGCAGTACTCGATCATTCTTCGCAAATTTGGTGGAGATTTATGAATATTGGTTTCACCCTGGTCATGTGGTCCATTGAGCTGCTAGTCAGCGGTGATGGAGAAGACGATTCCACCAAATGGAAGATTGACTAATCAATCTGTGTGATATTCAAGATGTGGATATCAATTATGATTCACCGTACACATTTGTGCCCTGAAATACGATTACAACACTTTCTTTCAACTACAATTCTTGGCTGGCGCAAAACGAAAACTGATGAAGTAAAATAGGAGGGTGTAGAGCACTCAAGTTTAGAAGGGGAATGTCAGAGGAAATACATCGACTTCTGCATGTTGGGGTGCAACGTTCTGTATCCAGTCTTCCAGTGCGTAAGATCAACGACTGATTTGCCGTCCCCGCTCGAAACTGTGCCTTCGCGGTCGAATCCTAGGTTGGGGTCAAAGTGGAACTTGGCCCTTTCGCAAACAAGCTGGTATTGATGATAAGCTAGCCAATCAAGGCAATGACAATATGCATCACTTACATCCGCATCTATAAGTGGTATTGTAAGCTCAATATGCACTTAGATTCAAGAAAGTGTGCTCACAGTACACAGGCGCCGGAATAGAAACAGAGCGAGTCGCTTTGGCGTAACAGTGACACAAAGTGAAGGAAAGTTCCTGAAGGCTGATAGATCGTCGAATCAATTTGAAGTAGTCACAGACCGAATATTATAATACTTACGCATCGGGATGGTTCCCAAAAATATCGTCACGAAGCACAGTGTAGTGGCTCGGTCGGCTGGCTGTGGTCGGCGCGTTTTAGCTATGCGCCCTGAATTTACTGGGAGTACCGCACTCACTTCCTAGCAGGCCTCCATGAGAAAGCAAGAAGAAATCTGCAGCAAGTGGGCTGTCTATCCCCTCATCTGCCACGAAGCCTGCGGGACAGTTCCCGGTCCTGTCACCACCGCTATCAAAGCCCCGCATATTAGCCATACTGTTTGACCGTAGAGATAAAACTCAGTCGATAGATGAAAATAGACTAACTCTGACTGAGGAAAGAAGCGAACATGGTGCCTGTAGTTGATCGTGAGTCTTGCCAGCATAAACACAGCCGTAAGTATTGACCTCTTTCCAACAACTATGTAGGTGATTCGAGGCTTTTTGAGGGATCCTCCTTTTATCTCCCAGAGCACGTCGATAGCCTCTGCATGATGAGATGAGTCCTAGCCATCGAAATGAATAAAAAGACCATACTCTGCATAGCGTTAATCTCAAGCTGGCCAACTCCTTCGAATTCTCCTTCGGATAAACCATCACGATAAAAGACGATTCGCGCAGGCGGTGCTTTGTTCTTGATGCTGAATGCGTTTATTGCTTCCTGAAACCAACGTTAGGCGAGAGTAAGGACCATGATAATGAGGGAGGTGAACGAGCCTGCATCATCTCTTGAAGGTCCTCGATACTTTCCTGACGTTGTGCCTGAACTCTCGAAAGCGCCGCGTATTTCAAACCATCAAAGTCATGAGAAAACACCAAACTCGCAACCGAGGGTTGATTAATGCCCGCTCCCGGATGTCCAACATCGGCACCTGTGAAACATCTTCTAGTGATTGACCAAAGTTTGAAAGAAGCCACTTACCGACGATCATAAAAGGCCCTTTTTGCAGCTCTTCAAGTGCCTTGCTTTTAGTAGTGGAGGTTATCCCGCCAAGCCTAATGTTCACTCTGCGCGAAATAATTCAGTAGACGTTTCAACTCCTGCGAAATGAGTCGTTACTTCAAAGCTACATTGTTGCAGTACTGATTGAGGCCCCTTGGCTTCAATTTGTCTGCTCTCTGAACGGGATTGACATAGGCGTTAGAGGCAAGAGCCAGTTCTAAAGACTTCTAAGGAGCAAAACGTACCAAGCACTGAGTCGGTATGCCGCCGGTTACGTCTCCAAAATGTTTTACCGCTCTCCTGATCTCGTCAGCTGGAAATGGTAGTACGCAGAAGATGAGATCAGTCTGCTTCGGCTTTGGTGGCCTCTCCATGTTGGAAGGGAACTTTTCGATTTGTGCCGTCGCACCTGCAATCGCAGCTTGGGAGATTTCGCGTAATATCTAATCGATGTCAGAATAACTTACAAATAAGCATATACGGCCCTTACGTTTCCAATATTCCCTTGCCCATTTGCCTCCAATACGACGAACGGCTGGAGATGCCCTAGATACGGATATTTGTCTTCAATCTGTACATTCTGACCGTGAGGTAATAAAAATACATACTCATGTCTAAATTGCCGTGTCAAAAGAGTGATAGAACAGGGAATACTAGAACTTACTGAGGTTGGAGAAGCACTTCGTCATCTCAGAAACAAACAGCTCCACATTTCCCCTGTCCCGTGGTGAAAAGTTTACCACCGCCCAAGATACCAAGGCACTCGGTTTGAGGAACTGCGCTCTCATGACGTTCCACGAGCCGTCCTTGATATCCGCCTGGAAAGGAGAACCATCAGAGCCAGGCGGGCGTACTAAGGAGGAAGCCGCTTACTTGAAATTTATTGGCATACAAGACCTGTGGCTTGGGCAAGACGCGTCCTTTTACTAGGTTATCGAGCTCAACACTATCACATTCATTAATCGAGACTGGTATTAGGAGACTCACTCGTAACTGGCGTTGGGGAGACCGCCATCCCAGCATCAGACATGAACGGCGAATTTCCATACTCGAAAATCTTCAAATATGAATTAGTATGTCATCTTCCATCTTTTCTAATCGCCGACTTACAGGCGCGGCCATGCTTGTGTTATCTCTTGGTGCGTTGGCAATTGCAGCCAGTCGATCGCCAGGCTTCTTCGTTGCGAACTTCACCATGTCCTTTGAGAGACTGGCGGGGAGCTTCCGCTTGTACATTTGTCCCGGGATAACATGGCACACCTCCAGCGGAAAGATAGCCGGATTATCTTTCCTTCCAACGTTTATACCGATGGCATTAGGGAATCGCATCGTGAGCCCGTGAGCTAATTTAAAATGTGCCTGCTATTGTTAGTCCACAGCATGGTTCGGCAATTTGACAACGCTAACCGCTACAGTTCTTTGTTGCCCATCGACGTCAAAGATGTAATGGCCCGCCGCAGATACGAGGCCGGTGATTTTGAACCTCCGAGGCTTTTTGGTACCACCTTGAATGCTGCCAGGAATATTGAGCTCAATTCGGACGTCTTTAAGAAAGCTTTTGAGCTTCCGAAAATTGGCGTGATCTTGCGAAACCTCTAGATCACGAGGGTTCCGCGATCCAATAACCTCAAGGGACACCTCTAGGAGGGGACCACTCTTATACCTTTTGTTCGCGCATATAAATATGAAGAAGGCGGAGATGATGGAAGGTTAGGCTCACATTACAGCTGTGCTGATGTCCACATTAACGAGCATCCTTCCTATATTCGGCCGTATACTCCTGATTATGCGATCGAATGGTTAGTTATTTTTGCTGTCCTGAGAAGAAATTACACAAACTGGAAATAGCCGTTCCAAAATTCTAAGCCAAGACCCCCGTGGTGCTTGCCTATGTCTGAGAAGTATGCTCTCAAGTTGTGAGGATACATCCTAGTAAGAAAGAGGTAAACATAGCGCGATGACGAGATAGATACGCTGCATACATATTAGGAGCTGCTCTGATTAGAAGCTGGAGTATGTTTATGGCTGTGAAAGTACGAGAGGTTGGTGCGCCGGCTGTCCCATTTATATACGCCGAAAGAGCTCTGAGATGATATGAGATATGATACACGAAGTTGATGTTGCACTCACCGAAAATCTATGGTATCAGCGCTGGTGTGCGTCAACTGGACCAAGTAGACTCCACGAGGGGGCACACCGGGGACGGGTGCCCTGTCGGACATGTGGACCGCGATCTGTGAGATCAATAAAATGTCAAGTGTGTACAAGGAGTGATTGGGATATAAATCACCGTCTCAGAATTTCCCTGGAATTTCAAGAGATGCGAAACATATAGGTTGTTTTTTCCGTCATACACTCCGTTTGGCTGGAAGATATTGGGAGCTGTTCGGGTCTGGAGACGGTCAATAATCTCCAGCGCTTGGCGGGGCCCCTTCGGTTCCGGACTTATGCCTATGGAACTTGAGATCGAATACTTGATCATGGATGCGTGTGTAAGATCAGAACTTACGGACTAACAGGCGAGCGTCGAGGAAGGGTGCCATGTTGAGCATGGTGAAATACACGGAATAGAAGAAGAGCCGTACCGTCATATTGATAGAATATTTTCCTCGGTAACGAGGTCACAGCGAAAGAGTTGGTGTAAACGCTGAGGGGACGGCCGGCTTTGCCGCGCTGACGGTTGGTTACAGACATGTCTGTGTTCTAGATAGCGAGCACAGGTCAAGATCTTCCAATGCTGGGGTCAGTCTACGTCCTTTTATATGTAGTGAAACGCTGGCGGGACCCGTTATGAGCGTGAAGGTTCAGCTAGAACATGAAAGGAAGTGGTTCTTTCTAAAGGCATCGCACGTGCAGTGGTTGATTCTGGTCTAAAAGGCACCGACGCAAGTTCGGGACGTCATTCCAATGTCAGTGGCGTCACATGTTGGTCGATATTCTCCATGTCTAAAAGCTGTTTGGGCCGCCCTCCAAGTCTCCCATATGGTGCCGATTTGGTTCAAAACGACAGGGCAAAGGGTCGAGCCCCTTCTAACACAGAGGCGAGATGCAATCATCCACTGATTGTGAATGATAAGGGCCTTAGTGGCGTCTGGAAAGGGGGCTACCCCTAGCTATCCACCAACTGGCCAACCCGATAAGCAATCAACTTCTCACCTGCTCCCTCCTACTCCGGAGATCGCTTGAAAGATAAGCCTGGACGCTCCTAAGTGCAGCCGAGCCCATTCCGGAAGACCTCTGAGCTTGAGCACTAACATAATCCGTCATGCAAGCTCCACTTCAACTTTCAAATGCTCGCAAGGAGGCAGGGGCCACAGCGCCAGTAACGGCTCTCTCAGCAGGAGTCCGCTTTAGGCAGATGTCGGCTCATGTAGCAGACATACCGCCTGGTGCCATCGAATGATCTCCCGGAACTTTCAAACGGACTGGGGTAACTCCGTACCGTCGCTTGGTTAGTAGTCGAGGCTCGAAGAAGGAGGATGATGGGATCACTCTCAGGCTTCACCATCTCGCACGATAACGCATGGAAGAGTAACCTCACAGATCCGAGTCGCGGCACTTAAGGGCTTGCCAAGGATGTCATTCCGAGCGATGTCACTGCTTAATCGCACTGTGGCTGTTTTTCTTTATCTTTTCGAGCTTCCAGCCAAGTATTCAGGAAAAAATATATCAGCGTCATAGCAAAGCATATATCAATATCATGAGGATTACATTACGCTTGTGATGGCAAAGGTAACGGAAGCTAGCTGTTCTCCTTCCACTCAGCCTCTGCTTCATCCTTGCCTTCGTAATACTCCCTCTTCCAAATCTGAGCTTTGCGCTTAATCTCTTCAAGGATGTATTCACAAGCTATGAAAGCTTCCTTCCGGTGAGGCGAAGACACAGCAATGACAATCGACGGCTCTCCGACGGGCACTGTACCCAGGCGGTGATGTACAGAGCATCTCAAGGGTGAGGCTGGTTGAGTGGACGTGTGATGGTCCGAACGAGAACCATTGGCCACAGCAGCCTGCACGATGTTCGCCATTGTTTTTATAGCCAGTTTACTGTACGCTTGGTACTCGAGCCTAGTGACGACGTTTCCTACAGCGGTAAATCTACCGTTGAGGAGAGGGCAGGGCAGGGATGAAACTACCTTTGAAGGAGTCTCGAGTCGTGCCAATGAAAACGACGGAAGCTCCAGCAGCAGCATTTCCGACCGATGCAGAGATTTTTTGAACATCTAGACGTTGGTGAGTCAAAACGCAGATGCCTTCGGGGAGCACCCAGACTGCGTCAATCGATGTAGCAGGTGAAGAAAGCATGGAAGTTTGGATGCAAAGTGCGCTGGCAGTAGTTGCACGATCGCGGGCCGGCGCCTCTTTTCCAAAGTGGTCATCCACAAGCTTCCACAAGTCATCCACCCCCATGACCTGCAGGCTATCAACTCAAGCTCTATGGCGCCTCTCCGCCCGAAATTACGGAGCAAAGCGTTCCTTCAGCCTCGTGGAATCTCTCCGCAGAAATGCTCCAATTGACATACATCCTGAAGTTGCCGACGCGCTGGCAAACAATAAGCCCGTGGTCGCTCTTGAGACTGCTCTGGTGACGAACGGAATGCCCTATCCAGAAAACTTGGAGACGGCTCGCTCTGAGGAGCGAATTGTGAGAACAACAGGGTCTATTCCTGCGACCATCGCAGTTCTAGGTGGCCGCATTAAGATCGGTCTTGAGGATGCTGAAGTAGAGCATTTGGCCACCGCTAAGTCAGCTGTCAAAGTGTCTCGCAGAGACATTGGACCAGTGATCTCTCAGAGGATGGATGGCGGTACAACGATCAGCGCTACTCTTATATTCGCTGCACTGGCCGGCATCAAGGTGTTTGCTACTGGAGGGTAACTCACTTCGTCAAGAACACCTATAGCATGCTCTGATCTCCTTTCAGTTTAGGCGGAGTACATCGTGGGGGAGAGAACAGTACGTGGAAGATTTCAACCTAATTTACTTTTGAGATTGATCTGCTTTCAAGCAATGGATGTATCAGCCGACCTTCACGAGCTCTCCAGGTACCCAGTTGGTCTTGTTTCAGCCGGTGTGAAGTCGATATTGGATATAGGAAGGTATGTTCGTGGATATGCTTGATGATCATCATGCTAAATAGCTTATCCGGCAGAACCCTCGAATATTTGGTAGGTTTATTTCTCGTCATTCGTGCCTCAAGCACTCATCCATACGAACAGGAAACGCTAGGCGTCCCTGTGATATCCTACTCCAAAACCAATGATTTCCCAGCCTTCTTCTCTACAAAAAGTGGATTCAAGGTGCTAATTTTGCTCAGCGAATAAAGATGAAGTTAACTCGTTAACTCGTCGTTTCTGCAGACTCCCTGGAGAGTGGATGATCCAGCATCCGCAGCCAATATACTATGTAAACGTTTCATTTATTTGCTCCAACAATCATCGTCTGACACCCTTCAGTCACACAGTGGCAACTCGGGATGAATAACGGCGCTTTGTTTGGTGTTCCTATTCCTGAGGAATATGAGGCAGCCGGTGCAAAACTTCAAGAAGCTGTGGACCTGGCTGTGGCAGAGGCGGATCAGAATGGTGTCAGCAAAAGAGGCAAGGAGGCTACTCCGTGGTTACTTCGACGTGTAGCAGAGCTTACTGCCGGAGGGTCATTGAAGAGCAGTACGTTTTTTTGGTGGGTTTCGGCATTCAAACACTAATCCCAATATTTTAGATATTGCTCTGATTGAAAATACTGCACTTGTCGGTGAGTTTTGCGTATCTTGACAATGCATAACAATTAATGATTCATGTTGCAGGTGGCCGAATCGCTGCAGAATACGCGAAGCTTGTAGGTTCGCAATCGGACGGTGGTGACACAGGCACAGTGAGAAGTCCATAGATGCTTTGTATTAAAGAACCACGCGAACCCTTTTTATTTTGTCTAAAGGCACACTACTTCGAGCGCGGCTCCTCACAGAACGTAATTTCCGGTTTGGTTGCGCCAAATCCCACAACAAGAGTGGCTGAAGTCGCAGTGGACCTGGCGCCAGCAAGTGATGTTCTTATTTTCTTGCATCTCTCTACGCTGACAATCTTCGGCTAGCCTCCGGCGGAACTGATAATTGTGGGATGTGCTGCAATAGACATATCGGCTACAACAGTCACCGACTCCATTCTAGATTTGCACTCGACCTCTCCTGGTTCTGTTGAGATGAGCTTGGGTGGCGTAGCTCGGAATATTGCTGAGGCGGCGCATCGTCTTTCTGGATCACATTCCACCGGATCTCCTTCTAAAGCCCTATTAATCTCACCTGTTGGAGACGACGCATTCGGTCGTGTCATCCTAGAAGAGACGAAGCTTATCGGAATGAGAGACGATGGATTGATACAGCTACCCAAGGCTCGTTCCGCGGTGTGCAACATGCTGCTGAGCTCGACTGGTAACTTGACCGGCGGAGTCGCAGACATGGATATCATCAAGAGCTTACCGGCAGACATGGTGCATGCAATCTCGAAAATTTTATTACACCAAGGCTGACTGAACTTTAGATTTTGCGAAAATTAGCAAAGCACCATCCTGCCATAGTGGCTCTGGACGCAAACTTGTCGGAGCAAACACTTAAGGAACTGTTGAAATATTGTAACGTGAACACCATTGATGGTATGTCATTGAAGCAGAATAAGCCTCAAATTAGGCACTCATACCGCTAAATTCCGACTCTTCCAGTCCTCTTCGAGCCTACGTCTATTGTTAAATCAACATCAATTTTCTCCGCTATAGCGTCCAGCCCGGACTTTTCCGCACAGCGCTCACCCGTATCCTATGCTACTCCAAACCTCTTGGAATTGGCACATATGTATCAAGCAGCCCGCGACGACGTTTTTGAACTTACGTCACATCCGTCGTGGTGGCAAACCATCGACAACTTTGCGATTTCACACCAATTTCGGATGGAGCTTGAACACCTAGCACGCAGACCCGTATCTGATGAAGACAATTCTAAAGGAACTCTTTCGTTTCTTCTTGCGGATGGGATCGCTCAGATGGCTATCAACCTCTTGCCATTTTTTTCAAGCCTGATCATCAAGTGTGGCGATCGTGGTTTGGTGCTGGTACTTCGCATCTCTGACCCCGCGAAATGGTCAAAGGAATATTCCAATGTCCATCGACGCCGGATTGTTGCGCACGGAAAAACTGAACAGGATATTGTAGTTTTGCAGCACATACCTCCTCTCCCTTTGGCAAAGGACAGCATAAAGAATGTTACAGGCGCTGGAGATACATTGGTCGGGTCTCTCCTCTCATCCCTTCTTCGGCATCCGGACATGTTCTCCGATCCTGACTTGTTATTTAATGGCATGCACGCCGCACAAACCGCTGCTATAATGACCCTGCAATCGCGGAAGGCAGTCTCCCCTCTGCTTTCACCTATTATATCCCGTTAGCGGCATTTCAGGTTAATATTATTCTCCCGTCCTAGCTGGAAGGCCATCGTTGCGTAGAGGGCCAACTTGAACTGTTTCTCTCGCTCTTCGCTGATACTCTTTCGAGGCCTTCTCATTCACTCTTTTGGCTTCTTTCAGTTGGTCTTCATACCGTTTCTGCGATATTATTTATGCTTAAATAGAGGACATACATTCAAGAATACACACTTACCTTGGCACCATGCTTGAGGCGAGTTATTATGTTCGCAGCTTGTCCCTTGGTCAATTGGGTAAGGTCTTGAATGCTATCGCAATCCCCAATCGAATTGTTCCGGGATTTTGCGACTACATTCTTTTGCATCTCAGATGCAGGAGTATTTCTCCATTTAGCAGTGCGAAGGAGCCTTGTGAAAACGTCATTCAGCGCATAGTTTTGGTGAGTACAAACCAAGCATACCCGAGCGACAAGGACCCATGAACAACTTTCATTTTCGCATAAGTATCACAGCCTCTGACAGCATCGCCGAGATTCGCAGCCGTCAAAACCTTCCGACTACGCAGGTAAGGAGACATTTTGAAGGCCGCTGCGGTGGCACGATCCAATGACGTAGGAACAAAGTGCGCCTCGTAGTGCCTCTCGTGCTCTAAAAACGTCACAATACGTGAATAGTCACCATATCAAATAATGCATACCTTCATTAGCTTCTGCAGGTCTTATGCGGATATAACCTTTTCCCAAACATTCTAACACATAAACGTTACCTCCGCAACCAACCCATGCATTGCCGCTTAATTTTGCTATGTGCGGGGCGCCAGATGATTGATCAACGAGCGAAAATGGATTTTCATGGTCTGTGTACGTGACCGATTTCGGCATGGGGACGCTGACCGAGTTATTGGAAGCGTACTGAGCGACGGACGAATCGATATGGGTGATTGCCCGCGCGGCTCGTTCTTCGAGTAGCTGTGTTGTTTCATCTAAGAGCGAAGTCGTCATGGCGAACTGGATCGACGACTTGAAAAGTCACCAACCATCAATAATTTCGGTGGGGTCAAGACCAAACAAAGTGGGTGTTGAGACCACTCCAGCCACGCGACCAGTACTGTCCACGAAATCGATGATGCGACAGTTTTTTTTGCCAGTTCCAGGCGACTGCCTCATGCCTCTGCCAATCTGATGCGAGTATTTAGAGACAGGCAGCGCGAGCCTGAAGACCCATACCATTTGGGCGAAAACATTTCTGGATCTGGTGGGCCGAACAACAATAACACAATCGATGTTGGGGATATCGGTACCCTCTGTCAGTATGGCTTATTAAAGACATTAGACAGCTTCACAGTACCATAGATTGTAATATGGCTCACCACAATTGATAAGTACCGGAAACATGCCTTTCCTGAAGGAACTGATAAGATCTCCCCGTTCAGCTACGGGAGTTCCAGAGAACACATAACGGGCATCTATTCCAAACTTTCTAAAGGTGTTGGTTAAGTCACGGACATGGGCAAGGTTAACACAGAAAACTAGTGTCGACTTTCGTTTCTCTTAGAGTTGCCAACAGTATTAATATCGATGATGTGAGTTGGTAAGAGAATGATCACGTACGAGCGCGATGAAGCCATGTCTGAACGACCAGATTGTTGACGGTTTCTGTGTTTATCACATGTGCTAAGCTTGTGGCGTGAAAGTCCCCAGACACAGAGCTGATAGTCACGTCGCTCAGGTTAATATCTGCCTTGACGGAAGTGAAGCGAACGTCACAGAGCCTAAACAAATATGTCAATGGTGATTCAGAAAGAAGATCGCGTGGAATGGGGGAAATCACCATTGCTCTTTTATCATTTCCAAGAAATCGCGGTGGTAGACTATGCGCTCAAAGACAGACCCCAACGCAAGACCGTCGTGTCGACTAAAAGTCGCAGAGAATCCAATGATAGGGATATTATGAGAAAGTTGAGGGGGCTCAGCACCTGGGTCAGGGTCTCTTATGTTCCCGTCAAAACGAGACAGCAGTCGTCGGTATCTGAACGAAAAGTTAGGCTCGACGCATCGAAGTTGGGTGAATATATGTACGATGGGGCGGCTGCATGATGAGCTTCGTCAATGATTATAGCTTTGAGTCCCTTGGGGTCAAATTTTGCGAGTCGTTGAGGTCGCAGGAGGGTCTGATAGGTGGCAATGGTCCTGGATCGCTCTGAGTCAACGCAAGCCCGCAGTGGATAAGAGAATATCATACACGTCTGCTAGACCACTGGCGTTGTGTTTGGCGCCCTGCTCGATCTCCACTTTCCACTCCGGAAATAGCGCTGATACTTGCGCTGCTGATTGCCTGGCGAGCTCGATGCTATTTACCACTATGAGGGCTCGCGTTGCGTTCGGACTCCCATTGGGTGGCCGAATACGATCGAGCAAGGAGATAAACACGGTCGTCTTTCCAGCGCCAGTCGGAAGAGATATGCCAATACGCGAACAACCAGATTCAAGCGCGGCAGTGCACGCATCCAGACAAGATTCTTGGTAGGGTCGCAGGACGACTGATGAAGCAGAGCGGGCTATTGGATGCGTTGAGCGGGAGTTTTTTGCAACGAAGTACAACGAAAGGCGTGATAGCATGGAATTATGGTGTGCGTAAAGACAGAATAAAGAACTAAGATGTCGCGTAGCGTTTGTGTGAACAGTATCAAGTCCTGAGACACGCGAAACGCGTGATCGACAAATTAGACGCGCAAGGTTGCGAATTAAATTTCACATCATGCACCAAATTCTAGTGTTGATGTTCGGTCCAAAAATCAAGACCTCTATGTGATAGCAACATGTTTTTCAACTATATCGCTTGCAAGGCACATGGAAAACAAAGGGATGTAGGCGGAACATGCTGCGGGTACCATGTTTGTCCGAGAAATAATAAAATTAATGGCCGTTCAAAGGTTCTTGACGCCGAGGCTACTTAATTCGACTCGATTTCCATTGCTCCATCGTCCTTCGCACGCTTGCTGAATTTCCCGTCATAGTTCACGGTGCTTACTTTGCGCTTCAAGGCTGAAGGAAGGGGCCCATTTGTGGAGGCCCATGACGGCCTCCCCCGTTGGGTTGGTAGAGTCGGATTCTTCTTCGCTCGCTCCCTTTTGCGGTACTTGCGCACAAGACGACTTAACTCTACAAGGAACCAATGATGAGCGAAAGAAATACAGGATCCGAGAACATTATGACCTTTCTCATGTCGACGATAGTACTCTCTCCATGATTTATCCGACCTCTGAGGGTGCTAAAGCAGCAGTCACTCAACCCGTCCTCGAGATACTGTAAGATGTTAGTCACGCACCTGGATATGGAACTTACTCCACAACGAAGAATCTTTTTCGTCGGGGTGGTCGCCGAGGAAAACCACCACATTTTTCATGTCAGTGGTTGTGTAGGGGCCGCCTGATCCTCCTTCGTCGTCCGAGTCAGCCGCCAGAATTTCATCCAGAGCATCATAGTCCGAGTCAGTGAAAGTTTCCACTCCTGACAAAGAGGTCGCCTCAGATCCGGACTCCGATTCGCTCTCTACATATTTGGGACGAGGTTTGATCACAGGAGCAGATACTGAAGCTTTAGGTTGGACCTCTTCATCAGAAACTCGATCATAAGCCGCGTATATCTTATCCGGAAGTTCATGAGAGTTACTCCAATAAGATTTCCATGAATCCGTGCTGTGTGAGGGGACCTGCGCAATATGTAAATACATCAGTCGCAACATTTTAAGGTGTATCATACCTTCTGAGAGAGCATTACACAAAGGTCATGCTTTGTCAATTCTGGATTGTTTTCAAGCTCCCAATGTATGAACTTTATGAAGAACTCCTTATCCTCTGGAGTGTATCTGTTTCCTCCGTTTTGCCCGCGAATGATCCTTGTAGGAGGTGTAGGCGGCCTTGACGGTGGGTCAGGAAGTTTGATATCAGCTTGAGGCGGTAGAAGTTTGAGGTTAAGTGTGGGCTCATGTGCTGTGATGCTGTTGATAGTCCGTCGTTTTGAGACTGCTTTGGGTGGTGGTGCAGGTGAGAAAGGTTTTGGAGAGACTCGCTCTTTCTTTACTACAACACTTCGACGAGGGGGACGTGATGAAGACGAGGATGCTGATGCATTGTCGTTTGGCTTCGGAGGTGCAACTGGGGGGACGTATGTTGACGGCTTTTTCACTGTTTTGACTTTTGGTACAGGCTCTGCCGTTGTTGCTGCAGGAGGCGAGATCAGGTTATCAAGCCGAGTCTTGTGATCGAGATAGTAATCTTTCCACAAATTTGCAGAATGATTATTGATCTGGAACTGACTCAGTAAACTGATTGCTGGCTGGACACGAACACGTACCCCATGCAGCGTCTCTATTGCCTGCTTATACGTCTGCCCCTTTTGCACGCTTTCCTTGAGCACCTGCACGAGCAAGGTCTCGTCATTGAGAGAAGTCCCGACCGGAACACTGAGCCTGAAGACGTCTTGCAAGATGTTTGCAGGCAGCATCCCTAGAGTGTTCGTGGTGTTGTTGCTCGAGGTACTAATGGGCGGGACCTGAGGCTGCATAATAGGTACTGCGGCAGGCATGCCTCCGTTTATAGTTTGGAGTTGTTGTTGCTGTGCCCATCCATTGGTCTGCACGCGCGGTGCGGAAGGAGGAAACGGAGGGAGAAAGCCAGGACTTTGAGGCGACCAAGGTTGTTGCTGTTGGCCTTGCATTCCGTTCATCTTATGGAACTGGTTTGCATAGGAGCCTGAAGATCCAGGATCTGCTGTATAGCCATTGTTGACATGAGAGCCAGGGTCCTTTCTGTGCGCGTGTGGGTTCATGATCTTCGAGGCAGAGTAATTGTCGTGAACGGCACCAATCAGGGCCAACTAAAGTGAAAATTCGGTGACTATGTCACAAATGCGGATCGTGACAGCCGGTTGACAAAGTGTCACGCCGCCTGATGGGCGGCTAAAGTAAATGCGTCCACGAAAGTCCACGGTCACACCTCTTTCTTTACCCCACATCACCATGTCCGGATCTAGGATATCTCGCCTGAACCTCCTCAGACCTCGCGGGTATGCTACAGTATCAGGTCTGAGTGCTACTGCCCGCAGCAAGGCCGAGGCCCTCTCTGCGGATTGGAAAGGGACAAACTTTACGGGAGGCTCAACTAAGAATTACATCGGGGGAGAGTTCACCGAGAGCAAGGCAGATAAATGGCTCGAAATCCATGATCCGGTATGCTCAGCTTTTCTCAGCGCATCAACCGACGCTGAAACTGACCTCTCCTCAGTCCACTCAGACCGTACTTTCCAAAGTACCCGAAACAACCAGCGCCGAGTTCGAGCAAGCCGTAGGTGCTGCATCTCAGGCCTTCAAGACTTGGAGCCGAACGAGCGTTATAACACGACAAAGATTCGTATTAGAGTGAGTAGGCGTTTCTTCAGGCCGCGTCACACGACACTTACTGCCTACTCAGGCTTCAACACTTGATCCGCCAACACACTCCTGCGCTCGCAGATAGTATTGTACTCGAGCAGGGAAAAACTCTAGCTGGTATGTACTTTCTAGCAAAGCGTATTTTAGTCTGACCTTGTCGCAGACGCACGTGGTGATGTTCACCGAGGACTTCAGGTCGTCGAAACTGCCGTTGGCATCACCTCAAATCTTTTGGGACATCATACTGAGGGTATGCCAGTCATCCATGATATGTTGTTGGTCCCTAAATCATAAAAAGTTAGCAAGGATATGGACACGTACACTCGCAGGGTCCCACTGGGAGTATGCGCAAGGTATATATATTGCTCTCGCTGCAGGGCTCGTTGGCTGATTCTATGACCGTAGTATTGCGCCATTCAACTTCCCTGCGTGCGTCGCATCATTTAGTTCCTCATCCCACGAACTAATATATGAGTCAGCATGATCCCCCTCTGGTCCATACCCATGGCTCTCAGCACTGGGAACACCCTTGTTCTTAAGCCATCAGAACGGGACCCTGGCGCCGCCATGATCATCGCGGAGCTTTGCGAGCGTGCTGGTGCGCAATACCACTCATCTCGACTTATAGGCGACATGTTTATATCATGCATAATTATCAGGCCTCCCTGCTGGCGTTCTCAATATCGTACATGGCACAGTGCCTACCGTCAATGCAATCTGCGACCACCCTGCTATCAAAGCTATCAGCTTCGTCGGCGGTGATCGCGCGGGGAAGCATATTTACGCTAGGTCAATAATGCGATACTAATCAGTAAAACAATGCTAATTCGCTAGCAGAGGTTCGCAAAATGGGAAACGTGTTCAGGTAATGCCTATCAATCCGCCTCGTATGATTTCAAGAGATACTGATGCGTTACAAAGGCCAATATGGGGGCTAAAAACCACGCTGTTGTTATGCCTGATGGTGAGCTGAAGAATAGTTCTGATGAGCAAAATGCCTAACAAAGTCTTCTAGCCAACAAGAATTTGGCTTTAAATTCCATCCTTGGCGCAGCATTTGGAGGTGTGCATCAAGTTAGGTCTGCATGCTTGCTTTGGCTAATATTCTATTAGCGGCTGGTCAACGATGCATGGCTCTTTCCGTTGGTCAGTATTAGGATGTAGCAGTCAAGTGCGTGGACTGACATGAACTTGGTTAGCCATCCTTGTTGGCAATGCTCGATCATGGCTGCCGGAGCTTGTAGAGCGTGCTTCACAACTAAAAGTATCCGGCGGATTCGAAGACGGAACTGACGTGTTTGTCACGAGCCATGTGGTGTTTCCTACTATTACTGAAGCATACCTATAGTGGCCCCCTCATCTCTCCTGCTGCCAAGACGAGAGTTGAGGACCTCATTGCATCAGCAGAGAAAGAAGGCGGCAGAATTCACCTGGATGGAAGGAATGTCAACGTGCAAGGCTACCCCCTGGGCAACTTCGTTGGGCCGACCGTCATCGAAGCAACCACTCAAATGCGATGCTACCAGGAGGAGATCTTTGGCCCTGTGCTGACCATTATTGAGGCAGATACTCTAGACGATGCACTAGAAGTCATCAATGCAAACAAGTACGGAAATGGCACTGCCATCTTCACCCAATCCGGTGCAACAGCTCGGAAATTCGAGAACGAGGTCGAGGTCGGGCAGATTGGAATCAATATTCCGATCCCTGTACCCCTTCCGTGAGTCGTCATGCTTGTGTAATGTTCCTTTTCTACTTTGCTGAAATTTTATCCCCAGCTTCTTCTCGTGGTCAGGCAATAAGGTAAATAGATGTCGTCTGAGTTGACTCCTTCACTTCTGGTATTGACAATTATGCAGGCAAGTTTCTTGGGAGACTTGGCCTTTAACGGACCCAGGTGCGTAAATGAATCAGAAGTCGTCATGCGATTCGACTAAAACTTATTCATTAAACAGCAGCCTGCAGTTCTACACTCAGAACAAGACGACGACGAGTTTGTGGAGGTCTCAAGATGCCATCGGAAACTGCGCCAGCGTCGATATGCCAACACACCATTAGTTTTGTTCTCATGAGCGGAAATAGGCCTCAGGTTATGTTCAACACTGCGGGCATCGATTCCCTTTCTCAATGAAAGACATAATGGAACACTCTTTGATCGGAGAAATTATGTGCTTATATCCAAGAACACCCTGATCAATTGACCTTGACATTATTGCGTTTCTTCGCCTCTCAATCGCCAAGACGACTAAATGGCCATGCAGATAACCCGCCTGGCACCACCCCATGCTCGCTGCCAGCAAAACTTGACATAATATGTTTCTTGCGAACTAATTTCCCTTGCTGCCCAACGTATTCCTTTTTTCGTCCGTATGCAGGAATCAAAGCATAACCTCACAGCACCCACCAAACCCCTGCCAGGCGTGGTCGATAGGTCTGAACTTTTGACTTTGGTGTGCCAGCACTCACTGGAACTACACTCTTCTATCCTACCTCAGTTTACCTCAAAGAAAATTAAAAGCTGACCTGTGTTTTGAAACCCCCAACGCGATAGACATTGACAATGACAAGATTGCATAGCTGAAATATATCTCACGTGACTAGGAAACGCGTCGGAGTTGGCTTTTCTCTCTATTTACTTCCTATAACGGCACTCTAGCCACTTTTGTTCTGCATCGCTCGTTACAATGGGGAATAAGGGGCCCGAGCGTGCGGCAACCCGTGATTTTCCCAAAGCTATTCTTTCCTACTCTTACTCGCACCCCGACATGGCCAACAAGCAGCAGCTACAATCAGCATCAGCAACGGGGGGCTTAGAGTCAAAGCCGTCAACGCAATCTACATCTGTCCTTCAGTCAGCAATCACCCTGGAGGAAGAGACTCACCTCATACAGGCTTTGAAAAACTCTATCGAAACCTGCCAGACATATAAACAGGCTATCGAAGGCTTACACGGAGTGAGATCGGCTGTTCACTTTGCTACTGTAAACTAATTAGGTTCAGATCAATGGGCATCCAGCGCATATGTGGAAAGATTATTATCTGGAACATGGTCGTCGCCTAGATCTTCAGCTGCCCGACCCTGTACCGATTGCTCGTACGAGTGAGGATAGCAATCTACTTCGCATCCTGGTGGTGTTGCAACTCACGCTCCGTTTTCAGTCAAGAAACCGCTGTTACTTAGATCTACCGCTGCGCACAGTGAATTTGGCGATCCCGCAGGCTCAGGGACAGGTGCCAAAACACCCGCAGGGCGTGGCCCTCGGCTCATGCCTGAACGGAAGCCATACGCGCGAGCCGATTCCGATAGCAGTGAACCCGCTCATCGCAATACACTCGAGCTTCCCATGCGCATCTCCGTTTCTCCCAACCCGACTCGTTCACCGTCGCCTCCCCGCGCTGAATTGCGATACACGACATCGGAGCGCACATCATACGCATTTACACAAGCAGATCGTACATTCTTCTTCGAACAAATTCGCTGGTCTCTCAAGTGTGACCCATCCCTATCCAAATACGCCCTGTGCAGCAAATTGCACCAGAAGGTATTCGCCATTTCATGGCCTATCAATAGTACTAAACTCGCCGGCCAGGCCCCTCACCATTCTGCAGCATCTTGGAACTATTTCTGGGGCAAGGAATCGACTCGCGCCGACGGTATCCTCTCAAAGGCTCATAAGCAACGCAAGGGGGCCGACTTAATGAACGCTGATGATAATGCCCAGTTTTATCCCTCTAACGATGGGAAACAACACGATTGTGATGAAGGAGGAAGGCTCGTGTCTGAAACGCTTGGAAGCGATCCGATAGAAGAAGCACCAAGAGGAGATGAAGCAGTCATGGGCCAATCTTCAGGCGCACCCTACACCGATGCCGGTTTGTGATAATGGCGCTGCTCTCTGGCTGAAAGTCGGTTGATCTCATTTGACAGATCATCGTGTGATGGCGAAATACGTGGCCACACTCGAAAATTTCGATTTGGCGCTCACAACGAGGCAGTGGTCACGATTTGCAGAACTGGTAAGCCACTTCGCGCAGATAGCAACAAAGAAGCTAAAGGGCAGGTACCATCTAGCATCCCCAACGTGAGAGCGGTTCTTGGAGCAAACAATACAAAAGGAAGAAAGATGGTGCGTTGCATTCTTCTGCAATAAGGAAGCGCTCTGAGAATGGTGACTTGTTGTGATCAGTCATCAACAGGCTCGCGGAGCTCTACAAAAAGCAGAGCCCATAGTTTTGAATCCTTATCCAGCCAACTCAGTCACTCGACAGCCATTGCGCATACATTCACCGGCTGCTGCAATCGTGGCACAGACTGGAGTCTCTGGAGCTTGGACTTTATTGCAGGCCTGCAGCCTCAATTTAGTCAGAGATTATTGGGCAAACTTGGCGATTGCGACCCTATACTCCGCTATAGTCTTCCTTTTTGAGTCTTCGACCGCATGGTCGTCTATATCGAAGCTTTCCCGTCCCAGGCATTTTTGTGGTCTTGGTCAGGTCTTGGCCACGTAGTTACCCGATTAGTCTAAATTGATATCGAAATGTGCGATCACGTTTTGGTTGGCCAACTTTCTCGAAAATCGCCCTTCACTATTTACTTGCTTGATCTTGTTTTTCTACCACTATGAACCTGGATACCGGTGCATCGTACGACTCACTGTCTTTATCACAAGAGACTCGAACTACTCAGCATCATGTAGCAGAAGTAGCAGCTCAAGGTCAGATCATGCAGTGGATTGCCGCGTTGCAAAACCATCCGCACATATCACAAATGCAAGATCGACAGTCATTATCGTCACAACCATTCGTCTTGCCAGCAAATGTGAAGACCGTACCTTCAGGATCTTCTCATCAACCTACTACTTTCACGCCAACAGACGATAGCATTCTGGCACGTGCCCTTTATGACTGCCAGGGAAGTGGAATATCCTACAAACAGGCCATCGAAGGATTGCACTTGGTTAGCTTCCCTTAAAGCCATTTTCATCTATTCTTGACATAGTACGACTAGGTAAAAGGCCATTCTATGTCGCAATGGAAAGATTACTTTCTAGACCACCGACCTCGAATCAATCAGCTGATTGCCCGTATCGCTAATCCCACCGTGACGTCCTCGAACGGATTACTTTCATCGCAGTTCCAGCAGTCTCGTAGGGAACAAGCGGCTCGTGTATCGACCATGCCATTTCCTAGAAGAGCTCACCGTCGCCGACAACCAACGCAAAAAGCCCAAGCCGCTCTGGTCAAGCCAAAAGCGCCCTCCGCCAGACTCACGATCAACAGCCTCACAGCATTTGATACGCCTGCTTCCTCCAGAGATTTCGCCCCAGAACCTCCTTCACAGGAGCCATCGCCGCCTACACAAATTGTTGCCACTATGCGAGGCAACGCTTTCACTCCAGCTGACACACAATTCATGATCAAATATATTTCTTGGGAACTGAGCCGCGACTGTAATTTGAACAAGACAAAGCTTTGTGGAATGCTAGAAACTAAGGTGAGCTCTTGTCGAATGATAGTAATCCAAAACCTGTCTCATCTGTCAAAGGCCCCTCACCATCCTGCTGCCTCGTGGCGACAACATATGCGCAGTTCAGAAAACATCATAGACAGGATAATGGACACAGCATATGAAGACGAAGAAGCATCCTCATCTTCAGGCAGCCATCAATCGAGTGAATACGAACTCGTTTCTGGCGAGACTCAGAAGTCAGAAAACGCTGCCGCAGACGACTCCGAGGCACAAGATTCAGAGGACTCAGCGGAAGACGAACAGAATATGGGACCCATAAGAGTTTACACCGCTGCCGATAGACGCCTCCTCGCAAAATACATCGCGACTGTAGAAGACTGGGAGTTGAAGAATGACTTGGAGAGATTTACTCCTTTTTATGAGCGGGTGAGTTGCATCGTTCTTCGGAGTCCTTCACACAATCGATTCTTCTACCAGTATCCACATAAAGCTTTGAGCTCTTGGTCTCGGTTCTATTACAGGCATCCCAAAGGAAAAGCTTCATTAACATATAAGGAATATATCGTTTAACTAATATACATTCCTCTGTAGAGATGGGCTCCCTCGTTAGGAAGTACAAACAGCGGCTTGTGTTAGAATCCGCCCAACCTCCACTTGCTGCTGCGCCTGTTCGACAAAGCGAAACTTCCTCCTCGGAAACTCTTCCGCCCGCTCTGAAACGCAAGCATAGAGGTGGCGAAGGTGAAGGGGTTCCAGCAGTCAAGCGTCTTAGGGATGCAGATGTAGTACAGGATCATCTGCCTTACGGCGATTCTGATTCAAATTGCCACACCTCTGAATGAGCTCCATGTTCTCTTTTACATACCTCTTAATCTTGTTGCGCATGCGTTTGGCATACGTATAATTCTGGTTAGCGTAACTCTACTAATCCTAGTAGATATTACCTACAGATCGCTTTCTGGAACACTGCGAATGGTACGCGGCAATCCAATCAGGCTTCTAAATGATGGTATTTTCAGGATGCAAGTGATTGTTACTGGTTGTTTTTACACGTAGATCCTCACGTTGCGGTCATCATCGGTGATGAAGCGTGCGCATATATGTTCTCGTCGCAAGAAGAAACTATGACGGGCGTGAGTGACACGGCGATGAGCGCAGAATTACCGGTCATTGTGGCAGCATCTACTCAGACATTGATCGTACGTATATATCTGGCCCATCATGCATCTCCAGGTAAGTGGTAAATATTACCTACAGTGCGCGTTCTGGAACACGAACATGCGACATCCTAATCAGGCTTGCTCCGATTCCCGAATAATGCAATATTTAATCCTGATGTGGCATTGGATCAATATTATTGATCGCGTTGTCCGCACGTGTATCGATTAGACGATATAAGGCGCCGTTGCGCTGGTCCCTTCCTTACGCCTCAACTACCATAATTCTCAACCATGGATGAAGAATATGATGTAAGTGAATTATTTTGCTACTCAAACCAAAGCATGATCTGATTGTTCTCAAAGGTCGTTGTTCTTGGTACCGGTCTGACTGAATGTATTCTGTCTGGTCTGCTGTCAGTCGAGGGAAAGAAGGTCCTCCACATGGACAGGAACGATTACTATGGCGGTGACAGCGCCAGTCTCAATTTGACGCAGGTAAGCATGCTGCACCATGCAAATATTCAAGTTGCTCAGAGTATGCCAGCTGTACCGCAAATTCAGACCAGACCAGGCACCACCCGCCGAGCTGGGCCGGGACCGCGACTACGCCGTTGATCTTATCCCTAAGTTCATCATCGCTTCTGGAGAGCTTACCAAGATACTTGTGCATACCGATGTCACCCGTTACCTTGAGTTCAAGCAGATCGCTGGGAGCTTTGTTTACCGCGATGGGAAGATCTCCAAAGTTCCTAGCACTGAGATGGAGGCTGTCAGAAGCCCCCTCATGGGCTTATTCGAGAAGAGAAGAGCAAAGGGCTTCTTCGAGTTCTTGCAAGGATGGAAGGAGGATGACCCAGCCACCCACCAAGGTACGTCATGGAGATGCGAACCTGTTCGCAGCAATTGACGACGCGACATGATAATTGCAGGTCTTAACCTCAATAAAGACAGCATGAAGCAAGTCTATGATTACTTCAAACTTGAACCTGGTACCCGGGATTTCATTGGGCATGCTATGGCTCTCTACCTCGACGACTCGTGAGTGTTAATCATACATACTAATTATCATGATTTAAGCTTTGATTCAAGATATGTCAACAAGCCTGCGCGGGAAACATACGAGCGAATCATCCTGTATACATCATCTATGGCTCGTTATGGCAAATCGCCGTATATCTACCCCCTCTACGGTCTTGGCGAGCTTCCCCAGTCCTTTGCCCGTCTTTCTGCCATTTATGGTGGCACGTACATGCTCGACAAAAAGATTGACGAGATTGTCACTGACGCTGACGGCAAGTTCATCGGCGTCAAAAGTGGTGACGAGACGGTGAAGGCTAAGCAGGTGATCGGAGACCCCAGCTATTTCGGTGCCGGTGAAACGAAAGAAGGCGGCAAGTTGCGAGTTGTCGAGGATGGCAAAGTCATTCGCGCGATCTGCTTCCTCAAGCACCCCATTCCAGGTACCGATGACAGTGATAGTGCACAAATAATCATTCCTCAGAACCAAGTCAACCGAAAGAATGGTACGCATATACGACGTTTATTGGGGAATACACCAATCTCAATCGTATTCGCAGATATCTATATTGCCATGGTGTCATCTACACACAATGTTTGTGCAAAGGACATCTACGTGGCTATTGTTAGCACGATCGTTGAGACGGACAAGCCGGAGAAAGAAATTGCGCCTGGTCTTGCATTGCTCGGAGCCATTCACGATAAGTTAGTTGTTTCTGATCCTGATTTTTGTTGAGTGCTGAATGCAATTCCCTACAGGTTTGTGTCTATCACGCCTCTGTACACTCCTGTGTCATCGGGCGAGTCGGACAATATTTTCATCACCCGTTCCTACGATGCCACATCGCATTTCGAGACAGTCGTGGAGGAAGTGCAAAGTGTGTGGAAACGAGTCGTTGGAAAGACCCTTGAACTTAAGAAGCGGGAGGTTGAGGTTCAAGAGTAGATCCAACTCTTCATTCGGGTCATTGGTTTCTCTCCTTGTATCATTTACTAGCCAACCCAACACATATTGTACTTTTGACTCATTATCACAACTTTTAAAACCCGAAGGCACCCATATCGAATTCTGGTACCTTGACATCTTGCTTTGCCGACTTCATCAAGTTGCCCATACCCGCTTTGCGCGCCAGAAGATCCCCTTCCTCGTTAATAGGTTCCTCCGGTATTGTTTGAGGAGCCTTTCGCTCGGGGGATGCTCGGCGTGTGGGTGGTTCTGTTGCCACTTCAATATCAATCATGATAGATGAACGCCGGCGTAGAGCAGGCTCTAAGGGGAACATATATCGTCGAGAGCGCACAGGCTTCTCGGGGTGAACGTCGGATGAAGGGTTACGAGCTATTGTTGAGGGTCGTTCAAACGACCACGAGCGCACAAGGTCGAGTGCGAGTACATGGCAACCTGCGGGAAGTTAACTTCGTATCAGAGGCGTGAAAGAGATGGCATACCCATTCTGCAAAACACGCGAGACATTTGCAAGACGAAATTGAATTCTGCCCGACCTGAAATCTCGCTCGTGCCCTTAGCAGCTTGCAGCGTCTTTGATTTCAATTGCGAAAATAACAGAGCGAGGCTTGGATCATCATAGTGAGGTTCACCAATCTCTTTGACTTCAATATCAAGAGAGTCTGCCAGAGTTCGGAGTGGAGTCTAGGCGGCAGGAATGGATAATGTTGAATGGGAAAGAAAAGGGGCAAAGAGCTTACTAGCAGGATTCTCACAGCTAAATCCCGGCGATGTAATGTCCAGAATGCCCAACTAGCAAGCCACCGATTCCCATCTTTGAAGGCCAGCGGTAGCACAGTGTTTTGTAGGATGCCCGTGAGTATTGGTCCCTCGTCATTTTGTTCAATGATGCGCGCCAACGCAATGGCAAGCTGAAAGTCATCAAGCTGCCTGATACAGACATTGACCGCGTCTTTCAAGCTGTTGCCAAGGAGGAAAAACGCCGCGGCATATCCTGACAATCGTGAGTTGCATGTAGCCTCTGTATCTGTATGTATAGGAAAGTATCTCACCGAATCGGCGCTTGCTCAGAAGAGCATACGCATTCTTAAGAGCCGCGGTACGCCAACGAGGTTCATTGAAGTCGTTATCGAGAAATTTCAGCATGATGGCTTGTTCCTTGTGCCATGCTGCTTGTCTCCAAAGGCTATGGACAAGTTTCACCTTGTTCAGAGCAAAGTAGAACAGGGAACAAGCCGTAGGATCGCGATTGTCTCCAGCCATGTACTCATTTCTGGCGATAATTTCCATGTTTGATTTCTAATATTTCCTCTCAACATAATTCTTCATATCAACATTCGTGGCACGCACCAGTGAATCCACAGATCGGAGCCAGATATATATACCCAACGATCTGGCATCAGACCAGCACATTTTGCCATTGCCCGCCGACGTTGATGTGTTGAGCAAAAGATCCTGGCTTTCGCTATGAAATGCCCAGACCATGTCGCGGTAGCGTAGTCGTTGACGGTACCCAGTTTGCCTCGGAATTTCTCCCGTCGACTGGGGACTGCTGGGATCCGACTTGACGCGCCGATTGAGGATGTAGAATGAACGCATGGATATCAAATAACGCAGTCCGTTTGAATCCAATGCTCTACGTTGCTCGTCGATCTGACAATGACTTTAGACTTGAGATTGAGGGAGGGCCAGGACACACACACCTCCAACGTAGTTTGTATCAGCACTAGCAGATGTGCATGTTCGTTGGATGTCAAGCTTGGTAGGGGTCGCGACTCTAAGGCGTCGATTAGACGCGCCACGAGTCCGCGCGAAAAGCCATTCTCATCAGAGCTACCGATTGTCTCAGCTTTGTTTTCTCGTGCGTTTGATTAATCTTACTCGTCCTGCTCTTCCGTACGACTAAAGAGATCATTGAATCTTTGCTTGGAAGCGGCGGCCTAAGATGCTTCAGCAAACGTCAGTTGATTTCCGAGGCAATCACCCACCGACTTGATGACCCCATCCTTCCGCAAAAACTCCTCTAACGGAAGTGGCTGCCAAGCTCCGCCAGCGTGCACCAGGCGCAAACCCCGAGCAAGGTTTACTATGATCAATTTCACAGCCTCGACTTTTTCTGCGTCGATGAATTACATGAGCTCAAGACCTTTGACGTAAAAATCCGACCACGCACCCCAAAGAAGACATTGAAGCAGCATCTGCGGGTGATATTCTACGAGAGGCCCATTTTGCCGTGCGGCATAGTCGAACAGCGTGCCTGGACGCGATTTACTTCTCGCGTCCACCCTCTCGTGTGTCAGTTGCCCATAGAGAAACAGGAGGTGTCCGGCACCAATGAGTAAGCTCCCGTTAGCAAGCCAAACGGAATCGCTGATCGGGTATGGTACTTTGCTGTTCACGGGTTGGTTCGATGGGGATTCCGAGGAAGTTTAGAGATATCACTTACTCAGCCATGTTGATTTCGTAGCACATGGTCCATCCTGGCCCCTCATCAAAGTATGTCATCCGCTGTTGACAGAGGATCTTGACACTGTGCGGGAATCCTACTGCGAGGATGGATTGCTTTTCAGGAGTGCAGGTCCAATCAAGATCGGTAATAGGAACAGACGCGCTGCGGATGGCCGAGTGTCAGATGGGCCAATAGAAGCAGGGAGATGTTACTGACCTGAAGACAGTGCAGTACTCCAATCCAGACGCAAACTCCGACTCTTTCGAGTCCCATATCGTGAGTTCCTCCCCGTCAGGCCCTGGCACCACTGACCACACATCCATCAGACCTTATAACAGGCAGCAGAAAGAGAAATACTGACCTAAGACAGTTTTCTTTGCAGAGCTGCAGCGCGCGCGCGCGATCCCCTTGCGGCCCGTCCTCACGCTCCCCGTGCGCTTCCACTCGCTCTCCGCCTCCGCCTTCCCGTCCTGTGCAAATGCCTCCTCCAGTGCCCAGAACGCGAGCTCACCGCCATCCGATACGCTTAGCAGCACATCATGCGGCGTACGCGCTCCCATTTCGGACGCCCACGCCATGGGGTCCACAGGCAGCACCATGCTTGCTTGGGTAACCAGGGGCAGTGCAGGGTGCGAGTGTTGGATAAGCTCGCCGCATGAATAGATTATGTGAACAATACTTTGCGAGGCGGTGATGCCGATTATGGATTCCTTGGATGAGGCAGAGTTCGAGGGTAGGGCAAAGAGGGATTTTAGCTCCGGTATAACGAGGGTTGCTGGCGTCGGGAGCGGACTAGAGACGAGAGTGAGGGTTTGATCTGCACAGCTGTAGGTCGCGACGACCTTGCCTCCATCTAGCAAAGCGACCAAATCCCCACCTTGCCACCTGTGACCCCTCCGCAGGCTCGTAACTGGGCCATCGCCCTCGACGTTCACGATCCACGCCCCGCCCTGCCCACTCTTCTCGCCGCCATAGTCCTCCCGCAACACCCCGACGCCATGACCGTCTGGTGTCCTCACAAACCCAACGATGCGCGCATCTTCCTCCTCTACGCGCTCCAACGGCACGCTGGTCGAAAATGAGTGCAGCCACGGGTTCGCGTCTGGAGACGGGGAGTCAAAGAAAAGCTGGAGCGGGGAAAAAGTGTGCGCCTGGAGCGGTGCAGTCGTTATCAGCGTCAGGGAAGACGGCGATCCTGGGAGGATGTACAGGTGCGTAGGGGGCGCGTGCGCGGTGTTGAGAATGGGAAACGTATTTGGGGGCAGATGCTGCAGCGTGAACTGCTTTAGGAAACGGGGTGGGCGACCGTCGATATTCTGGCAGCTGCTCGTCAGCACAAATTGGGAGTATTGGAAGAGATAGTACATACAGCCACGGCGGTAATGAGCACACTCCCATCCTGCAGAATCCGCATGAATAGATCCCATCCCTCCTCGACCACCTCCTTCGCGCGGCTTCTCCATCTCTCGTCGTCTTCACTCTTGCCCTTGCCGACGGGCTCCGCAAGGTAGCCGCGAAACGCGTCGCGCACAACTGTCCTGTCGAGCCAGAACACGCTCGAGGCCATATGATCCGCTCGCCCTTTGCCCTTCTGGTCGGATCTGACAAACGGCACGTCAATGGCACCGTGCAACTGCAGATACTGCAACGAGTCGAGAACGGGCATGAATATGCGCAGTACCGCGTCACTGGTAACCGTGTAAAGCGGGACTAGATCGTCTCTGCTGGCTGCATCTGAGTGGCGCCATGTAAGAGTGGAGACGGGACGGGGATGCGGAATAGATTGCGTGAGCCGGCCGGTGGTGGTATTGAATATGCGGACAGTGTTGTCCTTCTATATTCTGGTGTAAGCAGGCAGGTGCACGTTACTGAAGACGACGTACTGTTGATGTAGTTGCGATGTACATCATGGATGGGCAGAAGCTTGCTATCGCGGGAGTGGTCGCACTGCGGTCAAATTCAGAAAGAAAGAAATGTCTTTCAGAGTGGCACTGACGAATTTATCCATTTCTGCGACCAGGTAGGAAGGTCGTTCTCAAGAATCAGGGTGTACACTGCCAGGCCTCGGTGAGAGCCCACGGCAAGAAGACCTGCACATTCTCAACAATCATCAGTAACAAGTTCAAATAATCTCACCTGCATTGGCATCTATCGTCGTGACTGTATGGTCCTTAGGCAGTATCAGAGACGAATGCACTCTCCAGACATCTCCTTTGGACAGTGACCAAGCAGCGATGCGGCTCCCAGTAGATGCGACAACAAGTTTCATGCCATGGTCAACGGCCGTGCACTGTATAGGCTCAGAGGTCCCTGGAAAGACATCGGTAAGACATAGGATCTTGATTAACTCGAGGGAGGCTGGCTCTAGGATTATAACAGCATCTGCTGAGTGGTAAAGGATTCTGTTCTGGATAGAGTGGAATCTGGATTTTGGAGGGTTGAGGAGCAGCGGCATTTGGCGATCATACGCCTAGAATATAACCGCTGTATGATACCGAGCAAGGATTGACCGTGGTCCGTACGCGTGGTTGTGCAGGTGTGCACTGCACTTGGTCACTAACGGTGAACTGAGAGCGATCTCCGCGACGCCCCCACGTGTACCCAGCGCATCATTTAATTGGCTCCGGTCTGGACTGTAAACGGCGCAGCTGCAGCCTCCCTGCGTCACTTGTCTCTGAACCTCCACAATGCGTCTCTGGAAATCGCTTGGCCTGCTGGCCCTGCTGAGCCCAGTTATTGGTGAACAAACTTATTATACAACCTCTACTACAACTCTGGTAGATGCCCTCTCTGCCGATCCTGACTACACCAAGTTATTGTCTCTCCTCCAACGGGCTCGGCTCATTCCTACGCTCAACAGACTGAACGGATCGACCTTGTTTGCACCAACAAACGACGCTATTGAGCGCAACAAATTATGGTCATCTGCTTCTACGCACGACAACATCCACGAGAAACTCCGTCAAGAGCTATTCTACCATCTCCTCAACTACACCCTCTCCGAAATACCATCCAAAGGCGCAGTAGAAGTGCACAAGACCTTGCACTTCCCTCAAACACATGTAGAACCCCCTACAGACGAGCCTGCGCCTGCGCCGCCGTGGCTGCCCGTACCTGGCGGATCACTCGGAGGCCAGCCACAGAGAGTTAGGCTAGCTGGGAAGGAGGAAGGGGCGTGGGCTGGCGTAGACGCCTTCGGTGAAGGGGGTGCCCAGATCATCAAAGAGGTCGTTCACGTTACCAATGGGGCCTTATACGGGCTCTCGGACGTCTTGACCGTGCCGCCTGACTTGGGTATGTCATCACTCCATCTGCAAAGAAGTCCTGCTGACCCTTGCGCGCAGCTAAGGTGGTGGCCCACGAGCCATCTGTATCTTACTTTCACAAGATTCTGACCCCAAAGATCACACATGTTCTCAATAGCACATCAGAAGTCACTCTTTTCCTACCCGTGGATGCCGCATGGGATGCACTTCACCCCCTCGAGCGTACCTATCTCGAAAGCGAGTTCGCTGCCGACGATCTCAACCGAATTCTCGATATGCATGCTGTCAACACGAAGAAAGTCACCTGGTCAGACTCATTCCCTAAGAATATCACCTGTAAGTGTTATTTCACGCATATTTTGCCCAAGGCTGATTGTCTTGCAGTAACCACGATTGACGGCACGAAAATTGACATTGTTGCGACCCCGGGCAAAACTACTGTCTCTTCGGCCAAACTCGTGAAGCCCGATATTTATGCTTCCAATGGCGTCCTGCATCTGGTTTCGGAATTACTGATTCCACCAGGTGCTTTGCAACTCACGCCAGAGAAGTACCTCCTTGCTTCAAACTGCACGAAATTCGTCTCGCTCATCCACTCTGTGAACTTGACGCATCTTATCAATTCGACTGACGTGAAATACACGGTTCTCGCACCACGAGATGATGTGCTAAATGTGCTGGGAGAGGACGAGTTGCCAGAGATGGGAAGCGCAGAGCTGAAGCGGATGCTGCTGTACCATTTCATCCCGGGCAAATGGTCAGACAAGAAGCTCAAAGATGGGGTGCTCCTGGAGACGGCATTGCAAGATGTGGGCCTAGGCGGGGGCCGACAGGTCTTAGATGTTGAAGTGAGTGACAAAGAAGGAAAGAATATCCGGTTTGGGGGTGCTGGGACAATTGGGGAACATGGTAAGTTCGCCCCCGTATTTCACACAGTGACTTAAATTCAATACTGAAATTGTTCAGTCGAGGCCAACAACACCCTCATCTACTATATGTCCCGGCCTTTGGTGCCTCCATCCGACCCTCTGCAAACGATTCTTCCATCCCTCGAACTCTCCTCGTTCCTAGCTGCGATCTTTTCTACCTCGCTTGCCGACATTTTGCGCGTTGCACCACGTACGACCCTCCTTGTCCCGCATAACTCCGCCTTCGAGCGACTCGGCCTCCTCGTCAGCGCGCATTTGCTCGCAGCCACGTCCAAAGACGACCTCAGCGCCGTCATACAGCATCACGCGATTGACGGCGTTGAGTACGCAGCTGCCCTCCGCAACGGCTCTGGGCTCACCTTCCCCACGCGGGAAGGCTCTGACATCAAACTCGAGCGCTTCAAAACCGGCGACGACAAGAAGCTGCTGCTTAGCCCGAGTGGCGGTTGGGCGGGCATGCGCTCGGAGCTCATGCCGAAGAATATGCTCACGCAGACGGGGGTCGTGCACGAGCTGTCGGATCTCATGATTCCGCGCTCCGTCGAGCTCACATTAGGCAAGCTGATGAAGGCCGCCAAGGGGACAACAATGGTGAGCATGGTCACCAAAGCGGGAATGGGCTGGCTGTTGAACGGGACTGCGCCGCCCGATGGGTCCCCATGGGCAGACGCCGGCCTGACGGGGACTGGTTGGACGCTGTTATGTCCTACCGACGACGCGTTCAAGTCATACAACCTCACGTCGCTCCTGGCCGATGTGGATGCGCTTCAGTCTATTGTTAGCCAGCACCTTATTCCCGTGTCTTCCCCCGTAGACGCCGACAGCACTCTCCCGCAACTTCTCGATGCGTTAAACAACAACCGGCCATTATCTCTTGATGACTCTGCCACCTATTCCACCCTTTTATCTCCCTCGTCAGCCTATGGCGACATCATTGTTCGGTGGGAAAATGGGAGCTACGTGCTTGGAATTAACGGCGCGCGTGGCACGAATGGGAATGCGGACTGGGCGCGCGTTCTTGCATGGGGTCGATCTACCACAGGAGGTGGCATAGGGGGTGTTATACAGATCGATCGACTGATCATGCCCTACTACCCCACCAACTGGCGAGAGTATGGCGTCCCCGTGGTGGTGGGTATCCTGGGCGTTGCACTTATTTGTGCATTCTTCCTTGGGGTCCGTGCGGTATGGAGGAAAGATGCAACAGAGGCGACATACGAACCTGTTGGTGGATTCGGGCGCGATGATATTGATGACCCATAGGCTTTAGTGCGGCCTGTAATTTATAGTCGCTTGCTCTATGTTTATATCTATACACGCACTCTTTCATTCAGTAAATAATCCATTTGTATGTATCATTGTATTTATTTCATCCTTGCCGAACCGTGAATGCCAACGATGAACCGCCAGTGCAGAGCCGGCTTCTCGGGAGAATCATATGCAGTTGTCGATTCCCCCGCTCGGCGCTAAAGAGCAAGTTAAAGAGCTTGCCGGAGGCAACCGCTAGGCTCAATCCACCCCGAGCCTCTTCCCCACAATGGTACGCCTGATTTTTCAAAACCGAGATATCCTGTATGCTCAAACAGATCCGCTGCAGAGTGACGCACCAGCAGCCGAAGAGACCCGCCTCAACCCAAAGAATGCAGCAGTCGAGCAGGCGAAATCGTTCATCTCTGGAGGCTTTGGCGGTGTCTCTGCCGTCCTCGTTGGTTCGTTCATTGTCAGCCAGACCGATGTTTGGGGCAATATTAATGGATCGGCTATGTACGTATAGGTCATCCATTCGATCTGACGAAGACGAGGCTGCAAACTGCTGCACCTGGTGTGTATACCGGGGCGGTGGACGTCGTGAAGAAAACGGTTGCGCGAGATGGTGTTACTGGGTGCGCAGATTCTCCTTGCTTGGCTACGACGACATGCTCAATCATCTGCAGGCTCTATCGTGGAATGGTACCCCCTCTGTTGGGCGTCACGCCCATCTTCGCCATTTCATTCTGGGTACGACTGGTTTTCATATCATCACCTGAAATCACCCTGACTGTTATGGTGATTTGGGCAGGCCTACGATGCGTCCAAGAAGATCATCTTTGCACTGACACCAAACCGAACCTCTGAGCAGCTCTCGATTGGAGAACTGGCAGCAGCAGGTTTCATGTCTGCAGTGCCCACGACGCTGGTCGCTGGACCGGTGGAGCGTGCCAAGGTCATGCTGCAAGTGCAAGGCCAGGGTGGATCTGGGCCTAAACTAAACGGTGTAACAGAAGTCGTGAGGCACTTGTACAAAGAGGGTGGTCTGCGTAGCGTGTTCCGTGGAACTGGAGCCACACTAGCCCGCGATGGACCCGGGAGTGCAGCGTGAGTAGACTGGAATGCGCATTACATTTCCTGGAAGCTGATATTTATACAGGTATTTTGCTGCTTATGAGGTCACCAAGAAGTTGTTGACCCCCAAGGGCGCTGATCCGTCACAGCTTAATCTGGGCGCCGTGATTATGGCTGGCGGTACAGCTGGTGTGGCCATGTGGGCTATTGCCATCCCCCCTGATGTCAGTCTCTGTGGTTCTATGTCCGATGGGCGCGCCTCTCACTAGGTGACTTGCAACAGGTCTTGAAATCACGACTCCAGAGCGCGCCGGAGGGCACTTATGCCGGCTTCATGGACTGCGCCCGCAAGACCATCGCGGCGGATGGCATCGGTGCGCTGTGGAAAGGCTTTGGCCCTGCGATGAGTCGTGCATTCCCTGCCAACGCAGCAACATTCGTGAGTGACCTGCTAATCTGATCATCTAATCTCTAGTTACCTAATGTCTTTTCCAGCTGGGTGTTGAGGTCTCGCGACAGTTGTTGGATAAATTATTCTAGAAAATAGACAAATTGTAGTGTATTTCTATCGAAATTGCTTCTTTGCGCAGCCCGCTTGGCCGCGTCCTGCGGAGTTCTTTGCTTGGTGATGATCATCTCGCCGCCTTCCTCTCCTTGCACCACATGTGTACCGCAATAGAGCGCAATCTGCCGACGAGGAACCGTTCAGTCCTATTTGCGGGTTCAAACGTTCAAGGGCTCCAAGTCGCCCGGTGCAGGCCGCTCTGTTCCACGTATTGTTGTGCCTGGAGACAACAAACTGTGTGCGCTTGTCGTCGCTGGCGATAGGCACAAACGCTGCACGACGTTGCGCGCATGCCGCCAGATTACGGAAATAATGCGTGAGTCGGAACCGAAACCGGAGAAATGCCAGAGAATGCCAGCCGCTGGACACTGTTAACGGTACTTACTGTAAGAGCACATGTAAATGACCTCAATTGAAATTCTGCTTCTTACATGGATGCTTTAGCTCCTCCCTGACACAAAACCTCAAGGCTCTGATACTTACTTCCGTGCTGCTTCCCATCATCTGTGGGACCATCCCTCCGAGTCGCGCCTGTCATGGCTGTAGCATACATTGCCCTTGACAGAGCCTACCTCACTGCGATATGGCTCGAGACCCTTTTCTATGGCACGAACATGGTGCTCTTTGGATCATATCTGTTCATTGCCCGGTACAAACGCAGACAGGCCAAGGTCAACAAGGTCATCTTCTGCACAGCTGTGATGATGTTCTTGTTCTCTACTACACACGTCTCGCTGGGCTTCTATCGTCTCATGGAGGGGTTCATCGTATTGCGCAACACGATCGCGCCTTCAGCGTACTTCAGCGACGTGTCGATCCCTACAAATGTCGCAAAAGTATGCATACATACCGTCAACGTGAGTGCATCCGACTATGTATTTTTAAGAAAGCTGAAAGAGCGTGTTCCAGTCTGTCTTGGGTGACAGTATAGTGGTAAATTAAAACTTCGATGTGTTTGTATGAATTTGACGGTTTGCGTTAGGTTTGGCGGTGCTATCATGTATGGGGACAAAACCGCCTGGTCTGTGCACTGCCGATAATATTGATTATGGCCTCCGCCTGTGAGTCTGCACACATGCTATTTTGTATCAATGCTAAGCAGGACCAGGCGCTGGGTTCGCACAAACGGTGTACTTTGCTCAAGCGAAGGAGACTCACAGTGCCTTTGCAGCCACTCTTGAGCACTGGAATGGTGCCGTCTTTGGTCTCTCGTTGGCAACCAATGTTATCGTGACTAGTTTGATTGCAATTCGAATCTGGTCAGTGGATTTCGGTTATCTTGAAACTTGTTCTCACCACAAAATAGGTATCTAGAGCGGCAAATGAAAGAGGTGCTAGGCTGGCAAAGCCGTCCCTTCAGATACTGGAAAACACTGGCTGTTGTAATCGAATCCGGCGCTATCTACTCGAGTGCCCTCGTCATCGAGATTACCCTTTATTTTATGAACACAAATGCGTTCTACATCATCTATGATCCGATCGCTCAACTTACTGTATGTATCTTCTTTTTCACCACGCCAACAGTGCTCTAACGGCCATTGCAGGGAATTGTCCCCACCCTCATCATCGTAATCACCAGCCTTGGCTTGACGACAGCAGACATGAACTCCAGCTCTAACGACTCTGACCGTACCCGCACAAAAGCAAGCATCAATTTCAACACCATCCGCCATGCGGACACGTCTTTATTCGACAGTCGGCCAGACGCGCCGCCACCAGAAGAAATTGACTTGAAGGACTTCAGGGCGTCGGGCTCTCGCGAAATCACGACTGGTCTAACAGAACAAATCGATATACGGAGCATAAGTTCGAAATCGAAAATGGGCGGGAATATCGTGGATATAGATGCCCGTTCCTCTGCCGACGCCCATTCTGTCTAGACGTCCTGGCTCATTTAACCACTAATTGCTTTCTTGATATCTTGCTTATTGTATTTTAGACATATACCAATTTGTTCAGCGGATAGCCATTGCCTGTATATTAGCCTCCATGCTTCACATACCATGTCGTGACTCGTCTTATCTTCGCTATCTCCATACGAATCGCTAAATAGGCACTAGACTTGACAAAAACTCATACTAATAGGACTTTGGGACGTCGTACATCCGAACCACTGGTAATGCATGATATAAGCATTCCTGCTGGCGCTGAATGAGATGCGTGCACGTAATTCAAGTTGTTGTCACGCAGGAGCCTCCCTAGATGCGAATCAGCATTGGGATTGATGCAAGTTGCCCGCATTGCTACGATTCACGCAATGTATGCAATTCTGCGCTAGGAGTTAATCTACTTTATAAATCGTTCTATTTCTCCTGGCTTTTAGGCGTTTCTTCGATCCTGAAAGATGCCACAACTCCTGAGATGAGAACCACCTCGATAATCCAAAATACCATCGTCCCCCCGAGTAGATTTCTCTCTTGCGACAGCGAGAACAAGGAGGAGGCGATGAAAGGCGCGAACATTCTCATAGTGCATGCCACAGTCTGCGCAAGACCGTTTATTGAACCAAGCGAGGATTTAGTCGGCGCTGCCTCGCTCAAGATGACAAAGAAAGATCCTAAAGTGCTTTGATAAATATGCGAACGCGCAGAATAAATATTGATTCGCTCACCGAAGCACTGGGTGCAAAGCGTAAGTGTCAGCACCTGAAGTCCAATCAGGATATACACCAGAGTGTCCACCCCGCGTCTCCTCGCCAAGAAATTCATAAGCGGATATAAAACTGGGTTCAGCAGAAACATCGCATAACACGTGCGGTAAACCTGCGTGGCATTATAGCGGGCCATGGCCAGTGGCATGATAATTACGCTGAACAGCCCAATCATCAGACCCAAAGCACTCATAATGATTCCCACTGCAAAGCTGCTGAGCCCAAGCCCGCCGTAGTTGATGGGGGTTGGGTACACCAGGGTCATGAGTACACAGCAAGCTTGCTCTGTCCATGCGAGCAGCGCATAGTTTATCATCACCGTGATAACGCGCTTTGTAGCGAGAGCACGGAGGGCAGGAGGGCCCTCAGAAGCAGGGAATGGCGGAGAAACGTCATCGTCGGCAGAGAGTGTTGTGTCTGTGGCTTGTCTCTTCTTGCTCTCCATGGCAGACGGCAGGGTCTGGCGGTGGGTGTCAGATAAGGGCCTTGAGCGGACTGTCTACAGGCGCACCTCTCTGAAGAACACCGCAATGAATACAAATGCACCGAGGGGTATCAATGCTGCTGTGAAGCAAGGCAGAGCATAGGGATACTGTCGCAGGAAAGGAATTCTACCCGCAGTGCTTGGCCATTGCTCAGCAGGATGTGAGAGCACGCCACCTATCATTGGCCTTGGATTGGAAAAAATATTAATGAGCCGTAGAGGTGGCCAACATGACTTACCCGATAACTCCACCCACGCCCCAGGTCAACGGAATGAACGAAAACGCTAGACAACCCATCAGCGCTGCCGTCGCCGACATATATTAGAAAATCCTGCCTTTGGCCATGTTGGTAGAATCGGTCATGTCGGCCATCGCACTTTTGGTGATACCGATGTTTCCGTTGGTCACACCCAAAATACAACGACTGATCACCAGCAGCCAGTAGCTGTTAGAAAGCCCAAAAGACGCGATAGCCGCAGCCATACAGAGCATGCCAATCACAAGGGGGATCTTTCTGCCAATGCGGTCGGAGGCACGGCCCCATGCAAACGCAGTCAAGCCTTCCGACGCGAAGAATGCGGATTCCTACAAACCAGTGAAGAAAATCAGGCCACGCGAGCGTTCCATGTTGAAGAAGCACTTGCTATGATTCCAGCATAATATCCTGTTTTTGCCTGATCCCCACCCGTGATACCTGGATTCAAATGGTGTTCAGTCGTCGAATCTACGTATGTGTGTGCACCATACCCGTCTCATTCACAAGAGAAACAACAAATGGATAGATCACAGTACCGGTGACAGGCTCGCAGAATTGGATTAGCAGCAATGCAAATAGCTGCATCTTCGGTAGAGGCGTCTGTTTTCCAGGTTCAATTGATTTTGCCTTCTGTCCTGCCGGCCGCGGGTTGATATACTGCACAGAACGGTCATCCTGGCTCGAGACTAGGGGTGTGTTCTCCGCGGGCATGATTGTGTATGAAAGTCAGGTGAAAATTTGGTCAAAGAGACGTTATCTGATCAAGCCTTCCAAGAGTTGAGAAGGTTGGAAGAGCAGCGTTTTCGGCTGCCTTCTTAAAATTATAAGCTATCCCAATTGCAGATGCATGAGTCACCCATCTGTCACCCGGTTCATTCATCTCGGTTTCTTTCCTCCTAAATGGTCTTCACGTACCACATACATACACAAATGCGTGCCGTGTGCAGATGCAAATTGAAGTGCTGAAGCGAGAAGTTGTGCGACCGTTTTGTGAGCAAGGAGCATTGACTGCTATTCAGCGCTGAGCATGAGGTTGAGCAAAAAGTACGCAACCAACTGCGAGCCCGGGCCGGGCTGGCGGATGTCACTTCTATTCTCGACTCTTCGGTTCCGGCGCACATGTCGTTCATTAATATTGTTAAACGTCACTCCTGTCTTGGACTTTAAATGCGTACGTGCGAAGCCTTTTATCCTTTGTATTGGAAGAGCCGTCTTCAAATACAAAATATGTTGTATCTATTCCTCTTGGCCTTTTGGGACGTCCTCAATCCTAAAAGATGCTACCAACCCAGTTATGATGATCAACTCAATAATCCAAAACACCATCGTCCCTCCCAAGAGATTTTGTTCTTGTGAAAGCGAGAACAAAGAGGACGCAATGAAGGGTGCGAATATTCTCATTGTGCATGCTACAGTTTGTGCAAGACCATTTATGGCACCAAAGGACGATTTCGTCGGCGCGGTCTCGCTTAACAAAATGAAAAATGAGCCTGAAATCCTCCCACGAATGTTATCAGGAGCATACACAAATAGGAAAAAGGATGTGCTACTCACCGAAGGCTTGGACAGAAAGGGTACTAGCCAACACTTGCATTGTGATCATGATCCACACTGTAGCATCTACGCCGCGCCTCAGCGCCACCAAGTTCATGAGCGGAAAAAGAATTGGATTGATCAGATATCCTGCGTAGCAGGTACGATACACCTGTACTGCGCTGTAGCGGGCCATCGCACGCGGGAAAAGAGCAACGCTGAAGAATGCAATTAAAATGCCAAGGGAGCTCATGATAATACCAACTGCAAAGCTGCTAAGCCCGAGGCCACCATAATTGACGGGGGTTGGGTATATCAGAGTCACGAGGACAGTGTTGGCTTGCTCGGTCCATGCGATGAATGCATAGTTTATTAAAATCCATATGATGCGCTTTGTGAGGAGAGCGCGGATGGGGTGAGCCCTTTCAGGAGCGGACGATGAAACAATGTCGCCACGCGTAGATGGACTTGATTCGGCAGACTGCCTTTTGCTGCCCCTTATGGTGGAAGGCAAAGTCTAGGGAGAGTAAGAAATTGAATCTAAGAGTTATGCTTTGAAACATACCTCTCTGAAGAATACGGCCGTGAAAACAAATGCACCCAGCGGCACTAATGACACTACGAAACACGGCAATGCGTAGGGATACTGCCGCAAGAAAGCTATTTTGCCCAGAGTGTTGGGCCACTGCTTTGCGGGATGCGCTAGAAGACCACCTATCATAGGACTTGGGCGACATCGGTAAGTGTGGCATTAAAAAGTGAAGACACGCGCACCCGATAACGCAGCCCAAGCCCCAGGTCAGTGGAGTAAACGAAAAGGCTGAAATTGAGAGCATCGGCCCGACCATGTTTGTGTGGAGAGGACGATATGACTTACCTGTAGCCATGTTGGTGGAATCAGTCATATCTGCCATCGCACTCTTGGTTATTCCGATATTTCCGTTCGTGATACCTTGAACGAATCGGCTAACTACCAGCGGCCAATAGCCATTGGATAGGCCGAAGGACATGATGGATGCGGCCATAAATACCATGCCGAATACGAGGGGCATCTTCCTGCCTACTATGTCAGATGTTCGGCCCCATGTAAAAGCAGTCAAGGCTTCCGCTGCATAAAAAACTGATTCCTAGAAGAGCATGCTATTGTCAGTACATTAGTCATGAGTATTTGATATAGTCACCTACGATGATTCCAGCATAGTAGCCTGTCTTTGCCTGATCTCCGCCAGTCACCCCTAAATATATGTTTCGATATCTTGCAGAAGATTTGTAAACATACCCCGTACCAGTTTCATTAACAAGGGATACCACAAAGGGATATATCACAGTGGCAGTGACGGGCTCGCAGAACTGAATCAGCAGCATGGCGAAGAGTTGTACTTTGGGCAGTGGTGTCTGTCTCTTGACAGATTTTTGATTCGCGTCCTGTCCTCCGGTATGTGATGTATCATCCTGGACCAAGATTAGAGGAGTTTGTTCTGTGGCCATGGGCGCGTGCTGTAAGCAACAAATCACAGACGGGGCAGAGAATACTTGGGCCCGAGGTAGACGCCAGCGGGTCGGCACCGAGATACAGGTCGATCAGTGACAGACTTGACTCAGCCGAAGCTTCTGTCCATTTCTGCCTTCTCATCATGGCGCTGTTTGAACGACAGCAGGCTCGCCGCAGATCTAGATCACACATCCAGGCTAATCTTCAATATAGTCTTAGTCGTAGGTGTCGGAGGGTCGTGACGAATGTCATAGCAATAAACAAACAGGGCGCGAAATATTGAAAGGAGTCGTGAAATCAAAATATGATCTGGTTGTAGGCCGGCCCGGAGTTCCGCAGGTATGTTCAAATTGGTCTTGTCGACATCAACGGCCCGTAATCCTCCACGTAGGGTGTAGATTTATTTTGTATAGTAGCATTATTCATCTTGGCTTTCGGGAGGTTCCTCGATCCTCGAGGCCGCTACGACTCCCAAGATGACAACCAACTCAATGATCCAGAACACCATTGTTCCTCCTAACAGATTGCGCTCTTGCGACAGCGAGAACAATGAAGACGAGATGAAAGGCGCAAATATCCTCATAGTGCAGGCTACGGTCTGTGCGAGACCATTGATGGCACCAAGAGAGGATTTGGTAGGCGCCGCCTGGCTCAACAGAACAAAGAATGACCCTTGAGCGCCATCGATGAGCTTCACCGACAAGAGCTCAGAGACAAAGCCACCACTCACCGAAGCATTGGCAGGACAATGCACTGGTCATCACCTGCATCCAAATCATGATCCATACTGGGGCATCTATCCCCCGCCTCCTTGCCACAATGTTCATGAGCGGAAACAAAATCGGGTTGATCAGGTATCCCGCGTAGCAAGTCCGGTACAATTTTACCGCCCCATAGCGGGCTATGGCACGCGGGAATACGAAGACGCTGGACAATCCAATTAGTACGCCGAGGCAGCTCATAATTATCCCCACGGCAAAGGTGCTGAGCCCAAGGCCGCCATAGCTGATTGGGGTTGGGTATATCAGAGCAACGAGGACGCTGCAAGCCTGCTCGGTCCATGCGAGGAATGCATAGTTTATCAATATTGTGATGATACGCTTTGTCGCCAGGTCGCGAAGGGGGGGTGGCCCAGCATCAGCCGGGAGTGACGAGGCGACGTCCTCGTCGGCGTTGAGAGTTGTGTCGGTGCCTTGCCTTTTCAGGGCCTTGACAGCGGAAGGCAGAGTCTGCACGGTATTCATATGTGTTCTTTTAAAGGATCATAAAGATCATTGATAGACATACCTCTTTGAAGAAAACAGATGTGAATATAAAGGCACCCACAGGTACGAGTGCCGCCGTGAAGCAAGGCAGTGCGTATGGGTAGTGCCTTAGGAAAACTATCTTGCCAAATGTGTCGGGCCAGTGCTCCGCAGGATGTGAGAGTACCCCGCCTATCATCGGTCTTTCGTGTTGTGAGCATATGAATCCCGCCAGATACAAGGAAGCATACCCAATAACGCAGCCCAAGCCCCAAGTTAGTGGGATGAACGAAAAGGCTGAGATTGAAACCATCAGCTTGACCGCCTCTGTTCGTGGCTGAAATTGAGCTCGCCTGTAGCCATGTTGGTGGAATCAGTCATGTCGGCCAACGCGCTTTTTGTGATTCCGATATTTCCGTTCATGACGCCTTGGATACAGCGACTAACGACGAGCGACCAGAAGCTGTTGGAAAGGCCAAACGATATGATAGAGGCAGCCATGCAGAACATGCCAATAACAAGAGGGATTTTTCTGCCAATGCGATCGGATGCACGGCCCCACGCAAAAGCAGTCAATGCTTCTGCTGCAAAGAATACCGATTCCTAAGGAAGAAGGTCGGCACGAGTGATGTAAACGTCTTGGGAAACCTCTCACTATTATGCCAGCAAAGTATCCCGTCTTCGCCTGATCTCCGCCAGTGATACCTTAAACAGATGAAAGTTGACACCTCGTCGCACCAGAATGTTAATGGGAGTTCCACACCTGTTTCGTTCACAAGAGAAACAACAAATGGATATATGACGGTTCCAGTGACAGGCTCGCAGAATTGGATCAACATCATGGCAAAGACCTGCATTTTTGGCAAAGGAGTCTGCTTCCTCACAGGTCGCTTCTGGTTCGTCTCCTGGCCTCCATTGTATTGAAAAGAGTGATCGTCCTGGCCTGGTACTAGGGGAGTCTGCTCCGTGGCCATCTGCGTGGTGCAGGTAAAAGATTGAAGACGTTGCGCAGAGGCATAAGCTGTTTAGTAAGTGGGCTCGGCGGTTCGGACCTCGGTCCTGGGACAGGGGCTAGGTGTTGACTCGACTCCTAGTACTCTCTCCGGTCTCTTCTTGACTTCTTCGATCATGATATTTGTATGATATCTGGGGCGGGCAGTATGGACTCTGAGGAACAAGAGGGCGTCAGCATGTTTCAGCCTCTTTCGACTGAGCGCGACCAATCGATATCTCTTTCCACGGAACTACTTAGATGTCGGACCCCCCAAAATGAATTTTACAGATCGGGAACGAGTACATATGGGTCAACATGGGCGCCTATGGTCAGCTCTCCTACATACACACACCTTCTCATCTTAACGATTTGACACGATTTTCAGGTCACGAACTGCGCGGCCTTAATATTATCACACACACACAATTGTCAACATCAATACCCATGGACGAACAATCGGCCTCGGCTAAAGGAAAGGGGAAGAAAAGGCCTGTCAATGCGCGAGCATTATCTGCTTCGGAGTATGTACAACTCCGTTAACACCTTGCCGCTAAAGCCTAACATATCGGGGCAGAATTGCACGTAATGTAGGCAACTTTGAGACATGGTCGACGTATCAGCGATGCGAACAGGCTTCTTATGAGTCTGACATCCCTCCGCACCTCAAAACAGATATCAGCGCAATTTTCAATGTCACGGGGATGTTGCCTCAGGCATGGACGGACAAGGTGAGTAGACAAAAAAACCTGCCTAATGATATCTCAACCGTGACTTAGACGTCAGAGGATTTCAAGCTTCTTGAGCTCTTCGCTCTACCCGAACATTTGGTATTCTTAGAGGATGCTGCTAAACACTGTCCGGAGCTGTTCTCAGATCGGGTGGGGACTGAAGCTGCCAAAGGGCTCTTCGCGGAAATCATTACCATCTTCACAGCATGGACGCGTCTCCGCAGCATGCGCCTGTCCAAAGATAAATTCTCCGAGGCAGATTATGCAGCGAACGTGTGAGTGTACAATACCGTGCCATTCTGCGCGTTCTGAATCTATACCTCTATGCAGATATAATCTCATTCGAAGCCCTGCTATTCGCGCAAGTACGCAGCGCGGACACTGTGCCATCCAACTACCACAGCCCTCGGCCGATTTCAGTAGGACATCGCAAGCAGTTCGCGTGCTGAGCACGAAAACGGCCATCCCTGACTGCGCGATATTCATACCCTCTGCGTCTACACGCGCACTCTCCCACTCTGCATCATCCCCATTTAGGGTGCTCAAGGGCCACCCGTCCATCACGAGCATGGGAAGCACCAGCGCCCAGTCATCATTCCGCTACCAGAGCACACCCTGTGCGGCACTGCCCTCCATACCCGGCTTTGAGTTTGCGTCCGCATTTTTCGAAGACAAGAAGCCGCTGCATCAGATGCTCGAGGATGCGTACAGGCAGAACAGGATGTCCACAGCAAGTGCCACAAGGCAGCTGTATGCACTACATATCGATGCTCCTGTATTTGGTTTGGTCTGGTCGAATGGCACGGTCCGGGCCCATGTAGACTGGTGCAAGGATGAGCACGGCGATCCAGTATGTTGCAGTAGCGTCTACAGCTTCCCGGCGTACTAAACATGATGCGCAGATCGTACTGTCAGCGCCCTACACAGGCTCAGGCGCTGATGGCGCCTTCCACGAGTGGAAGCTAGATCGGCCAAGCGACATCTTGCAGGTCTACTTCCTCATTCGAAATATCGACAAATGGACGACAGGGAAGTTCTGCGAGCGGGTCATAAAGGGTGTTAACGATCTATTGAAGGCCATCATCGTGGAGGAGAAGACTTTCAAGCCTTGGCGCCGTGCAGGCAATTTGACGACCCTTCTCGCCAAGGTCCAGAAAGAAAATGCCAACACATCTTTGACCGGCACTACCTCCTCATCCGTGCCGTCCCCGCCCAAGGCCAAAGCAAAACGAAGAAGAACGCCAATGACTCGGTGATGTTGTTGAATCACACTATATAATACAATTTTTATGACTGTCGTAAAACAATCCATGCCACATATCTAGTCTATCCACGTGCATTCCTTAACATAGCGAAGGAACAAGATCAAGAATGAGGTCGCCGTTATTTCCAACTGGACGGCACTTTCAGTACAGTGTCGGCCCACGCAGCCAAACGTCCCGCCTCCCAGTTCTCGACATAAGAAAGGGTGTGACCGTCGCGGCGACCCTCTTCTATTTTCAAACGTTTTTCGGCGTCGCACCAAAAGAGCACCCAGGATCCCAAGCGCACGTGCCCTGTGCTCCGCTCAAAGTACCATTTGTTGACTGGGTTATTGGCCCGACTGCGCCACACTAAATCGCGACCCTCGCCTTTACCTTCCTTGCCTCCATTGGGATTGACGGAGAAAGGAAGGCCGAGGCCGTACGACTCGTCATGCAGCGCAACCCACAGGAAGTCAACTGTGCCGTCTCCTTGGTGGCTAGGCAGCACGGCGAATTTATCTAGATAAGACAGTGGTGGTTGAGAAGACGATTCGGGACAAGCCTCGTTGGTGACAATTGCAGCACCAGCGTAGTCACCAGCCACGATGACGAAGTCTAAACTGTGCTTCAAGCGCTGGTAGAACGCCTCTTCGTCAAGCTTGCGCCCAAAGGAGAGCTCGAGAAGGTTGTTCATTTTGGGTCGATCGATTTCATCGAGTGTACGTAGCACTCGCACGGGCAAGCCCCGCCGCAATAGAGTCGGTGTGTGTTGCGTCAGCTTGCTCTTGCCCTGTAACAGTGCGTGCGGTAAGCTGGAGCTCAGCGCTGGCTTGTTGGTAATCAGATTGGCAATGAGCGAGCTAGGAGACCGGTGGGAAACCATGATGGCAGATGATGTCGGAGGCATGTATGACAGACATTTTCGGGCAAGTGATAGATTGGAAAGTGCGGTGGGATTGGAGTACATCCAGGGCTCGTGGAAAGTGTCGTGGATGTGATCATACTCGGATGAGAGATTGATTAGAAGATGTGGGAAGCCATTGCGCGCGTACGAGGGCACGCCGCCTTCCCGGTTGATGATCATGAGTCGCAATGGCGTGAGATCAACATCCCTGGTAATCTGCTGGTCCTCGTCAGGCAGTTCCAGCGCCTCCCGCTCCTGCGCATCATCCACAGCAGCTGCTTCGACCATACCGCGAGCCAGTGCGGCAAGCACATCGTTGGCGTCGACCGGTGTTGAGCGGCAGAATGAATCAAGTGCTAACGGAGGCAACACGGGGATTTCGCCTGCGCGAAGGGCGGAACGGACAGTGATGAGATCGGCAGGAAATGTGTGCGCTTCCGGGGGAACGAACTCCCTGTTCTCCTCATGCTCTTCCTCGCCAGGCTTGGGGCCCAACCTCACAACAGCGTCCAGGACAGGCCTTGCCCTGGCGCCCTGCCCTTCCAACGTTCTGACCAGCCGCATCGCATCTTCTATCAATGCAGTTCGCTCTCCTTCAGTACCCCGAGTCAGTTGGTCGTTGTCGACCACGATGACGCTGGTAAGACCTAATTTTTCAAGGTAAACGATGCCTCGTGCGATGCTGTCAAGTTGCTTGTCGCTGAATGGCCCTTGCACCTTGACAAGAGCCGTGCGTCGATGGACAGGGTTCAAAATGGCTGCTGCAATCGGGCTTGGCTTGACCTGCAGTGAGGTGACCTCTGGCGCATCTGCATCCTTGGTCTGGCCCGTCTGTACGATGCCTTTCTCCTGTTGCCTTTTCACAGGATCGGGAGCCAGAGCAGGGCCCTTCCGAGCTTGCGGCCCAAAAAATTCCAAGTATGATCGACTGTCACGCAATGAAGGGCTCGCTTTCAAGATGGACAGAATGAAGTCCTGATGCAGAACCACGGAATCAGCCCAAAGTCTGGCATAAACATGATATGCGCACATTGCCAGAAGGTTCAGGCTCTTCGACTTCAACTACAGGTGTTTGTCGCAGATTGCGAATAGTCTACAACGAATTAACACATGTTATAGAGCAGTCATGGATTGCACGTACTGCGTAGAATGCGCTGAATGTTTGCGAGCGACGGGATGCTGCAAAGCAGCGTGGGGCACCTAAGGGAAGCATAGTACTAGGAAACAGAGGATAATAGGCCGGAATGAGATGGGAACGGCTCGTCTCTTATAAGAGTCATTCTGGAAATCATAGGTATGTAAAAATTTCATCAGCCTGCGCTGTGCATCCCTTCAACAGGCGCCCATATTCCCGTTATGGCCGGCTAGCACCTCAGCATCTGCCGTCGAGACTTTGGCGCCTTGGCTGTCTTCGACTGTCATGCTCACACAGCAGAGCACGATCAGAGCGGGACTGATATTAAATGACCGGTTCACATGTACAAAAGGGTAGCCAATAGCACAAAAAGTCGCCGAAATGGCTCACTGGTCGCGTTTGTCTTCTGCATTCCACGATTAACCCGTGCGCTGTTGAAGACTGCGCTCGTTTAGCCTAGCATGTCCTGCAAGAACCTTACAGCCGCTGCTTTATAATCTATTACCAGCCAAACCAGCGCATGAACGGAGATCAGAAGCTCAAAACGCGAAAATGCCTGTGCCCAAAGCCGGTCTTCCATAGCAAATAAGCCGCTCATGTTCGCCGATAGCGGAAAGAAGAACGAAATTTAACTCACACCAACCACCACCAGGCCGTCTTCGCTGCACATGACAGTACCAAAACGTCCAAAGTCCGTGGCTCCTTCCTCCGGACCCCAGGAGACTTTGCTCAATCTATACGGTTTTTCAGTTAGAACCATTGGAAGTTAAACAACGGTTACATATATATATACCTATACGGCAGTGAGGTCGTTATTGGCTTTGCAAACACACCATCTGTATCGATTGCAGCGGCTTCCGTGACATGGGTCTCCGGTGATCCGTTGGTAAGAGGGTGGGCTCTACGGATTGGCAATGGATTGAAATCGTAGACTGCTATAGATGTAGCGCCATCACTGTCAACCATGTCTTCTGGAGTGGTATATCGCAATCCATATACGTGGCAGACCCAAATGTTCGAATGTTTCGGTTCAAATATCATACGCGAACCAGTCGGCCCCCATCGATCCCAGGGGATGTGCACATTCTCGGCCTGTGCGTGAAGACTAGCGATATGCTTTGAGAGGGTTGAGGATGGAATCATGAAACCATATGACTGAATCTCGATGCCATTTGTCAAGGTTATGGTGACAACGTTCAACCTCTCAGCCCGCTGCGTATAAAATGGGACGGACAGAGCAGCATCTGGCACCATTGATGATGCGGGGTCAGACTGTATCTCGATATCGAGTCGCACAGTCCAGTCCCCTGGGACAGGTAACAAGAAAGCACAAAGATAAGACGACTCTTCAAGGGCAACGTCCTCTTCAACGGCTCGGGAGATGTCATATATTACCAGATTTGGCTGCAGACCCTTTGACTGAAGATCAATATGAGTCGTGACGATGATGTGCTTTTCATCCAAGAATGAAAAACATCGAAGACCAACCCCCGAAAGGGCCTAGACGGGCAGAAAGCTTAGAATAATTCACAAGACCGAGCGCCTCGCTCACATATTGCAAGCGCCCTGTTTTCCAGTTCCAGGCACGCAATGCACATTTTCGTTCCCCGAGATTCTTGAATAGAATAGCCAGATGGTCTCCGCATATCCGAATCACGACTGAGACTCCATCGCCCGACATTGGCACGCTGCAGTCTAAATCTGGTACACGTGCGGCCCTATGTGGAGCACCAATGGACATGTTCAGTAACCTGATTTGATGGTCCGAAGGGGCTCGTCTCGCGTGAACGGGACTAAAAGAAAGTACGGATCAACAGGCAAACAACCACGCGCGATTTTGCCACTCACTTGCGAGGGCGCTCGACGAGGACAAGCAGATCCTGTGATGGATCCATGGTGAAGTCCCTAAGATCAAATGATTTTGTATCGACCACCCAGCACTTTTCTTGAATACCTCTGTAATTCGATGGTAGCTGGGTAAACCGCAGGCTAGACCTTCTGCCGATGGCCTGCCCGAGGACGCCCCCTGCGAGCTCCCATACTCCTGCGCCCGGGCCCATTGGGATGGTTTTATCGCCGGTCCATTTCAAATCGGACCATGCTTTCTGGTAGTCCAAAAGCCGCTGCAACCGATCCCCAGGTTTCAAGCCCCCAGAAGGACCATCTTCCGTACCGCTTACCCCAAGCTCGATAGTGTATCGGAGAGCGGAAGAATCTGAGACGATCTTTTGTAAGTGATGGGACACCTTGAAGGGAAATTGTTAATATCAGCCTTGAGAGCCCAGGATGGCTTGCACCTGCCTGTGAGCAAATCACTAATGCCCGAAAATCCAGCATGTCCAGGATTTTGAGCACTAATTCATATGGGAGGAGTCGAATAAACAAGGAGCTCTCTTCAGAAAGCCCATTGGCTATTGAGATACGATTTTCGGGAAGCATGATGTGAACGAAGAATCACAGGAGACACAGACTACCTGGAACAATGTCAGACTAGACTCTGACTGTTTGGCGATGATCGATGACCGCGGAGGATTTAGGCTTGCAAAGAATAATGGAGTGATTATGTAAATCAGTTACCACACAGTGACCTCAAAGGGCCCGCTTGCGTCCGAGTCGACTGGCTCTTACACCTTAATAACTGGCCCTCAATATCAGTACTGTGTTTTCAAATCTTTTGTGAATAGCCTCTTGGTTCTTAATGGTCTTTTCTCGCCGACATTTATCTATAGCATGCAAGGCTTCATTTTTGCTCTGTTAAACGAGGCGGCGCACGCGGCACTCCTACATAGTACTGCACGAAGTATCTTCAAGTTCAAAGCGACATCTACTTATTTATAATCATTGCATCAACTAAGAAATTACAAAAGAGCCAATAAAACGATTCGGGAACACTGGCGCATCTGCTCGTGATTCACATACATGTAGGAGCTTCGAGCGAAATATTATTGAGAAATGGGGCACTTCCTGCCACCGAACCACTCAGTACATCCCTTTATTCCAGATTGAGAAATCTGCAAAGGGTGTCTAAGATCATCTTTAAAGTTTGGCCGAGCTTTACGACTCCATCCTAATCATCTTTAACGCTTGCACAAAGCCAGTTGGTTTCCTCTATGAATGAGACTCGCTCATAAATCTTCAATGTGCATCAAAACTGTAGATTCTAATCAAAAAAGAGGTAGCATCATGTTTCAAAACAGGGCTTATCAACAGTGCAGCCCTATAAGCTATCCAGAAATGCATTGGAAAGCTTAACGCAATGCTGGTAACATTCCTCGAATTCAGGGTCACCCTGGAAGGCACTTGAATTCAGAATACACGCGATCCAGACGGTTGTTGAATGCGCACCTCCTCCGAATCATAATATGGATCTGAGATCGGTTTGTTGTCGAGATACGATCCCCACAAACGTACATCTGCCGTGCAATTGTCGGGTTTGATCCTCTCCAAGTTACGGAGATTGCTCCCATCCGCAGCGAGGATGTGGTCAAACTTCGTGAAATCATCTGTTTCTACCACGCGGGCCTTGTGGGGCTGCCCTCCGCGAGGTCCATCTTTCAAAGGCACGTCGATTGAAATGCCGTGCTGGAGTGGGAAACTTCAATCCTGGTCAGACTGGGAATTGCAGCAAGACTGACCCGAGCGCAGGTACGTCGTGTTCTAAGATTTCCGTTTGTGAGATTACATCCCAGACTACAACTCCGATTACTTGCCGTGGGTCTGCTAGGCTTCCGATGTGATATGCACCCGTTCCGCAAGAGTCGATCGTTAATTCCACTCCACGTTCAGAGGCAATATGCCGCAGAACAGCTTCTCCCATCGGGGAGCGGCATATATTTCCCAGGCAGACGATCAAAACAGAAAGAGTCATACCGAGCAAGTCGTGGTTCGCAACTGAGTTGCAATTAACCAGCGCTAATCGTGTCGGCGCTTGATCTTTGATCTCCCCACACTGCCGCCTGCTATAGCTAATTACTTACCGCGATCTCCCTCGATGCCTTCACCGCCAATCCAAGTGTTCTTAACGACCATCGCATCTCAGCCAGCTCTGAGGCAGCGACAAGGTACGATATAGCGCTCGCAAGGACTTCAAGGGGACCCGATCTCATTGGAAGCTCCTCAGAATACATCCTCCGCATCCTACACGTCAAGAAGATACCTTTCACGTCTTATGATCTGGCTTCTGATGAGGCGGCCAAGAAATTATGGAAACGAAAGGCTCCACCTGGTGCGTTTTACCACATCATCGTTGCGAGAAGTTTCCATGCCCACATCTTCCAGGCAAGCAGCAGTTACCTGGACTGCTTATCGGCAACACATTTCCAGGGGTGAGTGGCGATCTAAGTAGCACCCTCTGACCAATTTTACCAACTCTATTACATCGAACCAGCCATTTGAAGCATTGTAAGCCGCGATAATATGCGCCTGTCCTATTTTACCCATGACCCCTCAGCGAAGAGGCTGTCGAATACGACGAGCTCCCCCAATTCCTGCGACTGAACGAAACATGGGAGGACGACGAGGATCGCCCTACTCTTCCCCAGGTGGCCGTCGGTGTGCCCGGTGCAGCCTCCCCTGCCCAGATGACGCCCGAGCACCACAAGCCCAAGATATTCCCGGCATCTGCATCCGATTCCCCGCTGCGCAACAAACCCGTCAACAGGCGCACGGACGACTTCGATGTCAGCACGGAGCTGGAGGGCTTCGGTCTGCAGGGTGTCAGGGTCACGGAGGACGACCTGGCTGCGCTTGTGCAGGAGCTGGGGCTGGGCGGGGACGAAGCCGATGATTTGGTGAAGGGGCTGAGTGCGCCATCACAGGCCAGGAAGACCGAGCCACTGCAGGCAAAGAAGACTAATGCGCTTCAGCCGAAGAAGAGCGACCCGCAGGTCGCCATGATGGCAGAGCTCACCACTAAATTGAAGCCTAAACCTAAGGCAGCGACGGCTCCCGCTGACCAGACGGCCACGAAAGTGGAGCCTGCTGAGACGATAGTGGCAGAGCAGAAAGGCGAGCCCGACAAGACACCAGCCTCCGAGACGCAAGCTTAGATGAAATGAATGATAGTACCGCAAAGGGACTTTGTGATGTCCTGCGCATACTCACCCCCAAATAGTCGGAAGGATGTAATAAATTAAAGGGAATACAATGCTGTTATGTATATCAATATGAAAAATAAATCACAGCTTGAACGAGGGCATGTTGACCAGCATTCCTGGATGACACGTGAGTAAAGGCCTCCTCCTATGGAAAATAACACAACTAACCGCCGTCTATGCATATCGTAGCACCATTCGTGTAGCCGCTGGCTTTGCTGGCGAGGTATAAGGCAGTTCCTGCTACATCTTCTGGTAAACCTGTGCGTGCAGAGGGAACGCCGGCCAGGATGTAGTCTCCAGCGGTCTCCATGGTGTACGCAGTCACTGCACAAAATCATCAGCAAATGCTCCCTGCCATCGAGGAGGTGCTTACTTTTGCTAGGGAAGAAGCCTGAGATAATCGACACGACAATGAGTTTGGATTAGGATCAATGAGTGCTGTTCCACGTACCACATGCAATAACGTTGCTGTGAATGCCTTCACCACCCAATCTCCCAGCCATATGGCGACTCAGATGGTGCAGAGCAGCCTTTGACGCGCTATATGCGTAGGTTTCGTGGTCAGGAACCCCGAGACCCTCGACCGAGCCGATCTACAAGCAGAGATCAGAATGCGACAATTGGTGATAGGCAGGCAAAGGGCCATACGTTGATAATACGAGCAGGGTCTGTGTAAGCGGCTCCGGTTTTGCCACCTGCTTCAGCAGCTGCACGCAGCAGAGGAAGACACTTTTGCGTGAGGGTGAATACACGCTGCAGATTCAAGGTCAAAACTTTGGTGAATGCTTCATCCTGAGTACAGAATCATCAGACGTGTCCCGCAGGATCAAGAGCAGCCGCTACGCACCGGGTGTTCGTCGATGCCGGCGCCCCACGCTGCGCCCGCGTTGTTGACAAGTACGTGCAGCGCCTTCTCTTTCGATGATAGCTCCTTGACCAGTGCGTCGACTGCTTGCAGTTTTTGCAAGTCTGCTGGGAAAGCGATGCATGTACCGGGTCCCATCTTTGTGAGCTCCTTGGCCGTTTCATCGCAGTCTTTGGCAGAACGCGCGGATATGTACACCTTGCAGGTGGTGTGTGAGAAAGAAGAGATGAAGCTTCCATGCATGAAGCACGACTCACCTTGGCGCCATTGGCAACGAAGCCAGTGGCAATCTGATAGATGTTTAGCACTTCACGACAAAGGATGCAAGAGAACACATACCATTTTGCCAATGCCTCTCGAGCTGTGAACAAGCAAGTTAACATTTATGAACCTGGGCCAAGAATTGTCAGACTCACCCTCCGGTGATCAGGACGACTTTGTCCTTGACGCCGAAAAGATTTGCTGCTTGGAAGGAGCTCATGTTCGCGTATGTGAAGGTGAGGAGACGTGCAGCTCGCGTCGGTCTTGTTTTGTTGGTAAAGATGCACAATGCAAAGTCAGCAGAGCGCGCTAGGCTAAGTTGTTGCCGGACAGGGGCTGACAGGGGGTCAGGCCCAGGGCGGAGTAATCATATGATGCTCACGTGTGCGAGAAGACTGGGGATCTGGGGTAACAGGACCCCCTAGTTCATGAACCTTCAACTTCGCCGCTAACAACCTGTCACAAATTCTGGGTGAATTTGCACAAACGACATCAGCTGTAAAATACATTTCTAGAACTAGGATGCATTACTGATGAGTCGCCGTGAGCGAGGCAAAGAACGAGACCAATTTCCTGACTTGGCCAGTTTCAACTGTGTTTTCAGGGGTCACGCAAGCTCCTTGCTTCGGCGGTCAACGCTCATGCATAATTAGTGGAGATATGCATTGCACCCGGCTTCCGACCTCAGTTCAATAAGAAGGGCCCAAGTTCTTCCAACCAGGCACCTCGTCTGTTGTCCCCACACCCATCATCCTGTGAGTGTGGCATCGTTGCCTTGAACCCTCTATCAAGTTATCTTCGGCTCACTGTGCCCTACCAGTGTCACTTACTTTGCCAAAATGCCGACGATAATTCCTGGGGGCATGCCCAACATTGGGTCATTGTGGGCTGGGGAGTATAACCCTAGCAAATACGCATCACCCGCCGGGTCCAAGGCAGAATCAGTCAAGAAGTACGACTACGTCATTGTCGGCGGTGGAACTGCTGGTGCTGTACTCGCGAACCGTTTGACCGCCAGCGGGCAGCACACAGTCCTTGTCCTCGAGGCCGGGTATACCGATTCGCGTCAGGTTTGTCGTTCGTTCCGCATGCCACCTTCGTCCCGGAAACTTATCGAAATCCATTTTGCAGCTTTGGAGCAGAATTCCAGCGGCCTTTCCATTTCTATTCAAGAAGGATGCCGACTGGTTTTACGAGACCACACCGCAGGCAAACTTGAATAACCGGTGCTCAGGTTTCTGCTTTGCACCTGAATGACTACTGAGCCTAAACCTTTAGACGCTTGTTTTGGCCTCGGGGGAAGATGCTCGGTGGTTGTCAGTTCGGTCTTACTCGGTCTTTCAAACTAAGGAGTACTTACATACGTATCAGGTTCCTCCATGAACGCCATGATTTATCAGCGGTGTAGCCCGGATACCTACAACGATTGGGCCGCCCAGGGGAACCAAGGCTGGGACTGGGAGCATATGCAGCCTTATTTTGAAAAAAGCGAGCACTTCCTGCCCAACGCAGACTTTCCCTCAGAGAAAGTCCATCACGCTGGTACCGGTCCATGGAAGACCCGCGTAGCCGCGTTTACCAGCCCCACCACACGCGCTGTTATCGCAGCTGGAGATGCCATAGGCGTGCCCAAGATTGATGATGTCAATGACCCGAGCACCCAGGTCGGGTCTGTGCGTCTTCAGGCAACTGTCGACGAGAATGGGAGGAGGCATTCCACGAGCCAAGCGTTCCTCACTAAGGGTGTTCGGCGTCGGAAGAACCTGACGATAGGGGTCGGGGTGGTCACTTCCAAGATCCTCTTCTCCGACGATGGCAAGCGCGCCACAGGAGTCGAGTTTGCGCAGAAGAAGGGTGGCAAGAGTTTTGTGGTGCACGCTGGGAAAGAAGTTCTCTTATGCGCCGGCTCGCTCAACACACCCCAGCTGCTGATGATCAGTGGCGTCGGGCCTGAAGACGAGCTCGCCAAGCACAAGATCCCTGTCGTCGCGGATTTGCCGGGTGTTGGCCAGAATCTTTCGGACCATCTGGCATGTGGAATGATCTACTATACGAAAACCAAGACTTTGGAGCACCTGAAGCACGAGGTCAAAGTAGGGCCAGCATTTTTGCAGTGGGCGGTGGCCGGATCAGGTCCATTAACGTCAAATGTCGCGGAGGCAGCATTGTTCTTCCGCCACGAGGATCTAAAGGCCACAGGCGAGCCGTCCCTAGACATCGTACCTCCTCCAGGAGTCCCGGATATTGAAATCATCGGAGCTTCTGTCAACTATCTCAACCACGCACTCGACAAGTTGCCGCAGAAAGACGCCATAACTCTTGGCCCGATCCACATTCAACCGACTAGCCGCGGGACTGTCACGCTGAAAGACGCGTCTATCTGGAGCCCGCCTGTCATCGACCCAAACTACTGTGCGACGGAGAACGACCGCCGCGCGATGCTGTTTGGGTTGAAAACAGCTATGAAGATGGCGGCTACCGAACCTCTCGCACCGCATATCCACAGCTCCTTCGACTTCAAGAAGCCCAAGTCGATGGCGCATCTCGCGGGCAAGGGGGACTTCTCGACCTTTAGCGATGCCGACCTCGAAGCGATGTGGAAAGACACGGCGTATACGCTATACCACCCCACTGGCACGGCCAGGATGGGTCCGCGATCCGATCCGCAGGCTGTCTTGGATGACAGATTGCGAGTGCACGGCATTATCGGGCTCAGAGTGGTGGACGCGAGCATCATGCCCACAATCGTGCGAGGGCACCCACAGGCGGCGGTAGTGGCAATTGCGGAGAAGGCATCGGATATGATTCTAGAGGATGCGGGGCTTGACGGCGCTGTGAGCGGGAGCGTATCAGAATCTGACGAGAAGCCTGGACTGGAGGTCAATTCGGATCCTCTCGCTCAGCCGAAGGTGAAGACTGTAGCTTAAGCAACTTGCTCTGTGCTTTGTACGTATTCTCCTATGTTTTTTATATGACCTCCATTGTACATACCTTCATGCACCTCTTGCCGCTCGAATTCATGATTATTGGACCAATTCGATATTTCGGCTCGCAAGTGATACTGGTACAAATTTGCGGGAATGCACAGTGAGATGGTGGGAGATGTCTCAAAACTTCAATTATCGTCATAGTTGTCTCTGCTAAGCTGTGAACGACGGCGGCGAAGTGGAGCAGCTGCGCTAACAGAGTCTTCCGGAAGTATCGTGGACGATGCTTCCGTCTTCACATCGACATTCTGCGCACATGTCAGCATCGGCTGGATTTCAGTGAACTTGGAACTCACAGATGAAGATGGGCGACTTCGACTGCCCGTGTTTCTTCTCGATGGCCGGCTGACGGGTGGCTTCCCGTCAGGAGAATCCGAATCACCGTCCGAGTCGTAGAAACGTTTCGTTTTTGGTGGGTCTTTCGTAGGCGACGCGGCGGGGTCGGCGCCGAGTGGTTCTTGGTCCGCAGACTTGAACATTGTGGGTAGAAAGACTGCTGTTAGGACAAGCAAAGATATGCCAAGGAAAATGAACGACGACGTGAGCCCAGAGAGGAGAGGGAAGCGAGAAATCAGGCCACTAAGGTGCTTGGCCTAAGTCCAGGTTAAACATGGAAAGCAAATACCCTCACCGAATGCCTTCTGGTTTGGTCACTCCTCTCAAAGATGCGGATAGAACGCTCAACTCGCGTCCATAGCCTAGTCCGAGAGTTCTCCATTCATCTCTGCGGCCAAGCTCGAGCCTACCTACTACTTGCGATGTGCCTGGGGTAAAAGCGGATAGAAGCGGGATCGTCAAATCGACGCTGGTGGGGCGACTCCAATCTATCCATGATGTGGAGCGAGGTAGAGGGACGATTGCCTGCCAATAGTATATAAGTGACTGAGGCACGATGGCTTCATTTGCTACTCACTGGCCGTCGGGTGAATGCGAGTGTCTGGTTAGAAGGAGTTGCCAGTGTTAATTGCGTCATGAAGTTGCCGAGCGCGAAATTGGATTCAGTCGCCGGTACAGTCAGATGAAGATATATATTGTATGCTTGATGTGATGCCAGTCGGGGGAGCTGCACTTCAGCATAGGGAGGTACACCATCACTGAGACAGGGCGTCAACATCATCCAGATGATTCATATACTAAGTACACACCCATAATGAAGATACAGGGGCACATCCCAGCCTACAGCAATATTCTTCCAGACAAACAAGCCGGACAATGCCGAGAGCAAGACCAGGAGAGGTATGAGAAGGAGGCATACAGATAATGAGACCAGCCGAGGGACGAGTGGCCGAATGTAACCCGCTCCTTTAGCCGCTACCATGCCAGAGAAACGCACTGGTGCCAGTAATACATCGGCAACGCTTTCCTCCTGGGGCTCTTCATGAATGACTGCAGCTTTGTCGTCGTCGTTGAACATGAGGACCGAGACAGAGAGAACGCGATCAAAGGAAAGAGAATGAAAGCCTGAAACTCAAGTCGCGCTTACTAGTTGCTGGTCTTACCCGTCATGTCATCGACACCTGGGGGTTTCCTGGGCGAACATCCTTCCTCACAGCGATTATCGGGGTACATAAAGGCCCTCCCTGGAGGTGCAGATGTATCTCCTGAAGTAAAATCCTATCGCGACGCAGTCTACTTCAACTACTATGCTCTAGGTCTCAGTCTTCTATTCACTCCGCAAAATGGCTATCAGCCCACTACTGGCTTGAAACAAGAGGACCTCAAAGACTCAGATCTTATTCTCGATAGTATCGACTTGTATAACATTCCAAAACCTATCGCCGCGCTAGCAGGTGGTGCGAAACTGCCGAGGATGGCAGAGCTGGCATTCTCGACACATCCGGTGTCGCCTTTCACCGTTACATTAACCTCGCAGCCTGAAACGCCTAATCAAACCGCGCGTCCTCCATCTTTTGATATTCTTACGACCACATCTGGGAAGGATATTGTAGCGGTGCTTGGCGAGCCTGATCGAAAGGGCGGGGGTGCAGGGCCGTCGTCCGGTTCAATTGGTATCTGGTGTGAATGGTCTAAGGATGGAATTATGGTCGAGTTTGGGGGAGAAGAAGCGAGAGGTCCTCAAGCCTGGGAGAGGGGCAAAGATGCGATTTGGAGAGTTATCACTCTTTTCCCCCCCAAGTCAGCGTGAAAGTGACACTTCCACAGATGTGAGTCGGCCTTTCGCCTTGTTATCTTTCGGAAAGCTCAATAATTCGACTGCAGCATAGACCGCGCAATTAAGACTGATCCCATTCTCAACAGAGCAGTGGGCTATCCAGGAAGCAAGGCATAGAACGTCAGTGGCAGCATGCATGTATGCGAAGCTTTGTATTAGTCTGTATCGATACGCTCTGATACGCAATATAGTCGGATCATGCAGTTTACGGGACTCAGTACTCAGGTCACTAGTCAGCTGCGCTACTGTGGTTGCACTGCGGCCTGCGCGCGGGTGCACATTGCACTGCCCACCATACAGGATGTCATTGTATTAGGGAGAAATCACATGTGATGCAATGCAAGCGTAATTTATACTCGCCATCTTGGTTTCTTGCCTCCCTAATACTCCTGTACACCAAAAGATTGCACCATGGCTGCTCCAGCTTCAATAACTACACAAGACCTCTCTGGTGTGTATGTGATGGTAAATATTGATTTTGTGATTCAAGTCCAAAAGTTGTTAAGATTGACTCGGATGTTGATCTCCAGAGCAAGAGTCTGAGCGATGCCAATCGCGACGATATCCTTAAATACCAAGGCGTTTCTTGGGTCAAAAGGAACGCTATCTGGTATGGCACAGTGACGCTCTACGTCAAACACTACAAAGACGACAGTGGCGTGGAGCATATCGATATCAGGCAAACCATCACCGGCGGTTTCGAAGGGACCACCGAGAATAGGACTCTGGACTGGACGGAGCGAGAGAATGAGGATCATGTGTTCAGCCATGTCAAAGCGAAGTCCAGGAGAGCGTTTTTAGGTGATTTCGACAACGAGTGGTTGAAGAGCGGCTGGCTCCCAGACACTGAAGAGCACGGTGTAATCAATTCATGGGTGCAGAGTGACACTCCTAAGAGTGGTATGACGTGGAATGCTGAACAGGTATTTACTCGCCCGCGTCTCTGGATCGATGGAGGCTGAGCAACTCCGCACAACAGACTTGGGGCTTTGAGACCATCGAGGTCGAACCCGGCAAGAGCGAGAGACGCTACGTACGACACATACAATTTCTCGACAATGGAAAAGACGTCAAATGCAAGTTGGTATATGACTATCGTACGTTGAACATTCCCCTGTGGGTGTGACACGGATTCTGACCTGGGCTGCGTAGTTGGGCCAGACGACGGCAGTCATTAAATGAAAACCATCCTTTCATTTATCACACTCCTTTCAAAGATGTGGTAGATGTGTAATTGTAATCATACAAATAAAATTGCTTTAGGAGTTATGCAGCTTTGACTCTGAGAGCTAACTGAGAGCCGCGACAAGTGTGTCGGAGATTCCGGCGGCAAAGCCGTAGGCGACGGCGCGGCTAAAGTTAGCACGACTGCGCGAGTGCACGGACACATGCGACCGTTACTATCTCATCACCATACACTGTTCCACTCTCATGGAGGCCATTGCGAGCTCCAGCTCGTCGAATATCACCCGAGCGAACTCGGATCTCTCAGATGGCCAGAGACCCAAGTTGCGACCTGAGCAAAGCTTCCAGTTGGAAAGTTTGTCTCGGGACGTAGACTCAGAGGCAATGTCGATCTCACCGTCGGGACGGTGGCATCGAATGGATAGCGCACTGGCGTCGAAACACCCCCGGTTTTACGCTATGTCCAGTAGATTTGTCTTCTACGTGAGAGGTCCGCGGCCGAAAAGGGATCTTGCAGGCGAGTGTACTACTCAAGTTTAAAGCAGAATGGTCCGTAGTACTTACACTTGTGTAGGCCCCACGCCTATTCTCGATTCTTCATTCACTGTGAAAGGGAAATCATACAATCTATCGGTTGAACACACTCTTTTACGCTTTACTAGGCCATTGGCGTCACCATGGCTTTTCATCCTGTTAGGGGTAGCCTACATCATTGGTCTCGCCTTCTTTTCACGGGCACAGTCATTTCTCACCCCTGCCTCGTCGTTCGTTGGCTGCACATCTACCTACTGGCTGGAAGATGATGGGTGCGGAATAGACGGTTCTGAATGTGCACCATTTACCAACTCGTCTTTCGATTTCCGCTGCCCAGCGCAGTGTAATTCCGTCATTTTGGAAAACCCCCGTACTATTGGCGATATTACGGTTGACTTCGTTCCCTTATTGGTCGGGGGAGGAGATGTCAATAAGACTTACAGAGGGGATAGCTTCATATGTGCAGCAGCGGTACAAGCGTAAGTCTCTTACCCCACTTAAAACTACTTCTTCTAACAAGGACCTCAGAGGAGCCATTACGAACAGCAAAGGTGGTTGCGCTTCCTTGCAACTCGTGGGCAACTACACAGATTATCTCCCTACCACTGCACATGGCCTCTCGTCCGTCGGCTTCCCCTCAGTCTTCCCCCTTTCTTTCCAATTCCTTCCATCCACCGATCTCAGCCACTGCTCCGACTTGCGCAATGACGCATTAGCTCTCAACATCATTGTGACCTGCTTACTTTTCATCATTCTCCGCCCAAAGCCCATTATTCTCTTCTGGTGTCTCGTTTGTATTGGCTTCTGGCATATCACACTATTTTCTCAGCCGAGAGCCAGCCCCCCTGCAATCGATGTTGGCTTCGCCACATTCCTTCCGGCATTGTTTGTTTGCTATGCATTTTGGCGCCTGGCGTTTCGTTTTACGCTCCCTGCCTTCGCTAAAGCGCCTATCGAAGGTGCGCTCTGGTACCTCGGCCCTTTTTGGGTTGGCGTCCTGGCCAACATCACATTCGAGAAGATTCCTTTCTCCGAACTCACTTCGCACGATATCAAGCAGCGCGCAGGCTCTGGAGCTGCGCTGGCGATCATAATCGTCGTCGTTTTCATTTGTGTTGTCAATCAATGCCGGGTGGCCCGGAAAACCGGCTGGTTGACGTACTATCTCGGCTGGTACATAGCTGGAGGGCTTGTTGCGCTCGTACTTGCCTTCCTTCCAGGGCTGCAGTTCGTCCTGCACCATTATTTTGCAGCCATGGTGTTGATGCCGGCTACTGCGTTCCCGACGAGATTGTCCGCCCTCTACCAGGGGCTCTTGCTCGGACTGTTCCTGAACGGCGTGGCAGCCTTTGGATTTGCCTCAATTCTCGAGACAGCAGCGGATGTGAGCATATAATGTCTGCCCACCTGCGTGAACTTCCACCTGACATATACGCAGCTACAAGCAGATGGTCCCTCTGGATCAGACCTGGCATCATTCCTGACCAACTCAACCACATTCAATGGCTCCATTCCGCTTGCAGAACAACTGATCTCATGGAATCCTGCACCGGAGGGTTGGGACGGGTTTGCCCTGCTCGTAGACGACGTTGAGCGGTACGCCGGACCGGCGCTGAACTACAGCTTGGCTGCGCTCCAAGCGGGAATACCCCATTTCTTCCGTCTAGCTGTGAGTGCAATATCTGACAGTCTATAGTGCCGCCTGACTTAATGTTCTGCAGCTGACTTCCGGTGGCGATGCTGGCGATTTCACATTGGCTGCGACTTTATGGCCGAATGGGACATGGGTTGATCCTCTATCAGGGCGTTCGTGATACTCAAATCGGGACTCTGGACACTCATCTCTCATGTAGCAGTAGCTGTGGACTTTTTCTTATTTTATCTCCATCGTGGCTTCCTTGCGCCTCTTTTTGGATCCTCCTTTTACATCATTCGCTTCTTCGGTGCGTTATTGGTCTTCAGGCCGCACCCGTGTATTCGCACCAGTCTTTGTAGCAAGATCGAAAGAAGGGGATCCTTCATTATCAGCAGAGATTCTAGAGCCAAGTGCGACTGCGAGCGCAGACTGACCGAGGTTGACAAGACCCAAGCTGGACGCATTCCGACCTAAGTTCAAGTCTGGTACGAAAATATCTGAAGATGCCGCAGTGGATTGACGTGTATGTGGGTTGCTTCCATCAGCGAGAAAATGAGAGCAATGTATAAAATTAGAGCTGGGCCTCGATGTCACATTTTCTTGCGGCGTGGTTGGCGCCGCAGTAGGTAGGGGTTCTTAGGCGAAGCTATCATTGGATACAGTCTTAAAGAGCAAAGGTTTCCCGAGTTGACAGCAGATATAGAAGAGGGAGTACATGTGTCTAAGTTATTTTTATTTTGAAGCTTATTTAGTGCGAGAGCTTCGAAGAAGGGTTGCAGAGGAGGAATCGGTCTCTGAATGTAGTCGAGGGATCCGCGTGGTTTTGAGATAGTCTTGTCATCCTTAGAGTGATAGTCTGTCTTTTGATAGATCTTGGATTTAATCAAGCCAGAGAGATTGAGGGCTTTCTCGCTGGTATGGGGGCGTGAGCTCAAGCATGTGCTGGGTTGTGTTGTTGATTCGGCTGGGTTATGAGTCTGGTTTACATTATGACCTGAGTTCATATTTATTTCACATCATGAGCGCCCGACAACCTTTTATCCCCAAACACCCGGAAACAACAACTGGAGGAGGAGGAGGTAGTGGTGCCAGTAAAGAGCAAGACGCGGCCGGACACGGCCCGACGCGACTTCTACCGAGGTAGAATACCTAGCAGTACTCGGGCGGTAAGTACACTAGCTGCTCGTATCGTTCCAAATCTGCATCTCCCAGTTCATTGGTCATAACACAGAATTTTGCATGCATGCCGCTTGCCTGCAGTAGCTCAACTCAATGATTGCGTCGCGTTCGCTGTTTGCACGGATCCATCCGGGCAATCCGGACGCATTTACGGCTGACTGTTTTGCACACCGCTGCAGCATCGGCGCCGTCTGGATTAAGTTCACCATGCTACTCCGCAACCGAATCGCAGTTCCAACTCTCGGATGCCAACCATGACATCCCCTGCATCGTCCTCTCGCAAGCTGTTTGACAAACCAAGATGTGCGCCATTCTCGCTCACACCTGCTTGACAATGAAGGTCTCACGAATCGGCATTGCAGTTTTCGATCGCTCGGGACAAGATGGGTGGTTCTGTAACGTCTGCACGCTTTCCCATGCAGGTTGCCAGCCACCCATGAGCACAGACGCCGCCGTGGAGCACGAGAGGGACTCCGTTGAACATGCCCGCAACGTCTCTGATGTTGAAATGTGGAACCCAAGGCCCGACGACGCCTGGGTCATGCCAGAGGACGATACGCCCCTAACCTTCGACGAGCTGAAATTGCGGACACAGCAACTGCATGTCGATCAAGTGCGGGATATGGTGCCATTTTGGATGAAAGGCGTCGAAGCTGCAGAGAGGGGCGAGGTCTTGAGGTTGGAGGACTTCCTAGAGAAGTTGGCTGGGGAGGACCGATGGGGTGTCGCTGGCATCAATGACCCCTGGGGCCCCTCAGTCGGGCCATGGCCCACAGATCACCCTTGGGGTGCACCAGTGCCTGTCATCGCACAAGATGATGGGTGGGGGAAAATCTCCAATCATGGGTGGCCAGATACGAATAATAACCAGGGGCCAGATGAAGCTTGGGGAAAACGTGTCAACACAGGCTGGGGGAACGCGGATGCATGGGGCGGTGGCTGGAATGAAGATCCCAAAGACCAGTGGGGCAAGGCTGCAGGTTGGGCTGAGGAGGAATCTACTCTATCCGCCCAGATGGGCCGTGGATTCGCGCGAACTGGTCCACCACATAAGGCAAGTCGAAAGACCAAGAAAGGCCAAAAAGCTCAGCGGGACCCTCATGTGTTTGTGGAGGAGATCGCTCGCCAACAGGATGTTGACGCTCAGCGAAAACGGCGCATGCACGATTTTTACGAGGTGTGTACTCTAATTTAGTCTACAACACGATGCTGATATTTATGAAACCCAGATGCCAACCCAAGAGAAAGTAAAGAAGATTGAAGAGATGGTCCGAAGTTTACGCACTTGACCAGCTGGCGATTGCACCTTGTGCTATCCAAGCCTCCATGATTTGTTCGTATCCAGTCTTCCACCTGCCATGTGCTCATACTTAATGCCCCTTTCGTTTTTGGATCACTCACTTACATTTCTGCAAACGCATAGGAGCCGCATATTATGATCTTTACGTTGAATTATCAATACGATATTCACACACTCGGTCTGGGTATTCAAATCTCTTGCATTCTACCAGATAATCGCTGCTTGGTAATGGCAATGATACGAAATCTAAACTCGTTCTGTTAGATTTGGATACGTATGTATCGGCTTTGAGCTATCTGGTAGTCTATCTGACCTTGTTTTCGAACGACTTGGCCTTGCTATTGACAAGAATCGTCTGACGTCCAAACAAGGGGAAACGATAAGTAAGTACAGTACAGTACAGCTTTACGAGCAAAACAAAACAAGCGAGCTGCGCTGTTGAGGGTGCATATGCTGTGCAACCGAGTGGGTACTAATTAGCGTTTCAGGCACCCTCCACGTGGGTGGCGATGACCTCAATACTTGAACTCTCTTGGCAATCCCTTTCTGCCCTCTCCACACAACCACCACCATGAGCGATCAAACACTTCCGTATGGTTGGATCCAAGAGGTAATCGCGACCCAAAGTTGAAAAAATATCACTGATATTGTACCAGATCGATCCGACGCACAACCATCCCTATTGGGTTCGTGACCTACCTGCAGCATACTAGACCAGCGACCCATTGTTGATCCGTGATATTTAGGTCGATACTAAGGCCAACCCCCCTCGTTCTATATGGACTCATCCGTACGAGGATGAGCAGTTCTTGAACGAGCATCCAGAGATACGCGAGAAAGTAGGCAACAAGCGCCATAGCTTCCCTGGCCGTCAGTCGTCAACTGACGAGGGGCGCCGACACTCCTACGGTGGGGCAGGGAATACAGTACCGGCCCAAGCTGGTTCGTCTTCATCCACCGCAGCAAACAAATCCACTGCCAAGAAAGGTTTCTTTGAGAAGATGAAAGACAAAGCTATCGGGACCAAGGAAGAACGCGAAGCGTACAAGAGACAGCAGGCAGAGGTATGTTTAGCCTACTATCCTCGGTTATAATCTTTCTTGCTAATCTGCTCCAGCTTGATCGAAGACGCGCACTCGAGCGGCAGCAACAAATTGCTGCTTATCAAGAGCAGATTAGACAGATGAGGCAGCGTCAGCAGCAATCAGGTCGTCCGTATGGCGGGGCACCGTTGTATACCTCCCCCGCGGGAAACCCATACCAGATGGGCGGTAGTGGCTACGGCGGTGGCTTTGGCGGTGGGTATGGACGCCGCAGAGGTGGATTTGGTACGCGTCGTGAACACAATGCAGTAAACGATAGAAACTGACGAGTACATTCGTCCTTTAGGTGGCGGTGGCATGGGAATGGGCGTTCCTCTACTGGGTGGATTGGCAGGGGGCTTGCTTCTAGTGCGTATCTATGTACCCACAAGAATTGGTATGGTGCATTGAGTTTTTCTTCAACATTCAGGGCGACGTGTTGGGGGATGGATTTGGAGATGGTGGAGATGGCGGTGGATTTGGGGGTGATGGAGGCGGTGATGGAGGTGGATTCGGGGGCGATGGAGGTGGATTTGGGGGTGATGGCGGAGGGGGCGATTTTGGAGGAGGAGGCGATTTTGGAGGAGGCGGTGATTTCTGAGGAACATTTATGGCATCCCATTGTGAGGAGAGCCAGGACCACTGCAGCAACGCTCTGCTTGTATTAATTTGAACCACGTAGTCTGCCTAATACCTTCATCCTGATTCTGTCGAGGACTCGCTGGCACACACCTACAAAGCGATGGTAGCTCAAGTCCTTGTCAAGGGTGGCACCTTGAACAACTCGTTCCAACCTCCTAGGATTCGTGTTTACGTAAAATCACTCACACGAGAAATCGTGATGTGGACGCGTCTCCTGAGACTCGTTCAATCATTCGGTTTGGGATATCTATCTATCTGGGTCACGGTGCCTATTTACTCGACACTACCACTTTCTTGAGAAGAGACGTGCTGCAATGGCGCTTCCTTCTTCTCTGAGCCCCCACATCTGTGTTCTGCCATCTCCTGATCTGAAGGAACTACTGGAAGCCTGCTCTCTGCCTGATTTACCCAGTATCTTGCAATCCTTTTCTCCGTTGCCTTCAGGTAACAAAACAACCACCCTCCGGTGCAGCCAACTAATTTTCAATCACTCAGTGACGACGAGAACGACCTCACTCACCTCTGTGCCACATAGCTCATTTGCATTACGCTTCTCCGACTTAGCCGAGATCGAAGATGCGTGTAAGGAGGATGAGGAGCAACGGGCCGTTCGAACTATTGATTGGATCGGGGAACGCGTCCACAAGAGGTCGGCAAAGTGGGTTGAGGATATGGAGAGAGTAGATGACAAGGACGCTCCGAGGACCCCATGGTGGGATGAGCTCAGGCGTTGTGCAGAGGGTGATCATGTACCATCAAAGGTCGAATGCTGGAACCATCCATGTGCTAGTGCGTTCTTACATTTGTCGAAACTCGAGTGTTTCTGACAGGCAAGCAGTAATACTGGCGGTCTCCACCACCGCGCCAAATCCATTACAGGCAGTGGCCAATATTCATGCAAGAGCAATTGACCTGCCAGCTTGGGTAGATCCAGCATGCCTTCGGTACACTTTGATCGTTCATCCTGAAGACTCGACCCTAAATGAAGAGGAGTACGCCCATTCTCCCGGTAGTCCTGATATATACTGATCACATTGCTCTACAGAGCAGGGGCACTATTCAATGCTGTGAAAAAACAATACGGACTGCACAGTTATTTATTATCATTGACGTTACCTTCCCCTCCACCTCCTCCAGTCCCTGTACCTGGGCTGATACCTCGTCTTCCTCCGCCTTCCTCAAACGATCAAACGCCTTCGAAAGGGTCTGCAGGTCCGGTCCTGAATACCTTAAAGATGAGCAATGATGATATACAACATACCGCGCGGTTCACGCGTGAGTTTGTGGTCCAAAGCTTGGTACCGTGGATGGAGAAGTGTGTAAATGACTGGAATGAACTCGTAAGATATCTTTGTGAATGCGTCATGGGGCTATAGCTCATTTACTTTGATTTTAGTACTCATCAAACCGGCGGCTGCCATCTCGGCTGTTCTCTTCCACTCGTCGTTTGTTTGGCACCTCCTCACCATCAACTTCATCTTCTCCTCTCCCTTCTGTATCTGGTGTCCCCTCACGATCTCATACTTACAGCAGCTCTCAAAGTACAATGTCAGGAGTGCCTGTACCTACTCAACAACGAAGATTGGCAGAGTTTGCCACAATGCTGGGCGATTTCAAGCTTGCCATCAGCGTATGGGAGGCCCTACGGAAGGACGGCAAAGGCGGCTCTGTACGTTTCTGTTAGCACGAGTATGAACTTATTAATGACCCCCATTTCTCGAAAGGAAGTACTTCCTATCCTTCTCGCACCCTCCCCTGCTCTACAACTGCATGCGCAAAATGCACTAACAAGTATCCATCCTACGCCAGGCGAGCTCCCCGCACAGGCGCAATTAAGAGGCCTTATCTACGCCGTTCGATGGGAGGCAGGTATACCAAGCTCAACACTCCTTAGCTATGCTTTGGAGGGCGAACGCTGGTTGGTGTGGGCCGCTGGGAATGTATGCTGCTCTAATTCGTGCTCAGATGAGGCACTCATCGTCATTTAGGCAGAAGAGCCACCCTCTGCGCTATTACTAGCCCATGCTGCATTGTTAAGCGCGCGAAAGCTTGCACATCGAAGAGCAGCTCTATGGTACCTTTTTGCAGCAAACCGATTAGAGAAATGTGGCATCGTGCGTACTCGTCAACATCTTCAGATCGTTCACTATTGCTGACTTTGCTTGCTAGAAACCTCTTACCATGTATTTCCTTCGCCGGGCTCACGAACTGTACCAATTTAAACCGGAGAAAACACTATCTCCGTCATTTTGGGAGTCAGAAGGCAAAAATGCCAACGACCGGAATGGTTTCGATGCAATTATGCCTGGCATCGAGCACCCTTTAGGTATGTCGCAGATGGCGCGCCGCGGGACAGTTTTTTTACCATTTGCAAGGTCGACTGCTATATACCACTGGTGATGTGGGAGGCGCCGTTAGATTTTTTCTTGGGTTGCTGCACGGCTCAGATGAACAAGCACCCGTCGTTACATACCCCAAGACGAATGGGGAATCTCCCGCGAGCTTGAAGGCACCGGGAACGGACAAAGTGTTCCTAGAGGACTTCCGAGTTGCTTTCGCGGTTGGTCTTTCCTCAGCCTTTTCGGTGTCAATATCTCACCATACACGTTCAGCACTTCAAATCGACTTCGCCTGATGATCCGGCTCTTTCAGATCTGAAAGCACCATTCACGTTCATTGCGGTGCGTCACAGCCGGGTGCGTCTTCCCAATGACTCCTCTTTGGGATCGGCAGAAGAATGGCAGAAGCGGGAAGAAAGCTGGAATACCTTCTGGAAAACCCAAGATAAAGCCAGTCTGAGCAAGAGTGGAAAGGCTACAGTGAATGGTAGTGTCTCATCCCCCATCAAATAACTTTCACTCAATAAATTCCTAGAAACGTTCTGGGTTGACTTGGTCATACGGAACCCACTGGACACGGAAGTTAATCTTTCAAATCTCACGGTGGCCGTTGAAGAAGCGGCACTCACTGAATCCGACCCCGCCCAATCACACATAAAGGTTGAGGTTATAGACGATGTGGTCTTGGGATCGAAGGAGACTCGTACGGCGAGTCCAAAATGAACACATCATCTGGCAGCCCATTCTAAAAAGAAACATGCAGATACCTGTGGCGATAACTGCGATGCGTTCTGGGCCCGTGACATTTACTCACGCGAGCTATGATTTTCTTTCCCTCCTCCCAGCGACAGAGTCTCTTGCTTCTCGTGGGCGCAGACTACACGACACCCCCCTTCAACGGCAGAAAGCTACATATGCTCCAGACATAGCTATGAAAGTAGATGTCGAAGAAGCGAGTCAGAAATTGCTTGCCAACTTCGTTGATGACAGCCGCTTGGTTCTGGCTCAAGGTGAATGCAAGCGCATGCATATGTGGATATCGAATACAGGCACACGCCCTGTTGGCGAAGTATGGGTTGTCGTTGGCACAGACGACGAGATCTGGATTGACTTGGACCAGAATTCAGGGATGTCCTCAGCTCAGCTTCCGGAGAAAGAGGAGCTTTTGCGCTCTGATAACTCAATCGCTCCTCTCAAACCCTTCTCTATACCCTTAGACGACGATAGCTTAGCCCCTGGAGAAAACCTGGAATTTTCCATGATCATCCATGCGGATCGAGCATTGGAACACGACTTATGTTTGCTCTTGGTATATCGCGAGAGTGCAGATCAAAATTTCCACTCTACCCGTCTCATTCGACACTACGAGGTCGCACCAATTTTCGAAGTATCGGCTGCAGCACAACCCAGTCGAACAGCGGACCATTTATTCACTCTGAATGTGGAGCTAGACAACATATCACCTTCCAACGCCGTCCAGTTGACTCAAATCACAACATTAAGCCCTTTGTGGCAATGCGTACCTTTGTCAGAGAATGCACTGCGAGTACTCAGATTACTCCTTAAGAAGATACGCTCATTGTTATTCTAGAGGTTACTTGGCGCCATCACAGAGCACTCGTCTCATCTTTGGCGCCGATAGATGGCTAGATGGTTGGAGCGTTGTTCCGACCTTGGAGTTTGTCAAGCGCAAGGTGGATGATGTACTGCACGGGCGTCCTGCAGATCCTTCTCTACCCCCGGCTATTGACCTGATTTGTAATCATACTTCAAAGGTTCGTGTCGCGCATGGCTTTATATATATTCTAAACTTGTTGTAGGCCTCGCCGATCCTGTCCGTGAACGAATCTCATTTGCGTCATCTAATTCACAGCGGCCGACGGAATGCCACGGCTCAACTAATCGCTAACTCACACCCTCACATCCCTGTTAACAAACATCCGTCTATATTCCCTCTTTACAACCCCTTTTCAGTGGACGTCATTGTCTTTTGGGACATTCCCAATGAACGACGGTCTGGTTATTTGCTCGTGCCCAGCATAACCTTTGGCGTCGGTCATGCCGCCTTGAAGGAAATAATTGAGGATGCGGAGGGCGCCAAGGTGAAGCGCAGCATGTATGCTGAAACGCAGAGGGAGAAAGAGGAGATATTGGACGCCATCCGGAGCAGCGAATGGAATGTTGAATTGAATCCCATAGTCGTCTCATTGCAGCAAGGTCGCATGCTGGAGCACAATTTTGCTGATGGGTGCGTCCTGAGACACATTATTGTGTGTTAGCTGACAATTAGCATGTAGCGGCTGCCGAGTGGAAACGTTGGTTATCCTGCGAAACTTATCATTGACACATCATGCGCGCTTTGTGTTAAAGTTTGAGTCCAGTGGGGAAACAGACCCTCGGTCCTCGTAAGTTCATGCGATATGCTTGCTCACTTTGAGGCCGAATAACTTATCGGTTTACATAGTGACCTTCTACCACCCCCATACTCTGGCCGTCTGACATTCAGAGGAACACTCGAGCCAGTGCAATCCGTAAGCTTGTACCCGAAAGTCTGGATCACACGTCCGGGCACATACTCTCTCGCTGGTTGGAGGCTCGAGACCGAAGTTGGGGAGCTCGCAGATGGCTCTGCGTGGCGAACTAGACAGCGTTACGTGCAAGGGCCACCAACGGGGGATTCATCATGCATTAGTGTTTCAGACTTAGCCCATTAGTGGGCAGGCATGTTGGATTTATGCACTTAATTTAAAAGATGTTGCAAACGTTCGATGAGATACAAGTAGAACAGATAAAGCAGTAATGATATCCAGGCGCGGTAGTGAAGCGATCTCAGACTTAGCCCATTAGTGGGCAGGCATGTTGGATTTATGCACTTAATTTAAAAGATGTTGCAAACGTTCGATGAGATACAAGTAGAACAGATAAAGCAGTAATGATATCCAGGCGCGGTAGTGAAGCGATCAAGGAGCCTGAGACTTCTTCTCTGCCTCGTCCTTCAAATCGCGCTCGGCCTTCTTTGCAGCCGCCATGCGCAAAAGCTTCACTTTCGCGTTCATGTACGTCTGTGGAAAGTGTACATTAGTCATAGAGGAATGAAGAGTTCAATGCAAACTTACACCCAGAACGAACGCGACGACATTGAAGAATGGTACCCACATCTATGGTACAGTTAGCGTGATTTTGAGTTGCAATAGTGGCTTGGTTCACCTCGACAGGGACGAATTTTTGTGCAAATACCATCAATATCGGCGAGGCAATCCAGGTAACCTGAGTAAAGCAAAGTTGTCAGTTCATTACCCCTGCACAGAAGATACTCCCGACTTGCCCGAATGACCGAGAAGAATCCACCCTTGACCGTCTTCTTGATCTCCGCCCAGCTCTTGGCACCGTTCAGCACGGCCATGGAGGCGAGGAATGTGCTATAGCATGCCTGACGTTCAAGATAATGCATCCAAGGAGAACTACTGTGCAACTCACGCCGTTTGGATCGGCGCAATGAACAGGTTGTTGGCGAGGATCATCCCAATCTTGGCGGCCGGGCTGGTCTTTCCAGCGAACGCTTTGTGCAGGATACCCATCAAGTAATGGGACAGTGGGGCCGCGATAAACGCGCCATACACGCCCATACCAAGAGCCTTGCCGTCGATCCGCGCAGAGGCCAACAGATGTGAGACCGCTGACGCATTCTTGGGTGGGCGCGTTATCGGTGTTCCTGCGAAGTTTGACCCAAGCACTTCTTGCAGCAGTTGAAGGACACCTTGAAGTAATAATAAAAAAGGGCATGAACAAACGAACAGAATAATAGCGAAATGCACGGACCAGCCGTGGCTGCCTTCGTGCGCAATGGGTGTGAGGCCAACTGCACAAGATATTTGGCAAGCAGCGGGTTGACCGGTTTCACCACGGGGACAGCTGAGGAGCTCATAATTTGTACAGTAGGGTGTGGTAAAAGAGAAAGGAAGAGATCCTGCTGCTGACAAGCACCCTGGTAACTTGTAAGCTTGTCGTCTTTGGGGAAAGTCGATGTCACTGTCAGATACACGCGTGTCTTATGGAAGCTGAAACCTAGACATATCCGGATCAACGCCCACTACTACCCGGCACTCTGATGCGGGGAAGATGAGGCTGGTCCCTATCAATACAAGCAGACACACACTCCTTCGCAGCAATAAATACTTGTGCAATTAATTCTATGGTGTGCAGGTATGATATATTGAGCAAGTCCCCGTCTATGAATCGGCCACCCAAATGAAAGCCGTGCGCCTATTGACGACCCTTGACCCACACCTTCACGTAGTCTGCAAAGGATACCATGCAGATGGTTTGCCAGATACCCAGTCCAATGCGAGGCGTAACTCCACGGTAGAGGCCCTTGATGCCATTCTCCTTGTAGATGAAGGATAGGGTGTTGAAAATTGTCAGCTTAGCAGGGCGGTTTGCGTTTGCAGCGCCCTTGGCCATGGATTGCATCTGAGTAAGGCGGTGAGAATCAATTGCATGGCCAATGAGAAACCGCTCCTTACCTCTACTCGTACGACCTCGATGGGCTGGTTCCATGTGGCCAGGGCACCACCAATGGACGACGCAAGAATTTTGTCCATTGCTCCCAGACTGTCAGTCTCGCTCTTTCCCCTTACCGAACGGATGGACGATTCAGCAAGACGCGCGAAACCCATTCTAGTACATAGTCAGCCCTATGTTACAACGGTCATGTAGATTGGTAATACCTTGAGCCCCAGTTGGTGCACTGGCGGACAGCGACAGCGTTCACACCCTTGTTGACACCAGCTAAGCCTTCCCGGCGGAAAATGTCCATGAAAACAGCGAACGTCGAAGGGGGCTTGACACCGGTCGCGGCTGTTTTGTGGCGAGTGATTTCAGCCGTTTTCATACATGTAGTGAAACCTGTGAATAGAACAATCTGCCGGTCAGTGCACATTCAATGTTGAAGAGACCAAGCATTCAGTCCCGAAAGATGGTTAATTTGAGGCAACATAGCGCGAAGCACTAGCCGTCCATCGACAGAAATCGTATGCATCACGTGAAGATCCGCAAATCACGGGCAAGTCGGTAAAAGATGAGAACTCACCCATAGTAGCATATGCCTGTGCGATACCACCACCCATACCACCTAGAAGACCGGAAACAGCGGGGCTTAAACCGGCTTTCATGCCACGATCCTCAATCTCCGAGGCAGCGAAGACAAGGACGGCACCCTTGGTGGACGCTTCGATCCAGGCCTAGTTTTACTATGAGTACGCGACGATGCACATAAATTCAATGCAATATACCCAAGGAATGAGACCCTGGTAGAGTCCAGCGACACCTCCACGAGACCACACGGTCTTGTACGCTTGAAGCATGGTTTGCTGACGATTGGCGGCCATTTGTGTCTTGAGAACCTCCAGAGGTTGCCCGAGTGTCGTGACTTCAAACTGATATAAAGCAGCAGCAAATGCAAAACATCATCAGAAAGAGCTACTTGAAGTGCAGGGAATACGTGTACCATGTTCATGATTCCACCTGAGCGACACGTTCAGTTCGAGCACTTTCACATGTACAAGGTCTTGAAGCTCACCGACAGCAATGTTAGACCAGTTGACGCCTTGACCAGGTTCTCTTTGAACACCCATTTTGAATATGCCGAGGAGTGGAGACGGGGAGGAAGGGAGGGAGGGAAGAGGAGTAGAAAGAAGAGGGGAGGTAAGGTACGCGTTAAAGCCTGAGTCGGACAGCTGAAATATGATTTTTGGGGAACGTAATTTCTCTGAGCGCGGAGGCTTTATGTATGTACTTGTCTCCGAAGTAGAACGAACGAACGACCTCCCTCCCCACATTCACGAGTATATATTTTGCGTGCCGGTCATCGTGTTATTGTACCACGCGGTTTGTTCATCGAATATGTGCTGAGCGCCGCGCTGTCCCTCCCCAAGTAATCTATGCTTTAAGGGAGCTTGAGTCGAGCGCCGCAGAAGACGGTCCGGGAGATTTGCATCTATGAGCTGCAAGCTACTTACCCCAATCACTTCTAGGTCCCAAACAGTCCGAGCGTAGAGCAGACGCGAGCGGAACATTGGTATCTTGAAACAGCCAACAACATCAATCCCGAACTGCAGCAATCACATCGGACAAGTTTGCTTCCGGGGTTCTGATTGCCCCCTTGTGTGACTGCCGATCTCGCGTAGATCATGAACTGTGCAATTATGGAAACGGCAAGGTATATGTGCACAAGAAGGAATCGGGAACGTAAAACATGTGCAAGGAGTAAGAACAACAGTGTAGGGTATGAATGATGTGGGAATGCGCACTATTGGCGAGGATATAGAGTAGCGATAGGGATTAAGGCCAATGTAACAACAGTGCTTGACATCCGAGATAGTAGTTTGCATAAGGAGAGGAAAAGGAGAAAGGCTAGTAATGGGGACAGAAGACACAAACTACGCGTCTTTGGCTTTCAATTGCTCGTTGAGATTGTTAAGATCTTCTTTCAACCTTGAGGAGACGATATATGTTAGTGAACAGATCGTAGATAGATTATATGTAACATACCGGGTAATAGTATCTGTACTCTCCTCTTGCTCCTGCTCCAAGTACTGTATCTCCATTGCTTTACGGCCAACCTCTTGCTGTAAATCTTCTGCCTTAGATTGGTGGGTTTCAAGTTCCTGCTTGATAGCTTTGATGGCCTTGTCGTGCTCAGCCTGGAGGTCGTTCAACTTGGCATTGTGTGCTTCGTGCATACGCTGCAATTCCTCTTTAGTGACACCCGGCGAGGTAGGTGGCACATTGCCGTTAGGCTTCGGCGAGGCGGCCCTTTCAGCGACTGTCGATGCCTTGAGCGTGGCCACCTCACCCTCCAGATCCGAAAGTTTGACAGCTAAATCCGATTTCTGACCAACAAGAGTGTTGACTTCTTGTTCATGAAGCATCTTCAGGCGTGTTACTTCCTCTGCCCGACCTTTAGCAGCTTCCTCCAACTCCTTGGCCTGATTATTAGTGATCTCTTCAAGTGACTGCTTTGTGAGGCTCAGCGCGTCATGGGATGCAGCGAGATCATCGTGAGCATGAGAGAGCTCTTTGGTCAGACGCTCGATTTCTTCCGCAATAGCAGTATCAGGTTCGGCCCCAGCAGCTGACACCTTGGCTATTTCTAATTGTCCTGCAAGGTTTGCTACTTCCGCGCGAGAGGCTTCGAGACCCGCCTTCGCCTTCGCCAAATCATCTTGTGTGGCCTTGAGTTCCAAGGTTTGACTGTTGATCTTCTTCTCCAGCGATTTGACAGTAGAGTCCAGAAGGGCAGCGTGCTGCTTCTTTAGATCCTCAAGATTCGACTGGTGAGAGTTACGGAGTTGTTCGATAGTGGCTTGAGATTCGGCACGGAGGGCTTGAAGGTCTTCGCCGTGGGCGGCGCCTGCTGCATGCTATAAGGAAGGCCTTATGAGATCAATTTTCAAATCTCAAAATGCGCGTTGTTTACCTTGGCCCGTTCAAAGGCCTCTTCGACAAGCTGATCATGTTCGGCCTTGACGGCTACAACTTTGGCATTATATTGCGCTTCTTGACTCTGTCATCCCAAGTCAGCTCAAAAATTCGCGAGATATGGAAGGCAATATACCTCAAGTTCAGCCGTCACTTTGCTCAGTTGCTCGGACAGATCTCTCTGTCTGGCTGAATGGAGCTGCTCAAGCTCGCTGAGTTGACGGGTGTGATCCTCAGAGGTTTGCGTGATAGCAGCCTTCGCTTGCTCGTGAGCAGCTTGAGAGGCAGCCAACTCCTCCTTCAAAGCATCGAGGCTCGCCTGCACCTTGGCCTGCTCTTCACCAATCGTCTTTAATTCTGATTGATGAGCGGCTTGGGCGTCTGATGCGCGCTGGGTGTGCTCGGCATCTTTGGCAGCAGCGTTGTCAATAGCCTGCTGTGTAGCGGCCACTGCCTTAGCGAGTTCTTCCTGTAAGCCTTTGACCTTCGCGATGGATTGCGATTGGGCATCTTCGGCTTGGTCCTGACTCTCCTTGAGTTCAAGAATCTCAATCTCAAGCTCCGAAAGTTTATTGGAGGTCTCTTCCTTCTCCGCCTTCAGTTCATCGAGTTCCTTCTGCAAGGCTTCGAAGGATGCGACTTTCTCTTCCTGGTCGCGGAGTTTGGCCGCGGCCTCGTCTAGTGCAGAGGCATGAGCTGTCTTCAATGCTTCGGTTTCGGCTGCGATGGCCTCGAAGTCTGCTTTGGCTTTCAGCAAGGCCTCGTGGTCAATCTTCGCGGCAGCAGCTGCATTACTGGAGACGGATTCGTGGGAGGCCTGAAGCTTTTCGAGGTTGTCTTTGGCGGCCACTGTTTCCGCTTCAAGGTTCGAAATTTGCGCCTGCAGATTCTGGACAAGCTCTGCTTGGGCTATAGCAGAGGCTTTCGCCGCCTCCAGCTGTGATGCGTGTTAGTTCACTGAAATGGGCACGCGAACAAATAGGCATACCTGCTCTTGTACGGCCGATAAGGCACTGGATGTATCCTCAGCCTGCAGTTTCTCCAATGTGTTTTTCAAAGCGATCAACTCAGCCTCGGAAGCTATTTTGGCTTGTTCCAAATGTTCAACGGTAGCTTGCTTGGCATGCACTTCAGACTGAGCGGTATCAAGAGAGGCCTTCAATCCCTCTATCTGGACCTCGAATGCTGCAATCGCCTCGGTCTTAGTGGCAAGGGATTCGGTAGCCTCCACCAGCTGTCTACCAGTTAGAAAATTCGACAAGCATAAACTTTTGTGTGCTTACCTTGGCCTGGAGCTCTTCAACTTTCCCGCCATCTTCCTGTATCTCTTTCATCGAAGCGATCGAGCCACGCGTAGCTTTACTTACTGTGGGCCTGGCTGCGGGTGCTCTAGACACAGCTGTCGTAGCAGGTGGTTTCATAGCACCACCCAAGCTTTGCCTTGCACCTGGGGCCTTCTTTACGCCTTCAGACACGGACGCGCGCGGACGCGTGGCAGTTGCCGTGGATTTGACAGAGGCCGTTGAGGTCGGCGAGACAACTGCCCGAGGCCCTGTAGTAGGCTTCGGTGCAGCAGCGGATGCAGGTTTAGCTGACACAGAGGATGAAAGTGGCCTCGAGGTAGATGGCGCTGGAGGCGGCTTGTTTGTGGAAGAGGAAAGAGCTCTGGAAGGAGCAGCAGGAGCCATAGATGTCCGGCGAGCTGGACCAGTAGCAGTTGACCCAGTAGAAGGCGCTTTGCCAATTTGGCTCGGCTTGGTTGGTGATGCAGGAGTGGCCGCGCTGACAGACTTCTTCAACGCGGATGTTGCAGAAGCTGGTTTGGCAGCTGTAGACGTGACGGTAGCGGGTGCAGCCTTCGCAGCAGGCGCAGCCTTCATGTTTCCCGCGCCAAACGTTCCAGAGTTCAGGATCTAAGGGAGCTCTAAGCTAAAGAAACACCTCGGCAGATACAGCTGACGCGACTGACCTTCCTGACCAATGGTGTCTTGGGACCTGCGGCAGCGGCACCACCAGTGGTCTTGATTGGCACTGGCACCCTCGCCTTCTCTGGACTAGCCATAGGTTCCTTCTTGGATTCCTCTGCCGAGGGAGTGATGTCGTTCACTGTCAAGTCATCGGTTGGAGGCGCCGGTTCCGCAGTGCTATGCCCGTTGGCCTCTGCAGCGGAAGTAGCCAAATCGGTAGGCGTATCCTCAAGAGGGGTTGAATGATTCTGTTCAGTCGAATCAACCTCGTGTTCGGCCTGAGTGGAGTCGGCCTGGGAGGACGTGTCAAATGTTGCAGTGGTAGCGTCGTCCAGCGTGGTGGCGTCAGTTGCCGGGCTCTGGGATTCAACCTCAGACATGATTGGTCGATAAATACTTCGAGTACGCGTGAAGCAAGTAGTGAAGGAAACAATGAGAGTGTAGAGAAGGCAGTTCGAGATCAGGAAATTGCTTTGCTGTTATTGTGCCCGTGTTTTCCAAGCGCTCTTTCCTGCCATGAACTCCATTACCGAGATCTCACAGATAGATCTTGCTCCAGTGTCCCTTGCATCTTCTTCCAATGGTAGAACATCAGGCAAGAACTGGAAGGCCACAAAGACAGCGACAGTGTAAATGATGACTGTCCATTCTCTTCGATGGCACACACTAAGAAGAGCACAGTCGCTCATATTTGCAGGATGGCGTAAAATCAAAAAGCTGGAATGATAGAATGGAGAAGACCAAAAAGGAGCATGCAATCAAAAAACTGCAGGCAGAGATGCGAGAGGAGAAGCAAGCTGAACTTACTCGGTGTGTCTATCACTACTGTTACCTGTGCCATGCCTGACTTGTCACGCAGGAAACGGGAGGTCACCTTGGAAAGGAAAAAGGCCGCAGAAGAACGTAGGCGGATTGAGGAGGAGAAGGCTAAGGTCACTTTTATGATTAATACGCTTGCGATCCATGCTAACCTCCGATCGCAGATGGGCCAGCGTAAAGCTGCGAGATTGCGACGTAAAGCAGGCCGGAGCAAAAAGATTAACGGCTGAAGAGCCGGCTCTTCGCCCTCTTGTCCAGTATGCTGTCTATTAGCAGGTAATAATATAAACAAGTGTAGCCAACTGTGCGAAACCTTCTACCACTGCTCATAGCGCCCAACTGGTATCCAGTTCTCCGTCCTTCACGAAAGGCTTGTCGAGGCCTGCAACAACGCTTTCACAAAGTGGACAGCTACTGGCAAGAACCTCGTCCAGCTCAGTTCTTAGCTTCTCCATCTTCTTGCCGCCGTCAATCTCAATACCCTGTTTTTTCCCCATGCCTGGTATCCAGCCAACTGGAGCGGAGACTACAGATGCCAGTGCGTCTGGAATAATGAGGTCGCGCAGACGATCACCTGCCGAGATAACACCTCGGCCAAGAGAGCCAGCGGCGCGGGCGCCATCTATCAGCGGGTTGGCCAGATTGCCGAAGTTGGCTGATAGCAGCGTGCGCTCCCGGGTATGTGCTGATTTCTTGCCATTCGGAATTACAACAGGTTCCACAGGAGCGTTTTTCACTGTGTCCTTCACGAGCTCTGTTTGTAGAATAAGAATTTTTCGCAACGCATGCGCTGGTAAGTAATCTTTGGCCTATGAGGATGTCAGAATAAAGCATTGAACAAAGCCGCCAGTTGAAACCTACCAAACCGATGAGACAATCTGCATGGAACGTGTGTTGACAAGGAAACACATAAAATTGCCTTGTCAAGAGCAGGAGGGAGCAGACGGAGCACCGCTCTCCTGCGTCGATAGTCACAAAACGATTTTTTAACTTGGCGATATCCTGCTTGATGGACTCTGCAGTGTTAGTAGCTTCGTCCATCTCGCCTTTGAGGACCTCAATGTGCGCAGAGTAACCTTCGAGAGCGTGAGCGATTTCTTCTTTGAAGTCGTCGATAACGACGAAATCCGGGAAGAACGGCAAGATATCTTCGATCTTGAGAAGATCCGTGTTCTCCAAAAACCTCATGGCACTGGTAAAACGAGTCAAGAGATAGTTAAGAAATTGGAATACTGATAGCGTACCTCTTAATATCTTGCTTATCTTGCACGACATACTTCGCGATTTTGAGCCAGAGTTTCTTCCTCAAAGCGTCATCTTCCTCTGGCATATCCGCATTGTGTTTGGCTAGCTCCAAATCGCCTTTCTCCAGGGCAAGATCAACGCTATTTTCCCACAACCCCATCTTGGAGTAGATGTGTACACAAGGCTGTGTTCTGCCCGCCGATTTGCAAAGACGCAATGCATAGTCAAGGTCATAATACGGTTTCTCTGTGAGAGGGTCCGACGGTGCTGTGGAGAGGAAACGGAGTAGTTGGGCGTCGTCCTGTGCGGATGAGTATGGGGCAGATGCATGGAATGTGACGAGGAGGTTGTGAATAGTCGGCGAAATGTTGTGTTGCTCGAATATTACATGATTTAGGTAACGGACTGCTTGGTTAGGCAGCAATGGGTCACGAGGTATATGCTGCAGCCTTAGGAGCGCGGGAACTAGGCGAAGGGGATCCAATAGGGACTGCCGCAGCCATGAGTCTACGGTCTCCTTGGGCGCTTGGCGTATCAATACAGGAGCAAAGCGGTAATACAACTCTACATCAGGCTAGACAAAGGAGTTCAGATGTTGGACTGTTTGGGTAGACAGAACGACAGACCTGGCGAACGATGACGTCAATGGCCTTAGTCCACTCTTCCTCGAGGACATGATGCTCGACTACACGCTCAAAATCGCCAATGGCACTGGCAAAGTACAAGTACATATCTGTACGCCCGTGCCCCTGGATGAGCTCGTACGCGGTCCGGCGATCCAAATTATTCTGTAACGCGTCAGCACGTGTCAAGCAGATTCAAATGGTAAATACCTTGTATGTGTCGAAGAAATGCCGCAGATCATCCTCGAGGATAGTTCGCTCGGCTTGCAAATCATCAACATCATGGGAAACAGACTCAGAGGCCACCAAGTCGTCCAGTTCATTGCACTTGCTCAAATAGAATTCCACCAGCCAGGTAGCCAACATCATACGCTGTGTCAGGTCCTACGAGCATAGATGAGGCCACCGTGCGGGAATGTTTGCGGAATGCTCACAGTTTTCCGAGAACGTTCCAGCCGGGAAATGAGATAAGAACGTAATGCGTCCCGTTCGTTTGCGTCCAAAAACTTGAGCGTCACTTCTTCGAATGTCACAGAGCACTGTGCGTAAGTTTGTGCAGCAGGAAAGTATTTCCCCTCAGCGAAGAAAGAATGGGCCTGGGCAGACAATACGTGATCTCTCTGCCCTGCAGTCTAAAGACAAAGGTTAAGTAAACTGGAAATGATGGGGACAGTTTTCCAACCTTGCAATATCGAAGCGCGACGTCGTATTGTCCCTTTTCGAGGTATATTCTCCAGACATCTCGACTCTCATTCTCCACCACAAGCTCGAACATTGACTGATTGGTGTACACCCAGTAGGTTTTGCGGACTGGGTCGGCAATCAAGCCACGAACTTCTTCGTTTACTTTCTGTATTGTAGTTCAGACATTGAAATAATACCAGATAACAATATGCACGCACCAGGGGTATGATCTCCTCGTATGTCATCTTCTCGTCCAAATTACAGATGGCGACGACGTGATCTCGATACAAGAGAATGAAATGGAATTGAGTCACGGCTATCGATGTGGGATGATCTTCGTGGCCGGGAGAGTCAGGGAAAGTAGGATACGGCAAAAGCTGAGCACTATCAATGCGGTCTTCAGAGGTAGACTCGTAATTCAGCGTTCCGTGATATATCCCTGGTCCTGCATTACAGTTAGCAGATGAAATAGCAAGGTGTATGTGAGCTGACCAGTCATCCATGCCAGATTTTGGGGCACTGAGAGGGCCTGATCAGCGTTCGGAGTGTAAAACTCCAACTCCGAGTGGGTCAAGGTTCCCGGGAGCTCCAAAATTTCTGTATTGAGTTAGATTAATCTGAAGTGTATATCGATAAATGCACGCACTCGGTGCTGTGTCCTTGTAGCTCGCAAACAAACCAGCGAATACCCTGGTTTTGTCCCGCCCCTCTTCGTCCGCCCGTCGATCAGGCGTGCCAACAAACTGGTATATCCTGGAGGTCGTAGTCACTAATATAAGCGCTTTCTTTGGGTCCTGGGGGTTCGGGGGTGAGAAAAAGTCAAATTTGATTCCAGTGATGGGCTGCTTCTCGGGCAGCGAGAATACGGCCTGGCAATAGCGTTCCTGCGACTTGAAGAAATCCTCTTCCGCATCCAGCACGGCTTCGTAAATTGTACCATTGCGCGCGCCAATAAGTATTTCCCTCGTTGATGTGCCATGTGTAGCCGAGAGCAGCGCGGGCTTGTTCCACGCGATACTCTCGATGACCATTTTGAACGTTTTCAGTTGCTTCGGCTTCTTCCACCCACGGTACAGGTACCAGTTCTCGCCCTGCTGCGATGTGGCGATCAGGTGGCGCCCAGAAGGGTCGAGGAAGATCTTGTAGATGCTGAAATCGGTGGACTTGCGCGGGATAGGAATGCGGATGACCTGCTCGGCGTGTGCAAGCTCGATGAAGAGGATAAAATTATTCGCAAGTCCCATGACAAGGATGTCAGAGGAGACAACGAGGGACGTGATCGACGCAGGGGGCTCGAACTGCACGCGCCCGAGGTCGAAGATGGGCGTGTTGGCCGCTTCGGGACCTCCTGGGTACTGCAGCTCCTCCTAAGGTTAGAGTTAGCGAGCGTGTTGCTGCCATTTGTAGTATACTTACTGGATTCACGATATCATCCAGCTCGAGACGAGGGTCATTGGAGGCATCCTCAAAGCCTTCATACTGCAGCTGCGGCAGCGGTAACGCGCCGTGAGAGAGACCAGCTGTCGGTGCAGTGGTATGTTCAACAACTATGATGCACACGAAATGAGTTTATGGAGGCGAAGGTCGAATTGGTTGGCTTACATTCATCGAACATCACGAGTTTACCAGCAAGAGCTGCGGGGCGTGTAGTCCGCGGAGGAGGTTGAGAGACCAAACATAGTACTAGCGCCTTCGCGGGCCGGTGTCACTTTCACACATCCAATCTCCTCGGACTCAGCGATATTCTTTTGATCATCCCCGAGGCTTCAAGCCTATATATTCGAAGGCCAGCGTTTTTGATAGGATCATCCACAATGTCACCTCCCATCCCCCGCCTTTTTCTTATCCGCCACGGTACGACGCTGCTCATTGCATTTTACATCGACGCAATCTCTGACGTTATGCAGGCGAAACTGAATGGTCTTTGAATGGGTGAGCGAGCTCAAGACTACCTCAGATTTCATAGCTAATAGATCATTAAATTTGGCAGACGGCATGTGCGTTATTAAATGAATACTCTGTTTTGAATTGGTCCTCGACACTGACCCTTGCGTCATAGACTGGTAGGACTGATATCCCCCTCACCCCCCGTGGCGAGGAGCAAATCAAGTCCAAGCGAGAGTTACTCGTGGGCCCAGGCAGTACGTAGACGACTCCAGCTAGTATGCTCTCCATCAACCCTGAAGCTGCCGCGCAGAGGTTATCGATCCGAAGAATCTATGCGTAGCGATCATCTCGCCCCGTCAGCGCGCGCATAGGACGTTTCATCTGCTCTTCGGGCATCTTCCTGAGACACCAGCACATATCACATCTGAGGAATGCCGAGAATGGGATTACGGGTGCGTGGAGATATGCTATGCTCGAGGGTCATGACGCAATTGTCTCCTAGCGAGTACGAGGGCCTGCTTTCAAAGGAAATCCAGGCGATAAATCCAGGCTGGGCGATCTGGGGAGATGGGTCAGTACACTGAAGTCCCCGAGACATCAAACTGATTTGAACTAGGTGTCCGGGTGGCGAGAGCGTTGCAGAGATGCAGAATCGCGTCGACACAGTCATTGCCAAGGTTTGTACGCCGGCAGTCATATCTAGTGGCTGCTAACAGACATTGCGCACAAAGGTCCACGAGTACCACAGAAAGTATTTCGAGGAGGGTGAGGGCACTCGTGACGTTTTGATTGTGGCGCACGGCCACTTCAACCGAGTGTTCATTGCCCGCTGGGTAGAGTTTTCACTCTGTCTCGGTGAGTCTCACCAGATCCAGATCTTGACAGCGAAGCTGACAAGGATACTCTGTAGGGACGCATTTCAATGTCGAGCCAGGAGGAGTCAGTGTTCTGAGCTACAACCACAACAATTTGAAGGAGCCAGCTCTGAACGCTCTCAACCTTTACGCCGACATCGCCTAGAGCTGATGGCGGGTGCTGAACGAGGAAGTAGAATTAACAAATCTGTTTGCTGTACATTGTAACTGGCAGAAGTTCTGTCCTGCTGGCGTTTCAAACACTGTCTCCTATCCTAGGCAACCAATTCATATTTGCTTGCGGAATCATTGTGGATGTTCTCAAGCTGTCGAGACGGATGCATATCTCCGGCATGGTTCCATCGACCCGGCCAGCTCCCAAAGAGCTACATTGGGCGTTGCCGTATGGGAGTGACAAGAGACTTGGTAACGCGATGCACGGGACCCATGATGACAGGGTCGTATGCCAAAGCAGTCTGTGAATGAACATTTGGGGTGTTGCAATCTTCTAGTCTGACTGGCACCACGTCTAGTAAGTTGCCCGAGTGCTGGCCGAATTCGAAGCCGTATATCGGACCCGGGTGCTTATCGTGCCTGGTATCTCGGAAGATAAAATTTGAGTGTGATGGCCTAGGATGGCCTATGAATGCACCGTCGGGGGCTGGGGAGGGTATCTTGGGATGCCTGAAACCGAGAAGAGTTCTTTGGAAACACAACAATGACGAGGATAGGGAGGGATGTCAACTTTTGTCAAGATGAAGAACACGTTTTTTCCATTTAAATTGACGAAGCAATTTAGCACGCTCGGAGCCAATGAATAGAATCGTCGTTGGCCTATTAAGTATATCGCATTTTCCCTAACCCGCCCTCATTCGTTTCGGTTCCGCCCCTCTGTCTCTCATTCTCTTTCCTTTGTGTCCCGCCCGCTGGTGATGTTGAGGTCCATGAATTATCTTCAAGACGATAATGCGGTTAAACGCCTCATAGACCAACGATCGGCAAGAGTAGACCTCCAGCATCATCCCCGCTTTCCCTCGGTCTCAGAATTTTCCGACACGCCTTCAGTATACTCACACTCTTTCTCGCCTATACCTCCCCCTCTTTCTGATGAGCCGTGTCGATCAGCTCGTGTCAGCACCCGTCAGCGTGCCCGCACAGGCTCCTCTCAGTTGCGATCACCCACCGACCGCGAGCTGCTTAACGACCCTCTGGCCAGCGGTCTCGATATGGGCGAGGACCGTTCCTCATATGCACCCTCTGTCGATGAGTGTTACGGCAGCGAGACGACAGTAGAGCCTGTCGAAGTGGATGACGATACGCGCATGAGCCTGCTGGGGCCCAAAATGCGTATTCATGGACGGGCTCCATGGGAGATGGGTGAGGAACCGCTAGAAGAAGGAGACGAGTCAGACTCAAGTGGAAAGAGCCGTATCTTTGGTAGCAAGCGTGGGGGCAAGAGCAAAGGCAGGAAAGTATTCGTGCCTAGCATCTCTAAGCGACCTAGCCACGAATCGAGTCGCCAAGGACAGCGGTCCAAGAGCTCCTTAGAAACCACCACCTCTAGTTCACCACAGTACGCAACTCTCTCATAGTCTGACTCATTTGATTCTGACGGGTCTGATAGATCCATACCATCCATGTCGTCCACATCCTTGGGCATACCTTCTAACGAACCTGTTGGCAAAGGGCGAGCACTACGCAACAAGTTCTCCATGCCCCGCGTACGCACGAATTCTCGCGCACAATCTCCACTACCCAGTCCTAGTTCCACTGTATTCAACACCTCACCCACTCAATCCGAGTTTTCACATGCCTCCATATCCTCCCCACGGCCTTCAACTGCATCATCGGCTCGTCAAGAATTTGTGCATCCTTATGCCAACCCAGACCACGCCATGGGGTTTATGCAAGCACCCGTAGAGAATCCAAGCGAGAATATCTCGCGCAGTGGTTCCCTGTCGACCATCACGGATGGCAACTCTGTCAGCTCGCATACGACTATGACCAATAGCCACACGCAGGCACACCCATATCGACAGAACAATCTTCCCCAGCCCTCCCTCTCTGGGAGAGCCATATCGTCTCCGTTGAGCAATGGCAACCTCTCTCCAACGTCTCGCACGTCGGCTGACCACCAGGCGTTTACGCGGCCGCCAGGCGGATGGATGGAACATCCGGGATCGCCAACGATACAATTGATCTCACTTGCTGAAGCCCAGGCGCAGGCCAGGGAGAGAGCACGCAGCTCTACAATCAACGGCTCTGTAGCCTTCCCTGAGGACTCGAGTATTTCCCCGCCGACGACGAGTATTCGGTCCCGCGCAAGATCTATCAGCGCGGGCTCGAAAGCTAAGAGCGCATTGCAGCAATTTGTTGCTGGACCTCCTCCTATTCCAGAGCGGCGGGATTCTGAGCCAGCCATTATAACAACAAAGCACCTCAAACACAAGAAGAGCGGCTTCATGCGGCTATTCAACGGCAAAGAAAAGGACAAGGAGGCTATTCCTCCTGTGCCATCTCTGGCTGAGACACACACTACACACAACAATCAGCCACTGCCGAACATCCCGCGCGTACCCTCTAAGCAGACTCTGCCGCGTATCCCAGTGCCGTCTCTCGAGGAATCCTCATCTATAACAAGCTCTCTGACTGCTTTCTCAGAATCGAGCTCTATTTTAAAGTCAAATCTAAGCCCTTTGAAACGCACGCCTCCTCCATTACAGATCATCACGTCGCCGTCCTCCCGTCCATCGCCTCCCGCTCCAACAAATCCTGCCACGCTCTCATCACCGCCAAAAGAAAGCAAGCAAGAGGCGGACAGTAAGTTCCCTCAGAGCGCCCCGGCCGGCTCAGCTGTTTTCCCATCCCTCAATCTTCGTCCGGTGTCCACTATCTTCAGCGCGCATTTCGCAGACCATATCGTTAGCCGTGACGCCGAGGGGGTGATTGGGGAGGAGCGCAGTATCTACACACCCAGTCCTATTAGTCCTGGGACATGCCGATCGCCATTGACGCCAGTCTCCCAAGTCGGTCTGCCAGTGAGTGAAAAAGGCGCTATTGGCAGCTCAGAGGAACAGTCGGCTGTGATTCAAGCGCTGCAGGAGCAGATTATCTCGGCACGGAAAGCGTGGCAGCTACATATCTGGGAACTGGAGAGCCAGGTTCGCGATTTGAAGGCGGAAGTCGAGGATCTGCGCGCGGCAGATAGAGAGTATTGCGCTTCGTGCGGCCGAGGGCCAAAGACCGAACACAAACACCATTTGCATCTCAGTGAGGCGACAAAGCAAAAGTCCGTCCTTGACAGGCCCAGAGCGCGAACAGGAGACGCTGCCCGCTTCGGGAACGGAAAATAGATCTTGTATTACCGCCATCGCCTCTGTCTACTTTGTCTCAACCTGCCCACTCCAAAACGACTGGCTCAGCCCCCAGCCGTCCCACGCTCGCTTATATCTTGGAGGGACATTCGTTTGCCATGGGTGAATCACTATCTTATACCATATTTGTTCGACGTGCATCGGCCTGTTGTAGTGTACATTTCTCCTTATCCCCTCTCTTTGCCTTATCTCAATATCCCCACAATTATGCATTTAGTGTCACTGTCCTTAATACTTTTCCTTTACATACATTCTTTGTGGATTTCTATTATCATCTATATCCCAGGCTCCCTCAGTGCTACCCTACAGACCTCGCACATCCTATCACAACTCTCGCTCCGTTGGCGTTCATCTGTAAATGCATATAATAGCTGGATAATTCTATTTAGGAACCCCGATTTGAGGGGTTTCTCGATTATTGACTCCGGCTTCGTGTCAGCAGAAATCATTTACGGCACTTCCGCGTCGGTGTCGGAGCCTTTCCGTGACGCGCCACACCGCCGCCACCCGCCACATCTGCAGCAAATGCTCTCGAGCTCGACGGCGGAGCGCTTCAAGGGTGCGCTGGGGGTGTCAAAACATTCTCAACTACTATTTTAGATATGTTAGCTATACAAATGTGCCATTGACATGCCATCAGGGGTATCAAGGGATGAGTTACTACCATTTTTTCCAAGATTCAGCAAGTGTCCCCTGCTATGCACTACGGGAGGTGCAGGAGGGCTCTCAATACCCTTTGTATACGTAGGAATGCTTTATAACCCATTTCACAATTGACTAATGAATTCAAAGCGCCAGTTAAGCCTTGGGGGGAGTGTAGAGTATGATTTCATGATGATTTGAACATATGTATCTGGGCATGCCTATACTTGCGGCTATTTGAGGCTATTTGCCGTCGTCACATTGCAGTATCATGGGTACTATAATGCGGCTCCCATACCGTACCTGCCCAGTGAGAGAAAGGGTTATGTACAACCATGCAATTACAGGCACATATCCCTAGAAAGCTGCAGGCTGATTGCCATATACGGCCGTCATATGCATCACACAGGCATGAAGAAATTTTTGACACCCCCAGCGCACCCTTGAAGCGCTCCGCCGTCGAGCTCGAGAGCATTTGCTGCAGATGTGGCGGGTGGCGGCGGTGTGGCGCGTCACGGAAAGGCTCCGACACCGACGCGGAAGTGCCGTAAATGATTTCTGCTGACGCGAAGCCGGAGTCAATAATCGAGAAACCCCTCAAATCGGGGTTCCTAAATAGAATTATCCATAATAGCTGTGCTGAAATAACGTGAATACGAATAAGAAATGTAAGGATAAAGTAAGATAAAGTCCTCGTCCTCATTCATCGTCCGCGCCAATCAGCCACCCAATGCCCTTCCCAAACACGCTGCTCGCCTGTGCCGAAATATCAGTCCCGTTCAACGGCGTCCTCGCCCTGCTCCCAGCATCTTTCCCATCTCTGCTCCTCGATCGAGCGTCAGCTGAGCCTCCTGAGCCTCGCGAATGATCTCGGCGACCAACGGAGAATGGGAAATGCGCGGCGACACGACCAAATGTGCGTCCAGCAAGCGCGGCGGCATCTTCTCCATTGACCAGTGGGGACGATGGCATATGCATTCTAAAGTCTTGCAGCCGAGAGGAGAGTGATGATGCGGTGTTGGGGACAGAATCTGCACCACGCCGGCGCGGTGCTGCGTGGACCACAACACCGCTGCGAGGATTTGCGATACGCTCCTTTCGACGCTCGAGGTCCTCCTTCTCCAACCGCGACCAAACTGTGAGGACCTCGTACAGCCTTTCTGGTGGGCAGAGCTCCAGCGCGCGTCCGAGAAGCAGGAGCTTTTTATCAACATCATCAAACTCAGGCTGTCGGCCAAGTTGCCAGCATGCCATCCAGCACACCTCGATTGCCTCTTGGACTTTAGGATCTTCTTTGGCCACAGCACGCAGTTTCAGGACAGTGTCTACCATTTTCTCGCTTGTCTCGTATGCACGATCAAAGTCCTCGGCATGGAGAGCGGTGTTGGCGAGCATGGCGAGCGTTTTGACCTCCGCGGCAGCGTCGCCCCTAAATCCAAGCTTGTGTACAAGATCAAGTATTACCTGAGTGTGTTTGTATGCGTCGGCGTTGCTGGAAAGGACCCGGGAGACCAGAGATAAACGATCCTTAGTAAGGCGAATCTCGATTGGGGATATGGGAATCCCTGGACGAGACATGACTTTGAAGGATGATATGCGAGATGTGGCTTCTATAAACTCCTTCTCTTTTGTGATCTGGTCGGACACAGGCGGTACATCCAAGCTTGAAACAGTGCGTTAGTGAGTGGGACCGCTGGGCTGTGGGCGAGACCTACCAGTCATAGGCAAGCTTCATATCTCCAAACTTATAATTACCAGAGCTTGCGTTGTCATATAGCTCTCGCGATGCCGAGAGGCATATCTCCTCTACGGCTGCAGAGTCCAGCTTAAACTTGTTTTTTGAAGAGCGCAAGAGATCTTTGGCAATGCCAAACTCTACAAGCGAAGTCAATTGATAAAATTCATGATACGTAGGAATATAGTGGCACTTACTGCCAGTGCTTAATAGACCGCCGAAGAATATGCGAATGACCTCTTTCCGGGGAACAAGACCAAACGCCCCCTTCAGCCCATTCTCACCAGTGCCTGTTAATTTGAGCATGTCACCAAGAAGCCAATCCCAATCCTCCCGTGTATTCAACCGATCTTCCGTTCCACCAGCTCGGCGAGCCATCCTATTCGCCCAAGCTCGCTGCTCAGCTGCATCGCTGTTGCTCTGCAGAAACCATCGCAGCGGTGCCGGCACGCTCCACCGAGCCAGAATCTCACCGCTCTCGAGATGAATGTCAAGGATATCTAACGCGCGCGAGAGGGACGATATGGGAAGAGGTTTGAAGAACACGAGGAGGTCTGATGCCGTGCACCGTGGGCGGCTCGTCGAGGGCGTCACAAACATCCCTAGGGACGCCATTGTGGTGTCCGCTTCATTAGCTTGATCTTCACTGCGAGTGATATCCCAAGCAGGTAAGCACTCGAAGATACGACTCATCGTCGGCCACTGGTCAAGTCTGTCGCTGCCATATAAACAAGCAAGCGCAAGACGAGCGATATCTTCGTCATTTCGGATGAGACGCTGCGCCGCGGGTAACGTCGGCTTGGAGGCTTCGAAGATAGCGGCAGTGATATCGAGTGGTGCCGTGAGGATATACTCGTAAAGCATATGGTTGGGCAGGCCAGGATCTGGCTTGCCAGCCCTCTCCGCACGCGACTCGAGAACAAATAGATAGGGCATGACGAGCCTTTGGATGTCCCTCGAAATGGTGTGGGGGCTAGAATGTGCGAGGTATGCGCGGACGATAGCTGCTGGCTCCATCGCGTTCCAACGTTCCAGCGTCCAATCGTCACTGGCGCCTGACTCGGGCTGAGGGCTGTCGTACACCAAGCGGGCAAGTAAGCTGAGCTCCTCGCCCAGCTCGTCGAGATTCGGAATGCCCTGAGATGCACCATGTTGTGTAATGGCCAACGCGATATCCACCATACCAGTTGAAGATATGACGTGGTTGACGCGACTCTGGTACCATTTCGCAAGCTCTGTCACGCTAACAGGTTCGGTGTGTGTTCGCAAGTCTTTCGTTTCGGGCGGAAACTCGACGTCTACGTCAGAGTGCGCTGTCTCGATCGCCGCTCGCACTTCAGGGGTTTCTGACCAGTCTAATCCGCTCCGCCAGGGCAGGGAAGGGGAGGGAAGTTCGTTATTTGTGGCAGGATCCAGACTAGGCATGATGCCACGGTATTCGGAAGGATGTGCGTACTCTGGGACACTGTCAAGAATAGTAAACCGACACGGCCAGAGGTATGGGTCATGACGCGCAAGGAGGACACGAACGGCGGCGTAGTGTTGTAATGAAGCAAAAAGACATGCAATGGGGAGAAGATCGTCTTCCAAGAAGACGGACAGTGCTATAGGTGGCTCAGCTGTCGCTCGTCCCTTGACGGGGGTGACTGAAGTGGACGCTTCGCCGGATTCCTCGCCCCACGGATCATCATCCCATTCATCTAATGCCTCTTCCTCCCCCTCCTCCCGCCCTTCCGCCTCCGGCATCTCCTTGCATATCTCCACGTAAGTGTTGAGTCTGTCCAGGCGCTGCAAGAGAACGGCACGCATGTGACACAGCCTTCTGTCGCTTGAAACCGAAGAGAAGTACGATGCAAGCGGCTCGTAGTCCGGGCTAGCTACTCCTCCCTCTACCTCTGGGCTGGAAGGTGGTATGAGAGCACGCTTGCCACGCTCCACCGCACCTTCTGTTCGCTGCAGCCCGAGGTCCAGGAGAGAGCGCTGTACCTCGACATCGTCTAGAAGCCTGTCCGCGCATGCAGATGCTACCCATAGGTCATCATCGATGCCCGCGAGCGTGCCCTGTACATCTTCTGTCGACAGTTCGTTGTCCTGCAAGTCTGCCCAGCGAGTATAGAGTGAAGCCATTTCCGCAACCCGATGGTACACTTCCGATAGACGTGTCATTGCAGCGACCACAGCCAGCCACAGCCTCCGGGTTCGCCGAGCGTCAAAAATATTTCATCTTCAACCGTTGCTCAAACATGCGGTGGAATAATAACCGGAAAACAACAAATAAGATTACTATTGTGCATTTCATATAGATACGATCGCGCTTTGCGCAAACAACATCATTTTGTAGACTATCGCATGGTTGAGCACTTCAATGACCGGATAGTTTATCTGTAAAATAAGGGATATCGACGTGGAGAATGGAACCCGTGATCACACCAAGAAGACCGAAACCGTTATGGAAGATAAGGTTGATCAGAACAACGTTTCCTGTGAGATCTTGAGCTAAACGCAGTTATAACGAAAGGTGACAGATGCACACCTCATCCCGCAAGTATTCACCAACATCTGCTTGGTGGAAGACTATTATTGCCGTCGGGTCGAGCTTTCGCGTGTCCACGGTCGATCGTGCGGTGACGCCAAATCCCTGTAATTCATTGTAAGCCACATGCAGCAAATAAAGGAAATGCGACTTACCAGAGGTACATCGCTCATACTAAACACCACGACCCCTTGATGCTCTGGCGTGTCCTCTGTAATGCGCCCTAAATGCGCCTTGACCACATGATTCCCATACAAGAACGGCATCTCGCCGTTAGGTTTGATCCACACCTGGACCTGGCCATTAGCGATCGGCCCAGGTGAACTGTTGATGATTATGCGCACCTTGTACTTGGCGTACTGTGCAACGTAATCCAGCGCTGTTATGTGTAGCTTGAACTTCCCGCTCTTGCTAAACTTTCCAAAGCAGGTGCCGAGGCTGATGAGGTTTGGGCGAGCAACCGAGATGCCGAGGCGCATGGAGGACTCGGATACGTAGAAGACTCTGTCTTTCTGCAGCCTAAAGCAGTAGGGCTCGTCGGCTCGGTCGATGAGATGAATCAAGTTTTTTCCCTGCGCGAAATATGAGTACCTAGGAGATCCGATGTTGGAGAAAAAGTAGAGGGGCCTCACGATGTAGTTTGCGAGCTTTGTGAAAACGGCCTTGGATTCGTCTTCTGTGAGGGGTCGCATGTCGAATCCTGATAGATATTCGCGTGTTCCGTTGGGTATAGAGTCAGGGGGCAAGAATGCGTTATGGAGTTGAAGCTGAGTTGAATAGGTATAAGTACTAAAAATCAAAAATCGATCACAAAAGGATCCGGCGGGATAGGTAATAGAACTGCCGAGCGCGAGGTCTGGACCGCCTCGCGTTCGCGTCTCGACTCTCTGTGCCCCGAACCCCTCTTCCGTTGGCCCATGAACGTCCCCTCGTTCTCATCATTTCCTTCTTTCGACTCAGATTCTGGGCCTAGAAACCCGCCATCAACTTCACCATCAAGTTCTAAGCCCGAGATTGGCAGGCACCACAGACACAAGAAGGATAAGGATAAGCGGGATAAGGATAAACGCGACAAGAAGAAGGACCGTTCTACTGATAATCGCTCCATACATGATGATGAACGCCTCAAGGCAGAAGAAGACAGAAAACGCACGGATGAGAAACCATTGTATTTCTCCGATCGCAAGGGCGATAACCTGAACGTCCGCTATGGTGGGTTGCATGCGGGGGATGTCCCAAAATACCGGTTATACGCAAGTACGTCTGCTGTTTTACTATGCACGATGTGTCTCACAGATTTCAAGGCGGAAAGAAGATCCTCGGTCTTAGCCATGCGTGGACTGTTGTGTATCGGAGTGGCAAAGGCATTGAAATTACTCTTGGGGGCAGGCCTCGTCGCGTATGTGCAACCCGTCTCCCAGCTGTAGTGAAACTGCGTGCTAACTGCACCAGATGCCTACATTGACAGATTCAGGCTCCCGAACTCTCCTGGCTGCGGCACCCACACACAGCATGTTACCTTCAAACGCGCAGTATAAGTACGAGGAAATAGACGGCTTTCTGCGGTTACCTTCACGCAAAGGTCGACAAGCCGATCAACCTTACCGTGAAATCACCCTCTCCAAAAATGATTCAGACTCTGATTCTTCTGCCGACATGGACGAAGGCTCATCCTCCGAAGATGACGATTTCATGCCTCTTACTTCACATCAGCAGACTTTGAAATCCCTAGAACAGCAAATCACATCCGATCCTGCTTCAATCCCTACTTGGTTGACTTTGCTATCGCAGACCCTATCTACTATACCTCACAATTCAAAGAATGCGACCAAAGCATGCTCAGAGATAACTCTCTCCATCCTTTCGCGTGCATTGGCCTCTGATCCCCGAAACATGGCATCTAAGCAGCTGCGCCTGAAGAATTTAAGGGCGGGAGAGGAGCTATGGCACGAGAGTAAATTAAGGGCTGAATGGGAAGACGCCCTCAAACTCGGCGAGGCAGACGTGTGGATGGAATGGTTGGAGTGGAGAGTCAGGAAGGCTGCTAAAGGCATCGACGGCATTGTTGAAGACGCTCGGCGCGTGTTGAGGAGCCTAGGAGATTCCGAGGATGCTGAAATGAGCAAGCTCAGGGTTATTTGGCGAATAGCAGTGCTGTTGCAACAGGCAGGTACGTGTAACCACGCATCAACCAGGATTGTGGACATTAACCAACCTGCAGGCTATGCGGAGCGTGCAACAGCATTGTTTCAAGCGCAAGCCGAGCTGTGAGTAGCTCTATTCACAATTCATTTCACCCTCTCTCATGATCAGGCAGGACATTTGAAGTGCCGCAGACCCTGCATGGACTCCCTCTCGATGCGCTCCTCGACTCTTTGGAGGAGTTTTGGGAGTCAGAAGTGCCTCGCGTTGGCGAAGAGGGCGCCACAGGCTGGGCTGAATGGGTTTCGTCCGGTCGTCCTGACGCCAATTCTGGCCCCAGCACAAAACCGCAGTCTTCATATTCCGTTACGACTGATCCATATCTCAAATGGTGGCACGAGGAAACTCACCAAGATCGGACAATGCGGGCGCCCTCGCGGTCGTCAGATGAAGATGCAGACCCGTATGGGACCATTTTGTTCTCAGACAACCGACCATTGTTATTGTCTCTACAATCAGAAAGAGCCAAAGACGCTTTTCGACTTATATGGCTGTCTCTGCTTGGTCTACATGTTCCCGGGCTTCCTGCATCACTTTCGCTCGACGAGCCTGGCAACTGCGATGATCGTTGGTGTCTCACACAACTTACATCACCAGCATCCTTCGACGCGATTTTCCCTTCTGCAGAAGAGACCCGGATCACATCAGACGCACAAGCTGGTGTCATTATTGGCCGCGAGAAGCAATATATCAGTGGATTTGGTCCTGTCAAGAACTGGGATATGGGTGTCATAGGACCTCTCGAGAGTCTCGGAAGCGACAACTGTGGGCTGTGGACAAAGGAGGAAGTAGCCAGTGTGGATGAAGGGTTCGTGAGGCGCGTATTTCAGCAATTGAAGCGTGGGCCCTATGATTCGCATTGGGATCAGTTGACACTTGCGTTTGAGTCAGCATACAATGTCAAGAGGTCAGCAACTTTCGCCGGTAATTTGTGCATTGCTGACATCCGTTATTATGCAGTGCGCTCAAGTGCTCACGGGCATTCTTGTCAGGAGCCGATGACTCCCTTCCTCACTGGGCTGCTCACGCCCGATTAGAGCGCATGAGGGAGCGATTGGCGGACGCCAGGAAAGTCTATCAAACAGTCTTAACCTCGGCTTCACCACCGTCTGTCTCTCTTACAGGTACGAGTCAGCTCTGGTGGGACTGGGCCGAAATGGAGTGGCTCGCGAAAAGTTCTGAAATGGCACTGCAGTGTATAGCTCAGGCGGCGGGTGTGCCAAGTACGTCTGGGGTCATGCTCCTCCGTGCAAAGCGTGCATTAGAGAACGCATATAAGGACAGCGACCAGTTACACTGGAAGGAGCGAGAAGCATGGATCAAACTGCGAGGATTGCTCGAGTTACTACAATCTTCGCCCACTGCAGCACTGCTCATTTTTGACGACTACCTCCTCAATGATCCTGTATTTGCCAATGGAGGTGCTGCTCACGAAAGCCTGATGGTAGCGTCATTGCTGATCATCTACCACTATGGAGTAACGTTACGAAACCCTACTCCGCCTGCTGTTCTCCGCGAGCGTCTGGAGCAGGCCATTGAGACTTATCCCAGCAATACAGTTATCTTAGGCATGTTTTTAGAAGCTGAAAAGGGTCGCGGTATATGGGGTGGTGTGCGCGGGCTCTTAGGCGAAACGACATCCGCAGGCCTGGGGAAGGACAAAGACGTGCCCAGACGGGTGGCAGAAGTTTGGGTAGCAACATGGGAAAGGGGACGATGGGAGGCTGAGCAAGAGCGCACCCGAAGTGGACTGGCAGCTGCGGTAGATCAAGAGAGGTATGCCGCTGTCCTTTTCGTTTGTGCTAAGATTGCCTGACATATTCTCGTAGAACGAGAGGTAGTCCAATTATTCGTCGCACGTTCATCGAATTCGAAATCCGCACAGGAGAACTCTTAAGAGCGAAGAAAATGCTCTATGCAGCTATAGGGGAGTGCCCTCTATCTAAAGGTGCGCTTATATGCTACCAGTTTGACTATCCCCGCTTACTCTGGCGCAGAGTTCTATCTTTTAGCGTTTGGGCCGCTGAGATCGGTGTTCACTAGCTCCGAGCTGAATGCATTTGCAGAAACTATGGCGGAGCGTGGTATACGAACGAGGAACGACCTGGACGAATTGCTTGAGGGGTGGAAAGAGACTACGGGCTTGAACGTGGATATGAATTCACCGGATAGCGATGAGGATGAACTGGAGTATAACGCCAGTGAGCTTAGGAGGTTGAGGCCATATTGAGGTCCGTAAATGAATATTATAGCTTTGATGCTACTTAAATTTAAAGCCGATAATTACAACCTCGAAGCTCGGCAATTCATGAACCAGATTTGAATCCGAAAACCGTTTGAACCAGTGACTTAACCCTGGCGCTGCTGGAATCCGTTGTCGAGCATGGTCGTCTGCAACGGTTGCAAGGTTGAATGAGAGAAGAACATCCCTATACCAACTCTTCGATTCTCTTCATATAATTGGGCATTATTGCTGGCTGTATGATGTTGGGTCGGTAAGGTTCATGCAAGATTCATGAGCTAACGTTAAGTTTCAACCCAATGGGAAGAATGGCTAAGAATGGATTCCGAGACTTGCCTTTTTTGAGTTTAGATTGTGCGGCGCCACTGAATGGGATTGTGTACACAACCTTTTGCTCATAGCCTCGAGGCGCCGTATATCCCCTCTGCTCAACCCGCCAGCACCAACACTCACCTCTGGCAATATCGTATAATCACACTATTCAACTCATACTTCTGGTCTGTTCAACGGCAGTTTCCGACTCGCCGCATTCACTCTCTATAATCTCTCATCGACCACACCCCACTTTTTATTCCCCTACGCGGGGTCCTTCTGACTTGCTCTTCTTTTTCCAATCATAATACGGGATATGGCGACCATCCCGGCACCAACAACAGATCTACATCGTGAGGAGTGGGAGGATGCTGATTTTGACATACCCGAGGGACAGCCGATTCATGCGGGTGGTGCAGAATCAGACAGGGAAGATGACGAGGATTGGGATATGGAAATGGACTTGGGAAAGACTGGAGCAGAAAAGAAGAGGGCCGTTGCTGGTATCACGGCCAAATTTCAAGCTCTCAGCAGTCACAAAGGCCCATCGCCTATGATCACCATTCGCCCACCCATCCACCGGGACGTATCCACGACGGAAGAAGAAGAAGAAGACGATGATGAGGGGCTATCGACAATCAAGGCGGCTGCGTCTACCATCAAAGCCTCTGTATTCCCCAATTCTTACCCCGACACTCAAACTCCATCCATTGACGAGGACATGGAATCCGCATTCGCACTTCCATCGGATCTTACCCAACTATCTCTCGCCCCTCTCGGCCTTAACCACCGCTCTTCAAAGAACTCGCTGGAATGGGGTGACCAGACATCGTCTTCCCATTCATCAGACACATATTCCAGCCTGGGTATAGCCGACGCATCGCCCTCCTCAGCCTCTGCAACCTCCGCCTCCCTCCCCGACACTGAGAGTGACTGCGACGAGGACGATAGCGAGCTGGATGGCCTCATATTCCCTGCCGTATTCGAATCTGGCTCCGCAGGTAAACATCTGAAGAAGATGTTGGAGCTGAAGAAAAAGGTTCAAACTCAAGAAGGCGGCATCAAAGTTCTTTCTCCGCCAGCCGAGGATGACTTTGAAGATGGCCTTGTTATTGACGATGAAGCCGATCTCAGCGCAAGCAGGCTCATGCAGAAGACGCAACAATCTCGACCTTTTGCCCGTAGCAAAAGTGCCCCCGCACGGGCAGCCGCCCTCGCCCGACCATCCTCGCGAGCTAAGTTGGATAGGGCGAAATCGCCCATCTTCCCCCCACAATCATCGGCCAGGCAACTTCAGAAGCTACAGGGCTCCTCCTCGCCATCACCGCCACCTAAACCTTCAAGGTCGCAAACATACAGAGAACCACCTCCTCCCCTGCCTTCCACCTCTTTTCTCTCACCAAAGCCAGGTAGTCTCCGCGGTCAGAAATCACACTCTGGTCTTAGCCTGAAACCGCCCACACCGCCATCAACACAGCGAAAGCTGACTCGGAAAGCATCGTTGTCTTCTCTTATGGAGACAAGCCAGTCACAAGCACTGGGTTCAGGCTTGCCTCCGACTGCTGCTTCTTCATCAAACAAGCTCGCGCGATATGAGATACCCACTGCCGCTTCTCGAGCAAAATCACACACAAATTCGACCAGTCGGATTCACGGGTTAGACAGCATCGTGCCCCCTACTCGACCTTCTACTCCATCCTCCAACCCAGTCGCTTTGCGCCTCACAATGCCAACATCGATGCGAACCAAGTTAAGACCTGCACTATCGGCTGTTTTTCCCGCACCTTCACCCAACAGCGCTGGAGGATCAGCTGCGCGTGCATCATCACCTCTACCTCCACGTGCGCCCTCCAGGCCCCCTTCATCTTTATCACTTCGATCTCGGTCTCGGCAAAGTTTGAATACTCCTACAAATGTATTGGCCCCTTCCTCCGCGGCGCCCAAAGTCCTGCGAAGACCAAAACGACAACGCATGTATGGTGATGGTACAGAGCTTGACGCTATTGACGATTTGCCTACCGACCGGGACAAGGAAGGCCAATATCGTGTGGTGCCAAAGGGCTATGGCAATCGCGTCCCAGGCGGCACGTATTCTTCTAAGCAGCCCGGTGGAGAAAAAGACAAGGGCACTATAAGGAGAAAGGATCGCAGAGACAGCGTAAGCCAAAGTGATAGCCCAGGTATGTATTTCATTCATACACTCAAGATCGAGGCTAACTTGTCTTGCAGATAAACCACTGGCATCGGCAACAAACACGCTCAAACGCACAGGGCGTATTGAATTTTCAGTCGTGAAGGGTCTCGAGCAGTCAACAAGAAGGAAGAAGAAAGAAGATTCTTCCCCTAATGCTGCTCGCAAGAAGCCCACTCTGATTAGAAATTTGGGCGGTGCGGGTGCTCCCAAGGGTTGGTGCCCCAAATTTTAGCGCGAATAATTGCTGAGCGAACATCTTCACAGTTGTCGGAGACATGAAGTGGAATCCCACATCACTTCGATGGGAAGGCAATGATCAAGCTCTCAAGGAGTTTGACGCTGCAGTCGGCACATCTACGCGGCCAGCACTGATCACACATTTGACCGGCTCATCAATTGGCTCCCCTGTCGGTTTCGGCTCTTTCGCTTCTGGCGCCCGCAAAGTCGGCAACATGGTTTTTGATCCCACTCGCATGTGCTGGATCTCTACCGTAGAAGAAGAAGAACCGGATGTTTTTGCCGATATGGCAGACGATGAGGACGATTGGGACACCAAGGGCGGTACCATTCGTGCCAGCCTCCCGTTAACCAACGCTTCTTCCGACACCAGCACGACATCATCCGCGACGCCGCAAGCACCTAGCCCAGCCCCTAGTCGCACCCGAACAATGTCGGAATCAGGTAGCGAGCGAGGCTCCAGAGCCTCTATGGTATGCGACGTGGATGAGTCGTTTTTGACCACCTGCCACGAGGTCGAAGAACGACACCGCTCCGAGATGAAGGGCTGGAAAGTCAAGCGATCAGACAACCTTGTCGAACCTGGGCGCTCCTACCTATACGAGATACGCGCACTTGCCACGCGTAAGTATTGAGAATTTATTTCCCTTCTGTCTGTCATCATAATATTCTCGCCTCCCTTGCATTATACATATTTTTCACTCGCACACATACATACACATGCATATCTTATTATCACACCGCACACAATCTCTTTATGTCTCTCTATTGATTAATATGATGCTTCTATAGCTTATACGACACTCCTTTATTTTCTCTCTCTTTTACTGTTGTCTGTATACATCTTTCTTGTATCTCGTCAGCCTTCCATCTCTCCTTTCCAGTCCTTATATTTGTCCAATTCTGTACGTGGTACCGCATATAAGGAATATATAGTGTCCAAATGCAACCTCCATTCCGAAATTCGACTCCGAGGCTCGCGTGTGATGAGTGTCTCGACCGCATCGATCGACGCCGGCGGTGGACGGATTGCCTCTCTCATCCATGGCTCCGAGGTCGTATTCTCAGAACTATCCGCGACATATCCCTTGAAGCTCATATCGCCTCGCATCGTTCAAGCTGGCGTCGGTCTCATCTATGTCATATCTTATGGTGGTGGACTTGTAGGAGGCGATCGCGTCCGGTTATCAGTGGACGTAGGGACGAGCACTACACTCGTTGTCTTGTCTCAAGTGAGCATGACTGGGCTGCCTACGCGTTCTGGCGCTGAATATTAATTAGGGATCCACTAAAGTGTTCAAGACGCGACCGGGTGGTCGCGCCGCGGGACAATCCAAAGGGTTCCAGAGCACGGCTCCTGACAGCGCGATAACCGCCCAAGTCATGGATGTGGACATCTCCCCCGACAGTGCACTATTCCTGCTCCCCGACCCTGTGACCTGTTTCCGGTCCGCGTCATACAACCAGATCCAAACGTTTCGCCTGGCAGGAGATACCTCATCCATAGTGCTGCTTGATTGGATCACCTCTGGCCGTAAATCCCTCGGAGAGGACTGGGTGTTCTCGAGATACTACAGCGTCAATGAGGTGTGGTTGGAAGGAAGGCGGCTCGCGCGAGATGCCGTCCTCCTAGAAGACCCAGAGGACGCGTCCACCCATACACAGTCTGTTCGCAGCCTGCGGGATAGATTGGCACCATACTCGTGCTACGCAACAGTGTTTCTATACGGACCCATAGTGCAGAATGTCATGAGTGACATTGATATGGAATACGCCAAGATATCCGTGTTCAAGACCAAGACACCGTCCGACCTCATCTGGTCTGTGAGCCCAATAGCAGAAGGCAAGGGGAGTATTGTTCGGGTAGCGGGCAAAGACACAGAAGGTGTGAGGATCTGGCTGGGACAGGCACTGAGAAAGCTTGAGGACACAGTCGGAATCGACGTCTACCGCCGCGCATTTGCAAGATAATCCTGGAAGTGGGAAATAGTGCTATGCAATTAGAGATGTGTATAGATACAAGGGTTTTAGGTGCCCAAGTCCCGTGTCAATGCAAATTGCGCTCTACTGATCTAATGGCTTGGTTGCGACCGAGGGCTCCGCATCGAGCCCGGGTCCCGGCATCTCCTCCATAGGCGGCGGTGCGCTCTTGCGCTGGTTCTCGTCTAGCCATTTGTCCATGTCGTCAGACTTGCCCTTAAATGGGCGCTTGCCGAGAAGAGAAATCATATCCTCGCTGGATGAAATAGATTAGCGAGGAAGATAAAAGAAAAGGCAGGCTACCAACCGCGTGATGACTTCCTTCTCGAGGAGCAGTTCCGCGACCTTCTCCACGTCCCCTCGGTGCTTGGTCAAGAGATCTCTTGTCCGTTCGTACGCATCACTAAGAATGGATGAGACATAATTCGAAATGACGACGAATAAGACCTACGTGATCATCTTGCGAACCTCAAAGTCCAGCAGCTCGCTTGTCTTCTCACTGAAAGGCTTCGTGTAGCTCTCCTGCGAGCCCTTCTGCCCCCCATAGCTGACGGGCCCAATGACTGCGTTCAATCCGTAGTTTGCGCAAGCTTCGAACGCCATCTTCGTGATCTTCTGCAGGTCGTCTTGCGCACCAGTGGTGATGTTTGCCGCGCCGAAGAAGACCTCCTCGGAAACACGCCCACCAAGCGTCATGCAGATGCGGTCAATCATTTGCGGGGTGGAGAGCAGGTACCGGTCGGGTGGTAAGTACTGAAGATAAAGTCAATAGATGAACATGCATGCATAAGGGCAAAGATCTTACCTGAGCATAGCCTAGCGCGCCCACGCCTCTGGGGATGATGCTGACTTTCAGCAAGGGATCTGCGTGCTCAAGGAACCACCCGCAGACGGCATGGCCAGCCTCGTGATACGCGACGGTACGCTTCTCTTCGGGGCTGAGCACCCGGCTCTTGCGCTCGAGACCGACGATGACACGCTCAATGGCGGTCTCGAAGTCGATCTCGATAATCGCTTCGTGTGCTTTGCGAGCAGCGTGGAGCGCTGCCTCATTGCATACGTTGGCGATATCAGCACCTGAGAAGCCGGGCGTAAGCACGGCAAGCTTCTGCGCGAGCGCTTCCATGTCGGGGAGCGTGTCTGATAGCTTCAGAACGCCAAGATGTACTTTGAAGATGCCCTTACGGCCAGAGACGTCCGGTCGGTCGATCTGGATGTGCCTGTCGAACCGGCCGGGCCGCATGAGGGCGGGGTCGAGCACGTCCGGTCGATTCGTGCCCGCGAGCACGACAATGTGCTCCTGCGTGCCGAATCCGTCCATCTCCACGAGCAGCTGATTGAGGGTCGATTCACGCTCGTCGTTCCCGCCAAAGTTCCCGCCCTGTGAACGCGCCTTGCCGATGGCGTCGATTTCGTCGACGAAGATGATGCACGGGGCGTTCTTCTTCGCCTCTGCGAAGAGGTCGCGCACGCGGGACGCACCGACACCGACAAACATCTCGACGAACTCGGAGCCAGAAACAGACAGGAAGGGCACAGACGCCTCACCAGCAGTCGCCTTGGCGAGCAGCGTCTTACCGGTACCTGGGGGTCCAGAGAGGATGGCGCCGCGAGGAATCTTCGCGCCGAGCTTTTCGTATTTGGCCGGCTCCTTGAGGAAGCTCACAAACTCCATGATCTCCTCCTTCGCCTCGTCCATGCCCGCGACGTCCGAGAACTTGACGCGCACGGCCGTGTCCTTGTTGAACAGCTTCGCCTTGCTCTTCCCAATGCCGAATATTCCACCGCCCGCACCGCCTCCTCCACCACCCGCGCGCCGCCCCATGAACCACAGCGCACCGAAAATGACCGCGGAAGGCAGCAGCAGCGACACTGTCTCGCCCACCCAGCTCACCTCCTCTTTGTAAGACACAGGTATGCGCTCGTGGCTGGGGATGCCAAGCTCGCGTTGCGCCTCATCGAGGTGCCGCTCGAACGCCTCCACGCTGCCGATCGAGAAGTACGGCTCGCCGCGCGCCGCCTGGCCACTGCCCCCCGCATTCGCGTGCAGCTGTATGCGCACGAGCGACTTGTTGACGACCGTGAGCTTGTCCACGAGGCCCTTGTCGAGGTAGTTGTTCTTGAACTCCTGCCAGGTGATCTCGCGTGAGGGCGCGCTGGAATAGTTCATGTACATGTACAGCGCGGCGGAGGCCACGAGCGTGATGATCTGCTTCGGGTCGGGGCCGGTGGATTTGCCGCCTGGGGGCGGCGGGGCGTCCTTGTTCTTGTTCTGGCTGCGCGGGGGCTCGTCCTCCGTTGAATGCTGCTCTGGGCGGGAGGAGGTGGACGGGCGCTGCTGGTGATACTGCTGGAAAAACCCCTCCAGACCCTTGGGCACCTCTGCGCTCTTTTCGCCCTCCTCTGCCGCCTTGACATCCTCTTCCTTTGCTTTGCCCTTGTCCTCGGGCTTTGCCTCGTCCTTTGCGGGCTTCGAGTCTTCTGGGCGATTTGTCGGCGTCGCATAAGTTCGTGCCCACCGCAGGGCGGGTGCAGGGCGCACAATAGCGCGGTTCGCTATTCGTGCAGCGCGAAACGACCGGGTGAGCATGGTGGTGGTGAGAGGGAGAGGGATGGGCCGGTGTCGACGACGAGTCGGATGACTATGCACGGCGGCAGGATTCGTGTCTGTGCGAGTCGGAAATGGCCCGAACGCCACGTGCGCTCGATGCCGCGACGCGAATCTGGTGGCAACAGCTGACGCGTTCGCCGCGAGATGACCAGTGAATCGTCGTCAAAACCCTTCATGTCATTATATTTATGTACAAGGATAATATCACAATATATCGAACTCATATATATCAAGTCGCCACCCAGAAACGAGGTACGATCAACCCGCCCAAGAAGGTGGTCGTCCATAATCAACGAGCGTGTAAAAAGAAATCATATGTTAGTAAACGGAATGGAAAAGCCAGGAGAGAACGTACCAGTGGCCCGAGATCCCCCTCTGAGGATTCTCCTCTGAAGGTCTTTGCGCTCCAAACAAAGTTGCCCCCATAAATCTTCGTTTCTCTACGACGCCACACGAGGACGCCCGGACGCCATCTTATGCCATTGACCGCTGCGGGGCTCAGAGGGCGGGCCGTCCGTCTCGAGGTCTTGACTCTTCGCGACTTTCTGCGACGGTCGTCACCGCGGGATGGAGGGAAAGGAGTGTCGGGGGTCAGTAAACGTACCTGGGCCCGAGGGCCTGAGGGCCGATGCGCTCTAGCAACGGTGATCCCCGAGCTTCGTTTCTCTACGACGCCACCACTTGGGTAAAGACGCCCGGACGCCGGCTTGAAGACCCCTGGCCGCTGCGGGGCTCAGAGGGCGGGCCATCCGTCTCGAGGTCTTGACTCTTCGCGACTTTCTGCGAGGGTCGTCACCCTGGGGATGGAGGGAAAGGAGTGTCGTATGGTAAGCAGGTAAATGGAGGACGAGGTAGAACGCTCCCTTGATAGAACGTCGCATCTCCTGTGAGCTCCTTATATAGTGCTGGGGAGGCTGGCATGGCTGACAAGACCGCACTTATGGATGCCGTCTGGGAGGCTGACGAAAAAGTGTCAGCATTTTCGGGTAGGACCAGCAAATCCAGAAATGGACGCTTGGGGAGGCGTTCGAAACCCAGAATAATTTCCTTCGGTCTGCACAGAGAATGAAAACACTTTTATGAATTTGAGCGTAGCAATCCAAGAAACCTGTCAGCAACTGTAATAGCGGCGCGACCAACCTCAGGCGCTGCACAACACACGCACAAGAACACCTAAACGCCCTCCCCACCCCCAAGCGCCTCATCCTCCTGCACCTCAAACGCACAGCAGAACGTCTCCCGATCCACCAACACCATCCCGCGCCCGTCCGGCGCCCACCTGACATCGCGCGTCTCGAATTTCCCTGCCAACCACACAGCACGTCAGCAGCGCGCCCAAAACTACAGAAGACGGCGGCACTCACGCGCGGGCACGCCGATGCACTCCGCCAGCTCCTCCCCCTCGCCCCCGCCCTCGCCCTCCTGCCACTCGTCGCTCCACGTGTACACGCTCCGCGCGCCGGTGCACAGCGCGAGCGCGCCCGCGCGCGTGGGCAGCGGGTTCCAGCGCGCGGCGAGCACGGGGCGCGTGTGCAGCAGCACGCTGCGCAGGCGCGGCTGGAAGTACGGCGCGGGCGCTGCTGCTTCCGGGGAGTTAGCAGACGGGGCGAGGAGGGAGGGGAAGGCGTAGATGTGCACCGCCGTCGGCACGTTCTCTGCGCGCGTCAGTGTGGGTGTGGGGTAGGGGGCGGGGAGAGAGGGGGGGGAGGGGGGACGCACCGAAGCGCACGAGCAGCAGCGTGCCGGTCTTGTTCCACTCGAGCTGCACCACGCCCGCCTTCGGCGCGGGCTTCGCGAGGTCTGGACGAAGCGGAGTAATGCTCTGCGGCGCGCGCAGCTTCTCGTCTGCGCCCAATCCGTCCGTCCGTCAGTCAGCCAAATCAATCAGCGCGACGGAGGACGCACAAGAGATGAACCCGCGCGCGGCGTCCGAGTCGAGCCACCCCGGCGGCTCGCGCCAGAGCGCGACGCCCGCGGGCACGCGCGGCGCGAGCTCGAGCGTGCACACCGCGCCCCAGGTGAGGCTGTCGAGCACGTGCACGCGCTCGTCCCACCCGCCGACCGCGAGGAACGCGCCGCTCGGGTGCCACGCGACCGCGCGCACGCCGAAGCCCGGGTCGGGGTCCGGCGTGAAGGTCGCGAGGGGCGCGCCGGCGAGGGTGAGGATGTGCAGCTTGTACTGGGGTGGGTTAGCGTGGTTGGGAGGAGGGGCGTAGGGGGGAGAGAGCCCTTCAGGCGCTGTCCATTCGTAATCGCCCTGTTATGCTGGCTCGCTCACCTCAAGGGGGCCCTCCCAGACGGCAACGTGGTTTCCGGTGGGAGAGATTGCGAGGTTGGACACCGATGCGGTCGGCAGCGGAAAGTGCTGAACCAAGCCATTAGCTGAGAGCCTTCATGTGGCACAGCATCGGGGGCTCACCCGTGCCAGCTTGTACGCCTCGGCCGCATCGTAGACGCCCAGCGAGTCCTTGGCCTTGTGCCGCTCCGCGAGCACAAAGTAGCGCCCGTCCGCGCGGAAGGCGTACCCCCTGTCGGGGTGCACGGGGAACTGGATGTACGTCGCGCCGCCCGTCACGAGCGACCACACCGTCACGCGCAGCTGCCCGCCGTCAGCACACACACGCGCACGAGGCAGGCGACTCACCCCCCACTCGGAGAAGCACAGGATGTGGCGCCCGTCGGGGGCCCACTCGGCGCGGACGAGCCCCTCGGTGCCCGCGTCGATGCGCGCGGCCCAGTGCTCGTCGCGCAGCTTGTACACGCGCACGACGCCGCGCTTGGCGCACGCGGCGAGGATGTACTCCGAGTCGCACGACCAGCCCGCGTGCGAGATCGCGCTGGGCTCCGGCGGGGCCTGCTTGCTCGTGCTGGTGCTGGGCTTGGCGGACGGGGGCGCGGGCGGGGACGCGTCGAGGAGCCAGGTGCGGGTGATCTGGAAGGAGTCGGCGCGGCGGACGATGAGGCGGTCGTGCACCGCGGTGAGGAGGAAGTTGGCGCCGGGGCTGAAGTGGACGAGGCCCGCCGACTGTTTGTAGATCTCTGTGCTATGTCAGCGAGAGAGTCTGCGTGCATGATGATGATCGCACCTGTAAAGTCCATTAGCGCCCACTGTCTGCTGCATCGTGGGAACTGAGGCGCCGTCGGGATCAGATTGCCCAAACGGGGCTACGCTGATCCACTTTTGACTGCTGACCACATTGACCGAAAGAGTCAGCGACTGGGCTCGAGTGGGTCGCTTCCTGACATCTAAGTGGGTCGTCTATTGCCGCAGCCGCACGCACTTAGGCCTTAGCGCTTACTTAGCACTCACAAATGACAACACAGGGCCCAAGGGGCAGCTGCGGACAGCCACAAGGAGCCACGGTGCCACCGCAAGTCCGGCGCACTGGCAACACGACGTCACTTGTGTTCGAAAAGGTGAGATACCAATCTAACTACTCTTAGCTATCTTCTTCGCGAGCGACTTAGACTGATCCTGTTCTGCTGAGGATGTTGCCAAAAGTGGCCCCAAGACCATCTCTATCGCAGAACCCGGGGGATCTGCATTGGAGAACTGGAAGATGCCGTAATCAAGGACTCGGCCGGCGGCTGACGATGGCAGGCTCATATTGATCGTCCGCGCTCTAACGGACGGGGCGCACCAGGTCGCACCAGCTTGCTCATCATCGTTAGCCTCCGCCCTATAATAAGGTTCGTCATGTGCAGTATCTTTCCACAGCGATTCCCCCTTCCCCTCGCCCCCCATGGCCCGTACATCCATCGATGGCATGAGCCACACGTCCACCGTCATCGAAGGCGCGCAATCCCCAGCCCAGGACGAGCTGCTCGATCCCCAGGTATTCCAAGAAAATGAACGACGCGAGGAAAAAGAGGATCCCCATCTCGTCAACTTTACCGAGAACGATCCCGAGAACCCTAAGGTGCGCTCGGTCCCAAACTTTCTGTAATTTCCGCCCGGCTGACGCCAAAAATTCGCAGAACTGGAGCAACCTGAAGCGGTGGTATTTGACGATGACGGCGGGCCTGCTCGTGCTGAACGCCACATTCGCGAGCTCTGCGCCGTCGGGCATCGTCCCGCAGCTCATGGAGCAGTTCAGCATGTCCGAGGAGCTCGCCACCCTCACCCTCTCGCTCTTCGTCGCCGGCTACTGCGTCGGCCCGCTCATCTGGGGGCCCCTCTCCGAGGTGTACGGTCGCCGCCCCATCTTCATCCTCGCCTTCCTCGTCTACACCGTGCGCCCCCCGTCTCGCTCCTGCCCTCCGTGATTAATTTCGAATTTTGCAGATCTTCCAAGTCGCGTGCGCCGTGGCGACCTCCACCGCGCAGCTCCTCGTCTTCCGCTTCCTCGGCGGCGTCTTCGCGGCCGCGCCGCTGACCAACTCCGGCGCGCTCATCGCGGACATCTGGGACGCGCGCACGCGCGGCAAGGCGCTCGCGATGTTCACGCTCGCGCCGTTCGCGGGGCCCGCGCTCGGCCCGACCGTCGCGGGCTTCATCGTCGTCGGCGGCGCGAGCTGGCGCTGGGTGTTCTGGGTGCTCACGCTCTTCGCGGGCGTGTGCTGGGTGCAGATCATCCTCACGCTCCCCGAGACGTACGCGCCCACGCTGCTCGTGCGCAAGGCCGCGCGCATGCGCAAGGAGACCGGCGAGCCGCGCTACTACGCGCACACGGAGCGCCTCGCGAAGCAGACGCTCGCGCAGACGCTCAACAACACGCTCGCGCGCCCGTTCAGGGTGCTCGTGCGCGAGCCGATGCTCATCGCGATCACGGTGTACATGTCGTTCGTGTACGGGTGCCTGTACCTGCTCTTCGAGGCGTACCCGATCGTGTTCACGGAGATGCACGGCTTCAACGCGGGCGTGTCGGGGCTCATGTTCCTCCCGCTCCCGCTCGGCGGGCTCGTCGCCGTCGTGCTGTACATCGTGTACTACAACCCGCGCTACGAGCGCGCGATGGCGCGCTGCGCGCCGGAGCCCGTCCCGCCCGAGTTCCGCCTCGAGATGGCGATCCTCGCCGCGCCGTTCTTCGCGGTGAGCTTCTTCTGGTTCGCGTGGACGTCGTACGCGTCGCTGTCCTTCTGGGCGCCGATGATGGCGGGGCTGCTCCTCGGCTGGAGCATCTGCTGGATCTTCCTCGCGCTGTTCAACTACATCATCGACGCGTACCTCTTCGTCTCCGCGAGCGCGCTCGCCGCGAACACCGTGTGCCGCAGCCTCGCGGGCGCCGCGTTCCCGCTGTTCGCGACGCAGATGTACGACCGGCTCGGGCCGCAGTGGGCGAGCAGCCTCGTGGGCTTCATCGCGCTGCTGCTCATGCCGATCCCGTTCGTGCTGACACGGTAAGTTGCGCTGCTGTACCTGTGTCATTCCGATATTGACTGGCTGCCGCGTAGATATGGGCCCACGCTCCGCCTGAAGAGCAAATACGCGCCTTCCAAGCCAACGGTTCCGAAAGAGATTGTAGAACCTGCAGATGCGCAGGTATGAGCGTGGCGCGATGGCTGTGAATGGACTGGCGTTTGCCACACGAACTCATTACGGATCTAAGAATCAATATTATACTCCTCGTGGCGTCTAAACTTAAGGCCGCGTTAACACTGTATCAATAGCTATATATTTTACATACACATAAAGCGCAATGAAGGGATTTAAACACTCAGGCCCAGGCTGTGCGAGGGTTGCATCATACGTCGGTTGCCGCCCAATCTCAAACGACCGTAAAGTCGTGTGTTTCCTGTCCGCTCGGCTCTCAGTCGAAATGGATTCAAGTGCGCAGTGACCGGGATATACGATATGGATGCTTTGGAAATTTCCGGTATCACGGAAGAGGAAATCACACGAGCGGGTGGTATCGTGCGCACAAGATGCGCACACATTCTGCAGAGTTCACTGGTTTCGATGCATCCACCCCGCGTCTGACTTGGAGCTCGTCTGACAAGTTATTTCTTGCGTATTGATGCTTCTGTTGAGTTTGTTCTTGAAGGACTATCCTCGCCGTCACGTATGATCAATTTTCCATTATTCCACCTCAAGCGCCCTCTGAAAGAGGTGCCTTATAATTGTTGAGTGATTCAGCAAATAACTGAGCTGGAAGATGTAGAAGATCTGGCGTATGTGGAGCGTCATTCGATGTCCTGAGCAAACTGGTCTCCAAGACAGAGACAGGCAACGGCTGAACCTGCGTGAACCCTGGATATGATCGTAGAGCACCGTCAATGAAGACGGTAATAATAGCAGTGACATGAAACATCAGAGATTGCTCTGGATCGTTCATTATGTGGCAGTGTGTAACGTCGCGAACTAGCAGGTGGGGAGATAAGTCCCAGTTTTGAATGAGGTTCAACCTTTTATGGTCATGTCGCCCAGGAAAATAGGTTACTGGAGCGAGAAGTGAACGAGCTTAAAGCAGGAAACATATAATCGAAGAGAAACCATCAAAGGCATAAAGACGCATAGCAATACTTGAAGTAGTCGCGCGACCTGCAAGTGAGAGGTCAAGGATCAAAGGTTGGTGTACGTAATCAATAGGAAAATCGCGTCCCCTGTCCAGCGCTCAGCTGTCAGTGTCTCGCCCACCCAAACCCACACTTGCTTCTCTATCCACCTACTCGCATTCATATACTCGTTATAATGGGCGGAGCTATGGCTTTCACGGGGATGGTCACCAAAGTGGGCGTCATGAACAAGACTGCGACCGTCACTGTGCCGAGATATATCATTCACAAACGCACAGGCAAGGTGTGTACCGCGCCTCTTCGCTACCCACGAACAGAGCAGCTCACGATATTGTACGTGACAGCGCATAGAGAGGAGCACGAAGATATTGACGCACGACGAGCACAACCGTATGTGCCGTTCTTGCAAACTCTATATAGCCGGAGCACTGAACTGTTTTACGCAGAACTGCAACTTGACGACACAGTCTTCATTCGTCACACCGCACCCATCTCCGCGCGCAAACGCTTCACACTCGAGAAGATCCTCAAAAGTCCATTCTCCGACGCTGTGGAAGCGAAGGCAGCCATGGTCGCGGCTGCGGCCAAGGCGCAGGGACGCTTAGACAGAGCGGCGGCGCGGGATCAAGCCGCAGCACAGAAGGCGTAACTCTGCAAGTTCTCCGGGCGCGCAAATACATTATTCTACTTGACACAATAAAGGGTAGAGGGGCAGAGAGAAGAAGGGGGTTTAAGCTGCGATGGCAGGGGCAGCCGGCGCAGGAGCTTGTGCTTGCGACTGCTGCTGCGCTTCTGCTTGGATCTCGACGAGCTGTGGAGAGGCGGGGTGTATATTGATTATAATGCGACAGTCTAATCCACCACACGCCCGCACGCACCTCTTGTTTCTTCTTTTCCGACTTGGCGCCTATCTCCTTGAGCTGGCCCTCCACCCGTTTTCTGCATATCGACAATCGGCGTCAGAAGTGCTGTGTGATGAGGATGGAAGCGGGGCAGACGCACATTTCACCGCGAATGAAGTCGAGACGCGTATCGACGTTGCTCTTGGCCTCCGACTGGTCCTGCGGCACTAGAACGGGCCCGATCTGCTTGTAGACGATGTTATTCGGTGTCAGCTGCGCAAATTCCTGTGTGCCGTTCCGGTGTGAGATAGTTCCCTGCTATGCCATCGGAAAGGGAGTTGATGAACGCGCTGACCTTCTTGACCATCTCATTCTCGGACAGCTGCGCATCAAGACGTTGGCGAGCCTCAACGGCAGCCTGGAGATCACCCTGCAACGTCTGATATTCCGCCGATGCGATCTGTGCGCGAGCTTGCAGACTTGAAGACATTCGTGATCTGAGGAGGAGGTTGTCGCAGAAAGCCGATCGCTTTAAAGTTGAGCCAAGGGAGCAGTGATCGTGACTTTTGTGCACATGCTACCTACCCTTCACAGCACTATATGAGTATGAAGCAATTCCTTCGCCCCCCCGCTTTCCGCCCGTATCTATATCACCATCATGCCTTCGCCGAGTAAAATCGACTGGTCGAAAGTAGATCGCCCTGAACCTGTCTTCCAGCGGTTCCCGAGCCGCCGCTCACAGGTCTACGGGACGAAGGGGATGATCGCTGCATCTCAACCATTGGCTGTCGAAGCAGGACTTGAGATTCTGAGGAAAGGGGGGAATGCAGGTGAGTACATCTCTTATTGAGATCTGGCTGATGAATGAGATGCAGCGGACGCGGCTGTGGCTACATCAATTGCGCTCAATGTCACGGAGCCTACCTGTTGCGGCATCGGCGGGTCAGTGAAGTGCGCGCATATCCCACTTGCAGTTCTAATGTTCACTCACAGCGACGCGTTCTGTCTGTTTTATGATGCGAAAAGCAAGACAGTGAAAGCTCTGAACGGCTCCGGCCGCTCGCCCGAGAAGTTAACTATTGACCATCTTCGGAAGCAAGGCGTCATGGGCAAGAAGATCCCATTGCTAAACTTAAACTCCGTCACGATACCTGGTGCGTTTCCCAAGTCTCGTACAATCTGCCGCGTTCCTAAGACGATCCAGGTGCTGCTGCGGCCTGGGTGGACACAGTGGAGAAGTTCGGCAGTGGAACGCTTTCTTTGAGCGAAATATTTGCTCCTGCTATCAGGCTAGCAGAAGAAGGGTGAGTGCCTTGTCTCCTTCTGTAAACGTGGGCTGAGGTGCATTATTGCAGTGTTCCCGTCTCTGAGATCCATAGCTACAACGTTAGTGCAAGACCCTTTCCAGCGGTGCCATTCTCATTGATGATCTACAGTGGCAGCGCTCGGAGGAGCAATTAAAGATTGCCTCCCCCAACGGCGACGAGATGCTTCTAGATGGGAAGGCCCCGCTTCCTGGCCAGATCATGACCTTCCCGAATCTAGCGAAGACACTACGCACAGTTGCAGAGGAAGGCAAGGACGGGTTCTACAAAGGGCGTGTCGCGCAGGCAATTGTAGATCTGGTGCAGGCCCAGGGTGGGGTCATGGAAATGGAGGATCTTGCCAAGCATGCAACAGATTTTGTGGAGCCTATTAGCTATACTTACGGAGGGGAGGTCACGCTTTGGGAGGTGAGCCCGCATATTCACCATAAGAGATTGATTCCACGCTGAAATTTGTTAGTGCCCGCCGAATGGCCAAGGTGATTTCTTCGGGAGAACTACGACAATGACTCTAACCAAATCTACAGGCATCACGGCACTCCTGGCTCTCGGCATTCTCGAGAGCATGGAGGAGCAAGGGAAGATTAAACCGCTTTTGGAGATGGAGCACAATTCGGTGGAATATCTGCATGCACTGGTAGAGGCTCTAAGGTATACTCTCTTTGCAATTTGTGAAGCCATTGTGTCACTGATTCTCTGAAAAAAATTGAAGACTCGCTTTTGCGGGTCAGTGCTCTCTCTATGCTGCCATGAGACGACATTGAACTTGGTTCAGATACCCAGTACTACGTGACAGACCCAGACGTGGTACATGTACCCGTCAAGGAGCTTCTAAGCAAGGTATGCCCATTTACGCATGGGCGCATTGCTGGCAAAAAAAACTGAGTCATCTAGGAATATCTATCCACTCGAGCCAAGCTATTTGACCCCAAAGGAACGGATCCCAAAGTCGTGCACGTGGGTCATTACTTTATTCATAGCGTGTTATTTTCTTATTGTTGCGGTTAGGGAAATCCGATTCATTCTTCAGACACTGTATACTTCTCAGGTGCGTATACTTTTACGACGATGGCAGAATTTGTGTCGACCGGGTGCCCATTAGTGACTGATCAATGGGGCAACGCGTGCAGCTATATTCAGAGCAACTATTCTGGTGAGCTATAATAAAGGCAGTGCATTATCACTACTTATACCCTTCTGCAGGTTTTGGAACGGCAGGCGAGTGAGCATAACGAGTGTCGATGCCTCAGTTCTTATTTTGCAATTTGTAGCCATACCGAAGGGATGCGGCTTCACCCTGCAAAACCGAGGCTGCGGATTCATCCTCGAAGAAGGGCACCCAAATGCCCTGAAGGTAAACATTCAACAATCATCCACGCGAGTCATTCAGTCAATGCTACCCAGGGAGGCAAACGACCCTATCACACTATTATACCTGCCATGGTGACCCGCGGCGACGAGTTGTTTCTCTCGTATGGCGTCATGGGTGGCTATATGCAGGTACACCCTTTCCCAATCGCGCTTTGATTGCGACCTGAACCCAGGAAACTCTAGCCTCAAGGACACGTTCAAGTGCTTCTAAACATCCTTCGCGGATTTACGGCGCAGGCCGCGCTAGATGCACCAAGATTCTGCATATCAGCCGGCATACCAGATCCTGCTGAGAAAGGTGCAGGAGAAGCAGGAGACCCTAACAGCGCTGTAAATTTCGAGGAGGGCATACCAGCCGAGACGGTCGCGAAACTCCGAGGCAAGTTCGTATCTGCGCTTCGTATATCCTTCTCACCTTCTTCATCTCAGTCATGGGCCATGATGCTCACATTACCACCGGATTTGGGCGTGGCCTGATGGGCAGGGGCCAAGTCATACAAAAGATTAATGACAAGTCGGGAAGAACAGTGTGGGCAGCTGGCTCGGATCCACGAGCAGATGGGCACGCAGCACCTCAAATATGACATTGCGGAAGCTTACTAGCTATCGAGTGGGATCTGAAACGAACTATCGTAATCGTAGTGTTATCCAAACAAATTACAACAAAAAAACGAGCTCGTTTGTGAATTGATTACACGTCACGGTATTATGAACCCATGCGCTGTATAGTCCCCATCTACAACATCGAGTGCAAATAATGACACCTGCAGGCACCTTCAATATCCCAATTACTGAGATTCATAATCGTCAAGTGATTTGATAGAGCGCATAGCGTGTATTTACAGGAGGAAAAGCTACTTTGATCGTACTATAAAACTTCAGTTCACCGCGGATCCGCATCCCATCGCGTCAGAGGAAGGAGGCAGGTTCCGGTCTTGCCACCATGTGGGTGAGCGCGCGTGGAAAGAAAATATCGTTAGCAAAAGCAATGACTAAGGTGGGGAGAATGACGAACCAAGGGCCAGAGAGCAGGCAGCACGCTATGGCCAGGGGCCTTGATCCTTCGGCGGGTAAGTGCACGTGTGGAAAGAAATAATCATCAGCAAGAGCGACAAGCCAAGCCAGAGGGAATGACGTACTAAGGGCACTACGGCCCCCTCTGAGGGTCTTTGCTCTCCCAAGCAAAGGAGCCCTCATAATCTTCGTCGCTCTACGACGCCACACGAGGACGCTCGGACGTCCTTCTTGGGCCCAATGGCCGCAGCGGGGAGAAAGGGCAGGAGTCCGTCTCGAGGTCTTGACTCTTCGCGACTTTCTTCGAACGGTCGTCACCGCGGGAGGGAGGGAAAGGATTGTCGAGGGGTCAGTAAACGTACCTGAGGCCCTCGGGCCCAGGGGTCTTCGTCCTCCAGCGAAGGTGGCCCCCGAAATCTTCGTTGCTCTACGACGCGACTACCACTGGCACACCGGGAGGGTTGCTCAGGGTGCGCCCGGGATCCGGCTTGAAACCCAGTGACCACTGCGGGGTCAAAGGGTGGGCCCCCGTCTCGAGGTCTTGACTCTTCACGGCTTTCTGCGAGGGTCGCCACCCTGGGGAGGAGGGGAAAGGAGTGTCGGAGGGTAAGCAGGCAAATGGAGGACGAGGTAGGACGCTCCCTTGATAGAACGTCGCCTCTCCACAGAAGAGCTCCTTATATTGTGCTGAGGGAGGCTGGCATGGCTGACAAGATGACCTCATTTCTGGGTGCCGCTTGGATGCCGTCTGGGAGGCTGACGGAAAAGTGTCAGCATTTTCGGGAAGGACGACCAAATCCCAAAATGGACGGCTGGACGCCCGAGGTCCCCGAGGGCAGCTAGAATTCGTGCTCGCAAGGCAGGGGTGTGTGGCTCTCGTCGCAAAAGGTGCTCCTATAGCTAAGTCCAGTATGCGTACTGCATTACTAGTATGAACGAAAAACTGCAGGTCGCGGCAGGCCGCTGATCAAACACGCATGACTGGTACAGCTTGCTGGCCCGGGTCTGCATGTAACTGCACTTTGAATGAGCTCGTTCTGGTCAAGTAGGTTACCATCCCCTTTGGTGTTGCATTTTTTCAACCGGTTCTGATTGGATATAGTATAGACGCAGTGAAGCTCATCGGTAAATCGTCCAATATTTGAGTCGGATTTACAAGCATATGCACATGCTTTTCGAAAGCAAGACAATGATACAACGGACAGCAGAGGCCTTCGGGTCTTCCACCATATGCCATAGATACGAGGTTCACGTAAAAGATTCTTGTAAGACGGAGACTCAAGACAGCAAGGAACCACATTCGATGTTGACGTTCGGAGCCAACTGCAGCAATAATCAATACGCATCTTGGCCGTGTTGTTCAGCTTGAAGTCGCCTTCTGTTGGAAGATCGAGAGATTTAAATCCCGAGTGATGACACGTCTAAAATATGAAATAAAGCCAATGGAATTGAGGACGGGGCAGAGGAACACCACACAAGATTGGGTGACGGTGAGAGCAAAGGGCATAAAAACATCCGGGCCTATCCGATCTCTATGATTGATTATTACTTCTACTATTTACCATTATGTTGATGCTCTCGCTACAATCGAATCACAATGTTCTATGCAATCCTTTAAAGCCAGGTCTGCTTAAAAGGCCATGCCTGCGCATAGAATGAGCATTCACACTAAGACATAAACTAGGCCCGACTATTCGTTTGGGTTTGTTCGGCTGTTACATCTTTTCAGTTCGAAACATAAGACTGGTCTAGATTTCTAGTGCTCCAGCGCAAAGGTTATCTCAGATAACAAGGAAGACGATTCTCAGAGCTTGGGGGCAGTGAGTAGTCAAGATACCAGGATTCACATGCGTAACGAGACGAAAACCGGGTCGCAGGCCGGTGGCTGGCCAGTTCAGGCAACCGAAATGCGACAGAACGGTTTTCTTTCGATGAGGATCTTTGGTCATGTCCAGAGCTCGAGTATTCGTCAAGGCATCTGGCAGGCCGAGAACGAGGCTCGGAGCATTGGTCCCAGCAGGGCAAATATTGCGAGGCTTTGTGGCTAGAAGGATCACCAGATGCTAGATGAAGGAGGGGTTCGCATCCACCGCGAGCAGCACCATGGTCCTGGAGCATGCGGGACCGGGTAAGCCCCCGTTTCCGACTTGGGGAGAGCTGTGGCTCGCTGGTACGATCTGCTGATGGCCCGGGTGCCCGTGGGTCAGAAGCACCTGACTCAGCGCTGGCGACTTCTCTGCGAGCAGTGATGTGAGATGCAGACCTGTCAAAGTCGGAAGCCTTCGTTTTCGAGGGCGTACTGAAATCCTCGCAGTCGGTCAAATCAAGTGACATGTCGGAGGACATCGTTGCCAGGGATGTACTTGAACTCTCGAAGTCGGTCAAAGCAAGCGACATGTCGGAGGACGTCGGCTTCAGTGACACGTCGGGGTCCTCGAAGTCAGTCAAAGCCAGGGACATGTCAGAGAACGCCGTCTCCAGTGATATATGGGGCTCCTTGAAGTTAGTCAAACCTAGTAATATATCGGAGGACGTTGCCTCCAGTGATATATTGGCCTCAGAAGCAGCCAATGCGAGAGGTGTCTCAGACCAAGTTAACAGGCTAGAGGAAGTCATAAAGTCAGCAGGAGGGAACGAGCTTGGCGAGGTCGGTGCTGGTTCTAATCTGGGCTTCTTCAAGGGACCGTATATATCGCAATTGAACGTAGGTTCGTGGTTTGAGGTGGTTTCATCGTCTTGTCGGGGGCGTTTACCAAGGCGTGGGGCAGATGTATCAGCTTTACTAGATAGCGATGAGCTCGAGGGATATATTGACGCGTGAGGCGATGGCACATGAGGCGACAGTTGATGAGGCGGTAGTGGGGGAGGCGGACTTGAAGGCGGTAGTGGGGGAGGCGGACTTGAAGGCGGTAGTGGGGGAGGCAAACTTGAAGGCGGTGGGGGACGCGAACTTGAAAGCGCTGGGGGTAATGACGGTGGAGGAACAGCCAATGGCGCGGCGGGATCATTGATGATCGTAAGGCGAGGCAGCAATGGAGGGTACTCGGCCTGCATGGTGGTACGAGCCGGACCTCCCCGACAGGAGTTCTCCTTCGGTGCCAGGCGGACAGGCAGGAGCGGTGGACGAAATGCTCTGGGTGCTGTCCTGCCTGCTAATGTGCGCCACGAGGGCGTAGAGCGTCCAAACATGGCAAGAGATGGCACAGTGGGCATGGCAGCCGTGGGCAGAGGACCAAATCTGAGGTTCCGCTCGTACTCCTGGTGGCTGGTCCCGTTCTTGGCTACACTGAAAACGGTGAATTCAATGATCGAGCTTTCGCGTTAAAAAAACTCACAATCTATCATACTCAGCGCGAGCAACGTGCGCGATTGGCAAAAATGCCTTCTCGACCCAAGCTGTCACAGATGCGAGCCCGTTCTCAACGAAGTCGGTATACATGAAGACCTCAATAACGTCAGCCGCCACCTTGTCTACACCCTTTGCTGCGAGGTACGCAGAACGCTCTGTGCAGATGATATCGTATGCCCCAGTGGATTTCATAAGCAGTAGAAATGTTTGATTCGTGCCCATAGCCTCGACCATGGCCTGTGGTAGCGAATAGGATGACATTAGCCAAGGTGCCATTCGAAATCGAGTGAAGAAGCTTACATGATAAAATCCAGGTGTGTAGTCATCTCCGAACAGCTTGTAAACGACGACGCCAATCACCATAGCCGCAACCTTATCCCCAAGAAATTCATGGATCTGAAATCTGCGGTCTCGTCGAAACTTTTCTCGAAATTTGGCGGGTTCCAGGAGCTCACGATTGCGTGGCGTGTCGGCAAGGATGGGAAGTAAGGTCAAATACCCGTCGCTCGTTAAGAGCAACTCTATAACCTTGACAAGAGCACGACCCAGGTCAATTTCATATTGCGATACCTGTCCCATAGGTGTGCGTGATGAGGGAGAATACGAGGACTAATGCCAGTGTGTGATGCAAAGAACCCGCATCCCCATGAGCCTTTTATGTGATCTTCGAGTCGGCGGCTGGCATATGCATGGCTGGGGAGCGATTCGAGAGTGTCAGCATGCATCGGTATTGACAGCGCTCAGCAATCCGAGTTCACCGAGCGCAGCCCGCTATACATCTTCCCTTAGATCATCATGCTTGGGTCACTGTAATTCATGTCCCGACTTGATGATCCCTGAATGGCTGTCCAACATGGTCTATGCAATTTTTCTTCAATGCTGGAAACGTATCGTACATATTGTAATTTCTTTTCAAGTCATGAGTGCAATGGAAAGGCCATCCAATCAACGCGCACAGAAACACAGGCGTACTGGAAACAAAAACAATTACTCCTTGCTGCCGAGAGGCTGCATGGCCAGATCGGCTGCATCGGTAGGGACGGACAAGATACGAAGTGTGTTCGTGTGGCCCAGTCCACCCTTCCAGCCCTGGACTGCCACAATGGTGGATCCAGGTTTGATCAAGTTCAGCGCCAGTGCGTTGCGCAGGCCGAATCGAATACGGTTGTCGACCTGGAGGCCCTGTGAGCGAACGTATAAAGAGGTACAGCGTGTCTACTCACATCGGTTTGCCATTGGTGCTGCTCAATGCCTCTGGGCTCCGGGTACCAGAATGGGTACACGCCGCGGTGAAGATGGATTTGGCGCGAGGTCTGCTCATTACGGGTAACTGAAAGCTGTTGTAAGCAAAGGACTCAGAGGCAGAGTGGCCGCAGATATTACCTGTGATGATGGGAACACTGGGACGATATTTAGAGATAAGACGAGCAGTGTTGCCGCTGGTGGATAGCACGAGGATTGCAGAGGCAGTTTGTTCAGAAGCAGCGGCAACGGCAGCGATAGCCAGAGTCTCAGCCGTCTGCGTGGGACGTGCCTGGAGTGCCCTGATCTCGTCGTACAAGGGAGGATGGCAAATGGCATATTCAGCCAGAAGACATGTCTCGGCCATCATGAGGACTAAAACACAATGAGGGAAAGCAAGCTGAGATGTGGTCGTAGGGCGCACCGGATTGAATAGGATATGCGCCTTTGGCAGTCTCTCCTGACAACATGACACAATCGGCACCATCCAAGACAGCGTTAGCTACATCGCTAACTTCGGCACGGGTTGGGCGAGGGTTGACCTAGAACTTCGTGTTCAGACAAGTCAAGGACGTCGAGAAGTGAGCAAATTACCGTCATGGACTGCGTTCAATTCATTTGTTTAGCTTATTTCTGCGTGCATGATTGAGATGAAACCCACCTCCAACATTTGCGTTGCTACAATGACGGATTTTCCAGCGACGTTACATTTGGAAATCATCATCTTCTGAGCGAGGAACACCTGACTTGCAGGGATCTCAATACCGAGATCACCACGAGCGACCATTACACCGTCGGTCTCCTTCAGGATTTCATCGAAGTTTTCGACACCCTGTTCATTCTCGATCTTGACAATGATCTTAATATTGGCGCCTTCGGGACCAAGGACCTCCCGGATGCTCCTGACATCATCTGCGCGACGGATGAATGACGCAAAGATCATATCAACGCCGTTCTTGACACCAAATTGTAGATCTTTCTTGTCCTTTTCGGAAAGAGCGGGCAGATCAACATCAGTTTTGGGGAGGTTGACACCTTTACGGGAGGAAATGTTTCCATTGTTGAGAACCCGGACGCGTACGTTGGGCCCGTCGATCGAGAGCACGAGAAGGGATAGGATACCTGGTTTGTGGTCAATGTAAGGTTATCATATCAGCTGGCGCAAAGTGCGAACCGTCGTCAACGTAGATAAGCTTTCCGGGCGCAGTGACCTTGGGCAAGTTTTTCTGTGCGGACAGGTCAGTTCCTGGATTTTTCGTGAAATGAGAATCCCACTCACATAATCGACATACATGTACTTGTCATCGCACGCCTGAGCATATTTCTCCTCCGTGGTCACGAACATTTCATGACCAGCGGGAACCTTCCACTGTGAGGAGATGATATTTAGAGAGGGTTGGTTTTGAGTTGATATCACTCACGTCCTCGCCATTGACAGTCAAACCCGTTCGAATCTCCGGCCCTTTCTATGTGAAGTGTCATTAATATAATCATCTTGCAGAAATGCAACTTTGCTTACCGTATCTAATGCGATGGCGACAGGACGGCCATTGGGATCAGCTACAGAATGGTTAGCTCTGGTGCCGATATTAATAGTAGAGTGACAACGCACCCTTGACCATTGCCCTGGTGTTGTCGATGACACTCTGATGGTATGCATATTCTCCATGAGAAAAGTTCATGCGCACTGAGATGAATTGCCCGTCAATTTTCTAGACTCTTCGCAATAGAATCAGGATGGAAATGATAATGCTCACCGATGTTGACACCGGCACGACGCAGCTCGGCGAGCTTCTCCACGCTGTTGGTCTTGGGGCCTTTGAGAAAGTCATGAATTTCGATCTCGCTAACAGTAATGTCAAAAGGTGCGGACCAATAGTTGCGATAATGCCTGTCTGAAAAGAAGATAAGGAAGATCAGCCATTAAAAACGCTGATTGCTGAACTACTACACACCTTGCGAAGATATTTCGTCTCCTCAGTAGGCAGCGGCGCATTCGTGGTGCTCAAAGCCGAGTTCCACTCCAGCTGAGATCGGATGCCATCAGAGAATACCATTTTGCGAGATCCTGGTTGTCTGTAGGTAAATGAGTTCAGTCGTGGAAGATCGCCTGGACGATGATGGGGGAATGAAAGCTGAGATGGTGGAGATTGAGGCATCGTTTTTATGTTTCAAAAGTTTACTCACGGATGGGAGATAGACGGAAGGTGGAAGCGAGCCTAGATGTTCCCCGGGCCCCAGCACGCGTATCATCTATCTTCGGGGCAAAGACACAGGGGCTCGATGACCTTAACAAGCTCACCCAGCGCTGCCCGCAATCTGATATTGCCCAGTCCCAACAACGTTTGATGATTTCCGGTGATCTTCCGACTCCATTGACGTTGGGGACAACAAAATGGGGATTATATCCAAACAAGTACAGGTAGTTAACACCAAGTGGGTCGTCTGCGATAATCTCAACGCCACACGGGGGAGATGTGAATGTTGATAAGTCACGACGAACGAGTCCAATGAAGTCCAATGAAAAACGATCACGTTATGAAACACTCCGAACTACATAACTCTTAAAGTCCACCCATGCAAACCACCATCGGCAGCAGCCGCTGCTTGGGCAGCGGCCAACCAGCCAGTGTCGATGCTCGCGGACTGTTGATTCGGACCGCTTCCCATAAGATCCATGCTTTGGAAGACGTTTTCGCAAGCGATAGTACGCCCAGAGTGGTAGCCAACGCCATCTGATGCTCGGATGAACAGTAATGGCAGACTGTGGCCTGCGATCGATGGCGGAGACACTTCCCCATGGAGAGGATGTTGACTCCCGGATGGCTCATGAGGTGAGTGTTGACCGCTCTGGGGACCATTCTCTTTGGATGCGTTAGCATCCTCCTCCAGTGCCTTGATGACGTCTGCTAATGGAGGCATTTCGACCACCACAATCGTGTGAAGAGGGCCCGAAGGCATGTATTGAGAGGGTCCAGGGTTTCCAGGCCCTCCTGGCCCAGAATCACCAGTTAGTGATTGAACGAAAGGAGAAATGTTCGTCAATGGACCAGGTGGCGACGCTTGATAGACACGTTGACGCAGAGGTCCGATGTTGCCAAGATAAACGTCAAGTGGCGTTTGCGCTCGAGTCTTAGGATCATCATAGAAGAAATTGGAAACAGTCAGCTCAATAGTGTTGTTGGCGGGTCGGTAAACAGGCGCAGTGAACAAGGTGGGAAAGGGAGTAATCGGGACATCAGGGATGGTGTTGTTTTGGCCAAATGCATCGAAGAACGTGTATTGGAATTTAGCTGCAGGGTCGGTCAGTGAGTATCTATATAATGTAGGATATCCACGCACATATACCAACAATCGTCCAACACAAGTAATCATCAACTTCATCCAGGAGAACGAGCTGACCGTCCTTGGTTTCTTCCCTTACGCGAGGGGCTTGAAATAGTAATGGATGCGTGCCAGCTTGTGAGGACATTCCAGGAGCTGGAGGAACCACGACTCCCGGTGTGATTCCACCAGGAACAGGGCCGGCCGCAGACAGGTAGTGCCGGGACCCGTCTGGATTCACGCGTTGCAAGGCAATCTTCTGCATTTGACTGACGGGTCCGCCATCTTCTGGAGAGACTCGCCCCTTGTCGACTTTGCGGATGACTAGGGGAGATGTTGAAATTTGTGAGAGTGTATCAGAGAGGATGATCTCGCATCCGTATTGGACCGGCTGCGGTCCGCCTGGGGGACGTGAGTAAAAATTGTCAAAGAGTTCGCATCACGTGTTGACGTACCGAGGGCAGGCGCGTCCGTTGGACGACGCACTACATTCACATTGAAAGCTGACCACGCGATGTTACTGGCGCACAGTTGTGTGTGATCTATGGTCATATATTTTGTGCGTACAGTTTGAGAATTGATGCGGTTGAACAAGGAGACCGGCCCTCCCGCCAGAATGCATGAGGATATATTACGCGTCTTTGCCGTCTTTTTCGACGGTTTAGAGATGATGGTCACAGGCGCGGAATCAAATGAAGCCCAAGAGCGACCAATAGGCCCGGTATCATTCTCTGGGGACGCGAGTGACGCGGGGGTAGGCTCTGAAATGTCAAGGGACAGCTGAAAGCTTTTGGCTTTCTGCGTGCCAGTAACATGGAGGAATTTGAAGCTAGCGGTCATGCTATTGTCCAAGGGCGCCTTTTGCTCAAATGAACGCTCGCCGGTTTCCGATATGACAGCCATGGATAACGTTTGAGACCGCATTTGCCAGACGGGACCTTCGACGTGAACTACAGGGGGTGGGCAGAGAAAGCGCTTCTCCGTGCCGTATGACTTCTGGGCGACTGCAGCGTGAAGGCAAATCACGGTAGTCATAGGCATAACGCGCGCTGGATCGTTGGAAACGTGATCGCGAACTACGCGCCGAATTTTATGGTGAGGGTCATCTGATTCCGTGTCGTCCAACTTGCGTTTCATAGACCGCTTTTGTTTTCATGAGCTGGGGCTGGACAGTAGACAGGCGGAAACGGAGTGCATACCGCGGTCATTGGCCCATGCTGATGTACATTGTGGATAGCAGGGGCCTGAATACTCCAAGCAGGCAGTTGACCGTTTTGAGGGGTCTCGGACCGTGAGTTTGCCAGAATGGATTGAATAGAGACATTGGGATCAGACCCGGAAATGACCGATGGAGGTGCCGCAGTGATCGGCGAATGAGGTGCTGAGCTCGCTGAAGGTGGCTGAGGAGGAGAGTGTATATTTGAAGGATGTGTCGCGTCCTGAAGTTACCACGGTATGCGATGGAAAGGGAAATGAGGCGCAAACACGAGAAACTGCAATTAGCTCAACCCCTTGAGATAAACATGAAATAAAATATGAACTAACGGGCTGGTGGATATGAACCTGACCCTCAGCAGCCTGTGACATCGAGTTGTGAGGTGGGTGAGGTTGAAAGATAGTTGTCCTCATTCTCTGGCGTATGGGAATTTGGGGACAAGTCTCTCACAGTTCGACAGAGGACTGTGGGAGTTTGGCTTGAAGTATGCGGGAATAATTTACGCTTTCGGTCTTTGATGTTTGGTCTTGTTGACTTTCTCGTTGTCACTGGCCCCGTCTCTCTCAGAAGTGCCACAAGTTGCATAGAGTGGATGTAATGTGTATTATTTACGGGACCTTGAGCGCTCTAAATATTCCTCGCCTAACTCCTTATTAATGATACATGCAAAGACAGCAGAAATGATTCAGAAAACCCGACTGAAAATGGCACTTGGCCCCCATGAACTCGTGGGTGCCACCTCATCTTCATCAGCTTTGGTGGGAAAGAATAATTCACCAGAGCGTGAATTGGGTTGTATGGGGGGTGCAAGTGTGCTTGCTTGGCGCCGGCTGCATAGCGCGAGATAGAGGGAATCGTGATCGATAGCTTCTCCCTCGGAGTATGGAGAGTACAATCGGTCATCGGGGTAGGTAGTTGTCCCAGCAAACATCGAGCCTGTTGGTCACTGTAAGTAGGGGATGCAAAAGAGTACCGAAGCAGACGAACCCAAAGACAAAAGTCCGTATTTATCTTCAGCATTAATGGTCTTCTCGGCTTGGTCGTCCTCCAATCGTCCCAGGTTCCCTTCCGTGTGAAGGGACGATCCCGCGAACTCCCTCTCCTGTGTCTCTCCACGAATCCAGCCCCACTGTTTCTCTTCGTCGAGAGCAATTCTGTCCGAGAAGAAGCCTCCGAGACTGAAGGGATCTTCCCGCGTTGCCCATGGACTCGTCAGCAACGAGCTGTGGGAGGATTGGTCGACGGCATAAGACTTGGATCGTGTAAGTTTAATGCGTGTAGGTGCTATCTCCTTTGTAGAGGTAGCAGGTGTTTTAGTAGGCCCCAGAGGAGTGACTTTGAACAAAGCCTCTATAGGTTGAGGAGCAGATTGCGAACGTTGCATGGATGTGGGTAGGGAGTTGCGACTGGGAATATTTCGTCCCAGGACCGGCTATATGAACAACTAGAGAAATCTAGACTCGGACGAGGCAATGACCGGTGCGTATAGGAGAAACAAGGAGCAAAAACGCGTCTGTGGCGCCATTTTTTCTCTAATCTATAAACTCTCCGATCGCGTATCATGGGACGCGACTGATTTAGACATTGCATTGCTATCGGGTGGCATCGGCCCCCCGCAGTCTCCCGCAGACGCGCGGCTATCTCCCACAGTCATCTTCTGTCGCAATGAAGATGAGATAGCAGGGGAATGGACGATGAGATCAATGAGAACCAGAATTCATTATTGGCTGAAGCAATGCTAATCGCTCCAATGACATCCAAGTGGAAATCATGCATTTCGAATTCGAATCTTGTTTCCAATATTTACGCCAACCGGTGGTGCCCTGCTCTCAGGATCTGTTCCTGCTCCAACCTAGTCAAGGTGCCAGCGAATCATCCGGTTTGCTGACCCAAAAGTTACACCGTCAGAATTACTGTGATGCAGGCATATGCATTGTAGAGTAATGTCCAAATATGATAATTGTCCGATACAACGAATACGAATAAGTGCCAAGCATCTATCTTCGTCCCCAAACGAGTGCTAGAGAAGGGAAGGAAGAGTGTGGAGTACGAGAGGAAACGATCATTACAAGAACTCGAAGTATTTGTAAAAGAGACCAGAATGCTCCAAATGATAGTCCGTGGTGATGCTCATATACAAGAAAGAAGCTAGCCTACACCATACAATGACGAACGGGGCCCGTCAGTTGGGCGGAAACCCAGCCTTGGGTGTCTTGGACCGTCTCTCGTAGCCGGAATCGCGACGAGAGGAGTCAGGGAAAGGAACAGGTGATATTGGTGAAGGTCCAGGAGACCTGGAACCTGAGTGGCGTGTGACTGTAGCAGGCTGCTCCTGTTGGTACTTTTGCCAGTCCTCGACTTTCATGGTGGACATTCGCTTCGAGGACGATCCTGTGATCCTGTCCGTGCTCATGTGTCGCGAATGGCGTCTCACGGTCGACATATCCAACTTCAGAGGTTCTTTCGGCTCTTCCTCTGATTTGCGCTTGCTGTACTGGGCAGCTTGTTCGGCCTGCCTCTTAGCCACCGCCACCTTCTCATTTTCCTTAGACTTTTCCCATCGGCTCTTGGCATCATCCAACTGTGCCTGTTCTTTCTGGGCTTGTGTCAGGGGCGCTTGCATCTCTCTCATTTTGCGTCTGTGTCGCTCAGCGAGCTCCTCATAGGTTGCTGTACGAGTGGGTTGAGGCCGTGGGGGAGCTGGTGTAGAAATTGGTGAAGCTGCTTGCTGCCGAGGCAAAATGACAGGAATATTATTGGTCGTCGACACAACTGCCTTAGGTTGGGCGATCGCAGCGAGAGGAATGTTGTCCGAGTCTGTCTCTGGTAAGAATGCACTCTCGCGCTGCTTGCGTTCAGTAAACGCCTCAGCAACAGCCGGCGACATTGCGACTCTCGGGGCAAGAGGGGTCGTGGGTATGGGGGCCGTGATACCAGACGGCGGTTGCAAAAGTTTGCGTTCCTGAACATAGGCGTCCCATTTGTCATCCTTGAGTGGCACACTTTTTGGTCTACCAATGGAGGCCCCGATCATGGGCACCTCTGTTAGTCGGTCGAGCTCCATGGATTGAACTCTGTTACGAGGATCGCCCTGTCGGGGAGGGCGGAGGAAACCTGGTTGCCGGGACAACATGCTCTCCGCATCGAAGCTCAGGGTTCGTCGCGAATGCATGGAGAGCCGGGATCTACCACCGCTAGACGAATGGCTGTCGGATTTGAGAGCATCAATGGACCTGCGCATTTCTTGGATTTCGCTGAGAAGGGCCTCTTTGCGAGCGAGTTCCTCGAAATCCTCGATGAAAGCAGACTTTCTTGGTAACTCGGGTCCTTGGAGATAGTTGAGAGGGACGTCATCCTTGAGACCGATACCGAGATCCATGGCAGGTAGAGCACCGGGGCTCTGTAAAACAGCCCGTTTGTGATCAGGATCAGCCATAAAATCGGAGACGTTCGAATAATGGCGCGGTCGACCTTCGACTCCAAAGGTGACAGTCGAAAGGCGCTTGTCATCCATCATAGGCGACTCAGACGGCGATGCGTGGTCCTCGGACTTCAGCAAGGCTGCACTGGAAGTGTAGCTGGTCTGGCGTTGATGGAAAGGCAACGTCGGATGCTCTTTCTCCCACTCCTCTTTCTCTCTCTGCAGAGCTTCAATCTGACCGGCACCGCGTAGAACTATTTCTTCTTCACGCTTCTTTTGCTCTTCCGCCATGTCTTTGAGCTTGCCCTGTAATATAGCCAGAACGCGCAGTTGGACAGCCCCACCCATCAATGCAACGGCAGCGATGAGCCCGAGCTCAATCTGTATTGTTTGCGTAACTGGAAATTGAATGCCATTGTCGACGTACTTGGGGAAGAGTGAATTGAAGCCAATGTTCCACAGGTAGAACTGAATGATTAATCAGCCTTCTGGCAAGATGAAGCAAAACGCCCAAGACATACCTCTTTGAGGCCAGCAGTGGTGTAGCAATCAACGCCCAGAACAAAAGCAGAAGAACCGACAAACGCAGTCGAAACCAGAAGGACATGCAAATGAAGCTTTGGGATTGTGCAGAGTACGAAGCCCAAAGCAGCGAGCGCTATTGTTGGAGTTAGCAAGATGCGATGGCTCAGAAACAGTGACATACTTGCCAATGTACATGATCCATCTGATGCCAACTTGATGGATCAGACCACCGTCCTTGAAGCACTCAATCCACAGACCCAACGCTAAACCTCCCCATGCGCCAATGAAATACTTTGTAGACTTCCAGAAGAAGATGGATATACCGCCTCCGGCAACTCCTGCCACGAAGCAAGCAAACACGAACAGACCTCTAAGGGTCTCGCTCGGTGGGTTGATATCCCCTAGGACGCCAAACTTCAAGATAAGGACTATGCAGACCAAGGATAACGTGTAGAAGCCAACGAGAAAGATAGATGACCTAAATACTTATTATTTCACGAAAGCAAAACAGTGCATCATGCACGTACCATCTGTTCTTATGGCCCCAAAACGCGGACGGAAGCCCGGTCAGAATGAGCAACGCGCCAAGTGCGCCGAAAGCCCCATCGACTTTGGTGTCTAGTCTAATTGGTGCAGGAGATGGTGTTGCGCTGGGGGTGGCACTTGCGGTTGGGGAGATCGTGGCGGTATATATCGAGGTTACGCTGATGAGAGTGGGAAGTTCGGTGGTGATCGAAACACTGCGACCCGCCGATCGGCTGACGATGGTGGACGCATAAGAACTCGTTGAATTGAAAACCGCTGTGCTCAGCGAGAGAGATGGGGCTGTCGCAGACGTGGCATTCCCCGATTGAGCGGATACTGAGAAGGGGGCGGTGCAGAGCAGGAGCAAGAATGTCTTCCACAACACATGGACGCTCATAAACATAATAGCTTAGGACGACTTCAGTGACTTCAAGCGTCTGAGTTGGCTATTGGTGGTGGTTGAAGAAAGAAGTGGTCCGGGTCTACGCTCCAGCTGCACGCAAGGGACAAGTCAGCCGCCAACCCGGGCCCACCTTGCAGGCAGTGATGCTTCCGGTTGCAACTGGCCGTCTACTGTAGCCCCTAAAAATCAACCGAAGATTGCCGAGGTTGGATAGATGATGAGGGTCCAAAGAAAGAAAATATTGACCTTGTGCACTCACCTGTCAAGAGCCACAAGAGGCGATTGGGCTCGCACTAGCCTAAGACGGACATATGCTAGTCTTGCGTCCTGGCGCTAGATATCGGGGTCAGTCACTTAAGGCTGAATGCCGTAAGTCTCGAAGCAGCGCCTACTTTAAGAATGACTCTCAAGCTCTCTCAAGTCTCATGTACTACTAGTTATGGATCCATGTGGGGCCTCGTGGGTTGGGTCATTCATTATCAAATTATCCTAAACTATAGCTCCGAAACTGCGCACTCCGAACGTCATGGCTATCACCTCAGTCAAAATGCTCAAATTGCGTAGGGGCAACACCAATCTCCCTCAGCAACATCAACATCCTCTTTGGCTCGTCTCGGGCCCATGCTAGGGTACCATCTGCCCTTCTCTCTTCTTCTCGCTCCTCTAAGACAGTAACAACTTTCCCGGCCTTTCCGAACCGACCCACGCGACCAGCAACGTGCAGATATGCATCAGCTCTGCGACCTCGTGGAAGCCCGAGCATAAACACATGTGTCATATCAGGGAGGTCCAAGCCTCGAGTGGAAGCAAGAGTCGAAACGAGCAGTAATGGATTATCTTCTGTTGAGGCTCCAGCACCTTGCAGCAGCTGAATGCGACCTTTATCTGCTACCAGCAAGTCCAAACTGTGTGCATTCACTCCAAGTTCACGCAGTTCATGCACTATACGTTGAACGGGCGCCTGAGCAGGAAGGGAGAGGAGGGCCAACGACGGGACGTCAAGCGCGAAGGCAGCTGCTACAGTTTCCAATGCGTCGCGGTTGATTTTGAGTTCGGTTTTAGCATACTCTTTACAAAGAGCATTAGAAAGAGGAGGAAGCGATATAAAAGGTGTACTTACTATCTTCTAGAGTATCGACTACAAGATCAGTATCTCGAGAGGAGAAAACCTCGTCCGCGGTCACTTCTCGCATATCCTTCGTATCAATTAGACTTGTTGTTGCCTCCACCGCGCCCTCAATATTTCGAATTTGGCCATCTTTGGAGACGACAAGGACAGAATGGGATATGCCCTTGGCGTTAGCCACACCGGATGTGGATTGACCCTCACCGGTGACCTGCACTAAGGAGTCTCTCTTGATCCATCCCCCACCGCCGGCAAGCCTGCGCTGAAGATGGGATCGTAAGGTTGCGCTGGACATGACTAGCTGTGGACCATCCGCTTGAGTATCTTGGGGTGAAGCTCGGCCATCCCAGCGGCTCTTACGCTCAGAGAGGATCAAGTCCAGGAGCTGACTAGTGGGCTCGGGATGTCTGTCCATTCGTCGCTTGATTTTTTCCTGAGTTCGAGCCGTGGAATGGTTCGGAACGGATTCGATGAGGTAGTCCACTTCATCAACATAAATGGTCGATATTCGCTTCAGCTTCGAGCGTGTAATAGTCTCGTCGTCGTCGAAGAGTTCGAGAAGAGCCTGTGGGGTGCCAATGAGAATGTGAGGAGGGTGATTCATGATATTAGGCCGTTGCTCCGCCACGGAAACACCTCCACCTCTTACAACTACGGCGGATATCGTAGCCAATGGGGGTGGGGTGGTACCACTAGCAGAAACGATGCGTTCGATCCAGTGGTGAAACTGAAAGGCCAAGTCTCGATGTGGGACAATCACGAGCGAAGTAATGAATGGCTTCACGGGCTGAATGCCCTTATTGGTGAGGATTGTGGCCTTGCGAGCTTTGCTGAGTAGTGCTAATATGACACCAAAAGACCTGAAGACCTATCAGTGTCAATTGAACAGGTCAAATAAGCAAGCATACGCACTTTCCGGTGCCCGTCCCATCCTTGAGAAGCACATCCTTTCCACTCAATACGGCAGGGATGAACTGGCTTTGCGCCTTGGTCGGTTTGCGAACATTCGGGAACGCTTCACGTAGCGCTGACGCAATAGGTGCGCGGACGCCCACCGATTCAAAAGTCGATTCAAGTCCAAGGTATCCTGGCGAGCTATGAATTGCAGACGCGTTCGACGAAAGCAGACGCGTCCCTGATCCACGTTGGTGAGGTCGCGTTCGTGGCCATGGTAGGCGGTGTATGCGGCAAAACAAGGTCGAAGTCATACAAGAGAATTCCAGCGACTTCACGAGCAAGCGGATTTTCGCTCTCTTACTCTCACGTGCGTGGACCGGGCCGACATGCAGCAGCACAAATCTAATAGGGGCCCAATTTATTGCTGTTTTCGGAAAAAGTTGGCGGCGGCGGCGGCTGCGCGTCGATCGACGCGTTTTTGACTGAATGTTCGCGCAATTCATATCCCAACAACGAGGGCTCGGATTGAATCGAGCAAGTAGTAAAAAATGCACTATTTTCCTGGGGCTAGACAGCCCCATGGACCATGATTTATAGCGCGATCCGACTTGCTCTACCTGATCGAGTAGTAACTATGACCCTCAAATTTTACTCTGTAGCTAACGGTCACAGACGGTGGCGGAGACTGTAAAATAGTCGTATAACCCTATAGGATGATGCCCCATGCGTAGAATAAATGTGTGGATTGAAGTCAATGTGATCGGGAGACATACCCAAGTGTGGGTATCCGTGCTTGCCGCCTTCCTCTTACCTCCACCATGGCTCGCGGAAACCCCACTCAAATAACACTCTCGAGGACACCTCAAGCTCCAAACCATCTCGATATACACACCGGCACCAACTACATGAATACTCACCTCACTTCTTGATTCATTTGACGCTTGCTGGCAGTTGCCGGCTGAATACCACCACTTTGGCTCGGCCACCGAGCACTACTTCGGAACTCTTTGAGGAGGGGCAGGGGCCTATGTTGAATAAGAACAAATATGGGAACTGGGAACTGGCTGTTCCACTGCAAAAGGCGAGTGCTAGCAGGACTGCTAGGACAGTACACATGAAGCGGGGCACAACACATTATATTGACACTGGGATCATATTCCCTATGCAGAGCATCCTCCCATAAGCTCATATAAGTATTTTACAAGTGTCCACAGCCATCCGCGACCGCTAGCTACAGAGTAAATAGCAGAATATAGCATTTGAGGGTCACAGTCACCCGGTCAGGAAGAATACGTCGGATCGTTTCAAAAACTACGGGGCTGTTTAGCTCTCGAAAAATAGTATGTTTCTCACTACCTACTTGAGTCAATTCGAGGCCCCGTTGTTGAGATTTCCAGTCACACAAGATTTCAGTCGAAAACGCGTCGATCGACGCGGGTATCACAGCTCCATAGATTGACGTTGCCCGGCAAAGTTCATGAGCACAGGCATTGAAGTCAAATCGTCATATGTAATTCGGAAAATTATACGGAGAATTTACAACGCTGTCCAGGCAAAGAACGAACGTATGGGGTAGCATGCGTACGAGTTTCAAGACGTGCAGGTGAGGATGGAAAGCAAAGCGAAGGAGGAAGATGCAGCCAGTGCCTTTCGCCATGGAGAAACGCCGCTGGCGAAGCTCACCGGGCACTGACGTGTTGACCTTCTTCGGGCCCCTCGACCTCGCCGTCTATCCTCGCGAGTTCCTATTCTTCGGCGTCGGCAATCGGCTCATAAGTAGCACGTTTACCGGAACGGCCCATCACGCGGCTCACCCAACCTCGAGAAGGAGAGGTCTGGCGCGACGGCCTTGAGCGATGGGAGATCAGGGAAGCTCTTTCTGACTCATTATCCAATCTTTCTTGCAACTCCTCTTTGTGGAATTGAGCACACGAATGAACATCATAAAAGGTGACATACCTTCTCCAAAGACAGCATCCATTTCTTCTAAAGGCACTCCCATGGTCTCAGGGTATACTGAATAACATGTCAGAGATAGCAACATTACAGCTGGGGGGGGGGGGTCGAACTCACAGAAATAGACTGACATGATCTGTGAGAAGTTTGATCAAAGGCAAAGAAAGGAGAGAACACACCTAGAATGAAACTGCATGCGCAGAAGAAGCCATGCATTGGGTATAGTCGCCAGTCAATGAGCTCTTGCAAAATAGGGGTCATCTCTCCAACCAAAAAGTTGAATGCCCAGTTGGTCGCCGTCGAAAGAGACACGCCTTTGGCACGGAAAGTCAAGGGCATGATCTAATCGGACTTTTATTAACAGGAATCAAAAGCATAAGGTGACTGTGGAATTACCTCAGGGGGGTACAACCAGGGCAGCGGTCCCCAGCTGTAGCCAAATGCAGCGTTGAAAATGATCACGCACACGACCACAGCATTCGCTGTCTGGGGAAGTTCCACGTACAACCACCATCCTGTGGCAGCCAACGCTGTGCCCATCTGCCATTGATGTCAGTTTGGCTCGATACATCCTAGATGCCTGCAGAAACGCACCACCACTGCGCCGGAAAGTAGAATGGGCCGCCGTCCCCAGCGGTCGACAAGATACCACCTGTAAGATAGCTCAGAGAAAATAGAGATGGGGTCGAAATAGAGTTTACGGAGGCAACGTGCTGAATACATATACGATAGAGTTGATACCGGTCATGAGAATAGCATCACGACCAATCCAGCCGGCCTGTTCAAAAACTCTCGCTGTTCGAATAATTGAATCATGTTATAAACGGCGAGTTAATATATCTTACGGGCATAGTAAGATATGACTGTTGGAAGGAAAACAGTTAGCCATTGTTCATTGCCTTATTGCCATCCAGTAGCGACGCACCATTGATTCCATTCTAAGTGGCGGGAAACGTAAGAAATTAAATCCATGGTGTATAAAATAGACTTACTAGCTGAGCAAATGCTTGTGAAGACATCGCCAAAAGCACTCGTCTCTTGTACTTTTTCCACATGACAGCATATGTCCGTCCCTCTCCCAATTCACGCTTCAATAAGATTAGATTGGCCAGTTCACACACCGCGACGAAAGCACGCACCTCGGTCATAACACGGTCTTTGATTTCCTGGTATTCCGCTTGGGCCATTTCGTTGGTCTCGTCCCCGCCATGCAAATCAATGATTACGCGAAGACCTTCTGCGTCTTTGCCGACATCCACAAGCCACCTGATGATTCAATTGTCAGTACAATTAATGATTGATAGATCCATCTTGGATTACCGGGGACTCTCAGGCATCATAAGAGACCCTATCGCAAGGATTGTGCCTATCACGCATTGCAAGAATAGAGGTATCCGCCATGCGAGGTCGGATTCGATGAAGGAACAGAAGTAATCAGTCCACTGATTATCGGTGAGTCAAGTAATGCATCAACTCTCGAATATCACATACAACTGAACTTGCATAGCCGATAATGTTACCGGTGAATTCCATGCAGGCCAAGGCACCTCGCTATGGAGGAAAAGTCAGAATGCATCCATGTTGACTTCAAGTATTCAAGACTTGCGTGATTTGGAGGGGATACTTCGCTCTGGTATATTGGCACAATAGTTCTTGAGGTTTGGTTCAGCAGCAGTACTTAGGGATCTGCACGGACGAGCACTCACGACAACAGGCCAACTCCGAATCCACTAACAATTCTTCCTATAACCATGACAGCAAATCCAGAGGTAAAGGTCTGAATGGCCCCTCCGATAGTAAATATGATGGCGCCTATGAAGAGCGTGCCCTTGCGACCCAAGATATCGCCTATCTGGCCAGCAGCGAGGGAGGTCACTACGACAAGGGATCAGACATGACTGGTACATTGAAGACTGGATGTGCTGACCCAATGCTCCAAGTTCTAAAACGGCTACCATGGTACCGATTTCGACGGCAGACGGCGTGTTGAAGTACTTAATGAAATGGGGGTTGGTTATGATCCCCGACATGACACTAGACGATAGTAATCAATATTTGAGACACATACTTATGCGGAGCGGGGAGTGCTTACCCTTGGTCATACCCAAACTGACAGTCCAGCAGATATCGATCAGAGAAAGCGAGACGACCCGAATGACGGTCACTTACCAGGAACACTCCAAGACTTGCGAAGATAGATATTGCGTAGAGCAACGGCTGCCCTACGAGGCGCCGGCGTGATTTTGGGACTGCAGCCTCTACCATTATGCATGGGAGGTACTGGTCAATGAAGGAGTGTGCAGATGATTGCTACTCAAGCTGTGACCGAAGTTTAAGGCAAAAGTATTGAGTGTGGAGCTCCTTGCGGTACCAGTACTACAATCACACACAGCTCCTAATGCGGAAGCCAGTCCCTGACCCGACCCTACTTTCTAACTCTACCTCTTCCTACATTATTATCACATCTCTGGCGGCGAAATGCCAACATCAGAGGCTTCATTGACGTTGTCATCATCGTCCTCGGACGTGTCCTACGACTCCGAAGACGAATACAGACAAGTACAGAAGGAGTGGGAAGAGAGCCTAGAACAGCTTCAGCAACTCGTCTCAGTCGTTTTACTGCCTTTCTTTGGCAAATGGTTGGGGAGGAAAACTAGCTACTGGGGTTCGTTTTATGCTTACTTCTCTGTATCTTTATGCTGAGGCATTTGATTAGTGTATGACAGATATGTGCGAATCGGCCTTGGAAAGTCGTTCTTCTTGGGAACACGCGGCTTATAGAACTCGAAGCACTTCAACCCAGCATGGATTATTCGGATTGATACATTTCCCAATCATATGTATGCGTTTGGACCCCTGTGCGCCTTTTGCTGTGCCATCCTCCGTATTCTGGCAACCAACCCCAGTGTTGCCCCCACTGGCTTTACATCGCCCACTCTGCGCAAATCCTCTACCAGTTCATTTGCTATAGCCCATTCGCCGCGTTGCACCAAGCCATGCAACAGCACATACCAGGTGTCGTTTGCCATGAAGATGCCGCGTTTACGCATCTCTTGATAAAGCGACAATGCTTGCTGCAGCCCCTCTGGCTGCCGGTTCTCCAGACTGGCTGAAATGAGGATGTGGTAGGTTACTCGATTTGGATATATCTTCCTGATCTTCATCCGACTCAGGACATACTCCTTGCATTCTTCCGCCACCTCCGGCTCCAACCAATGGACTCGATAAATGCCAGCCAAGATGCTGGTGTAGGGCACCACATTCATTTGAACCTCGGGATCCTGTTCCATTCGCTTCAAAAGATTGAGGGCGACTTTCATGCTCCCAGGTTCTTTCAATCGCACTTGATGGTCGATAATAGCTGTGTAAAATCCGATGTCGGGTGCCACATTCTGCTTCTTAATTAAGTTGAATGTAATCTCTTCGGCATCCTCTCGACCTGCTTTGAGCAATGCTGAGAGAATAGTCGTGAAGGTGTAGGTATCTCCGACGAGGCCCTCTGCTGTAAGACGCTCCAGTGTAGAGCCTAGGCCCTTAAAGTCGCCTTTGCGACCAAAATAACGTAGAAACGTGTTATAGGTCACCAGATTCGGCTTCGGTCCTTGCTCTTGCATTTTTCGCATAACGGATGAGGCGTCGACCTCTCGGGAGTTGGTAAGAAGTCCATGAATGAGGGTGTTGTAAAGAGGCAGCGAGGTTTCAGAAGGGGCAGGCTTCTTGGAATTGCTGAGCTCGAAATCCTTCATCGACTCCAACGCATCGTCCGGACGTCTGGCAGTGCAAAGCACGGAAACCAAAGACCGATAGGTAAATGTATTTGGCTTCACGCCCTGAGCAAGCATCGCTTGCCACCCAGCCACGGTGCCCTCGACCTTGCCGAGGCTGTCATATCCATCGAATAGGGCAGTCCATGTGACCACCCCTGGAACAACGCCGCGTGCCGCCATGTCGTCCCAAAGTCGCTCTGCAAGGTCTTGTCGGCGCAGCCGAAGAAATGCTGTGAGGAAAGCTCCCCAAGCCTGCTCGGTCATAATGACCGGTTTCTCGCTCGCGGCAGCATCCACTTGGAGGGCAACGAATGCATTGGGTCCAGATGTGGCATCAATAATTGCTTTATAATCCTTCTGAAGGCGATCGAGGGCATGAGCGTCGACCAAATTACCGATATGCAGGCTGAGAGAAGCAGGATTGGCCACTAGCCTCGCGGTTTCGAGGCGAGGAATGAAGTGCTCGACCTTGGCCTGCAGCGCAGGATCAAAAGCCAGTACATTGGATTTGCCCTTGAGTGTACCGTATGATATGCGAACGCCGGCCTGTAAATAAGCCCGTATTGCTTGTGGGAATGCGTTCTTGGCTGCATATGCGACGATGGCCATGAGGAGCACCTCGGATCGGCCAGGACTATGTGAAACAGGTGCATCCATTAATGATGGTCCCAAGCTTGCGGAAGAATTCTGGCGAGGCTCTCCTTCAGGGTGCACCGCGCCCAAATCAACACATGACGACAGTGACTCCTCCTCCGACAACTTCAGATATTTTTCGAACAACGACAAAGCCGCATCCGGATCTCTTCGCCTGATGTTGTGCAACATGCATGCCCCCAACGCCCCTGTGGCTTTCCCGATGATAGCTGCTCCAACAGCAATACGTTCCACAGCCTGTCTCTCCGCGTTCGTCCATGTCTGACTGTGGGCCGGAATAATATTGGTAATGAGCTTCGAGTAGTCTTCAACCCTTGTAACTCCGAGTGTATGGAGAAGCCCTTTCGCTTCTAGTGAATTCCAATACTTGAGGGCCGCAAGCACGTCTCCGTTTTTCAGAGCATTCTTCAATTCAGCTGCGGTCACATTGAAAGCATCAATGCTTTCGTCAGGCGCAAGCATATTGGACCCCGAATGCAATGCATGGATGCGCTCTGTGATATTCTTGTATAGCGCAGGGTGTGCCTTGCGATCGACAGGGAAAGTTGCTGGCTTCGTAGTGTCATACTGCGAATGAGGTCGCTCGCCACGGACCGTGCGTGCCGCTGAAGAACTTGCTGCTCGGTAGTTGAATAGTCCTGGCACGAGGAAGTCAGGCAGTAGCACTGGTCTGTGGGTGTGTCTTAGGAGCATAGACGTATGGACAGAAGAAAGCTGAACCGTGACGAAAGAGTGTGAGGAAGACAGGAGGAAATTCTGGCCTCAACGCGCTCTGGAAATTGCGCGTCTATAGACTTGCATTTTAACCACCATGGGCCACGGAAACTCTGACAAGGTGCACATTATGATATCCGCTTTTCCATTCAGTTTCAGTCTAAATTCTTGTTATAGCTCTATATAACACACGATGAGCATGCTGGGTATTTCGGAGACCACTCCTCCTCCACTGGGTTCAAAAAGTTGGTCTCCTCGAATGTCTGCAAGCTGAATTGAGCTCACCTTTGCTACAGGAAATCAGAGGCACCGCACCCTGGAACCAGGACGCCATTTGATTGCTGCGCACTCTCCTTTCAACCGTTTACGCATCCCGTATGTGCACGTAACGCTGACGGAAGTGGACTGGTCTTTGACCTAGTCAACATCATACCGTGGCTTAAGTAAATCAATCAAAGGCTTGATCGATCCGAGCACTGAAGCCCATTTTGCAGACAACATGACAATACCAATCCAATCACGAAAGAGCCATTAACGCCAGCCGACCTCATTCAATTGCACTATTCGAGGAAAGGCACGGGCGAAATCCATGATCCCATATCATTTAAGCCATTCAGCGAGCACTCGCACGTTGTTGCAATAGCCACCACTGGAAACGTTTTCCTGGCTGAAAGCATCAAAGGCGGCAGGGACCTTGTAAATGATATCAAGTTCAAGAAGTGCGTTCTCGATATTCCTGTGCAGCTATTGTTCACTAATAACTTATCTATAGGGAAGATGTGATCACATTGCAAAACCCTCACGGGATGCCCTCAAGCTCAATACCGTCTGCTACCGCCGCAACAGCTCAAATGATCGATAAAACCAAAGTCGTGAAACCAGCGGGAGCCGTTGTTGCAGTGAAAGAGAAAGAACCAGTCCCTTGTAAGTATCCAACCGCCAGATGCTTAAGATGACTCATAAACGCCTGTCTTCAAAAGGGAACGTATCGCCGTATTCAACTGGCTTACCGGGAGCATCTTTGACATCAACGTCCATCGACCCCCAAGTGTCAGCTTCGAAACTTGTCTGGGATGAGGTATTTGACCTAAATTGTTCTTTGAGGGCATCTCCGGATTTCATACCTCCAGGAAGAACTTATGTTTGAAGACATATCCAACCCCCTGAAAGGCAAAGGAAAGGAAAAAGATGTTGGTAAACGCCGGGCATACGTTCGCATGGTGACAAGTCTTGGTGGTGGCAGCTTAAACTTAGAACTGTTTTGTGAGAAGGTGTGCTGCAACCTTATTTTATTGAAACAACCGCGTCCTAACTTTCCTTCAGGCACCAAAAACTTGCTACAATTTTTTGATGCTGGCTAAAGCTGGTAAATACAACAATTGTCTATTTCACCGGCTTGTTCCTGGATTCATGGTAACTGAGTACTACTGCATTGATGGCTAGCAAAATCTGACCGTTTGGCTGCAGATACAGTCGGGCGATCCGACTGGGACAGGTGCAGGAGGCGAGTCATATTGGGGCACGCCTTTCCGTGATGAGCACGATTTGAAGAACGCCGCAAAACACGATGGTCGCGGTGTACTTGCTATGGCAAACAAAGGCCCTGGAACGAACAGGCAAGTTCTTTGTGTGGGATGTGTCATCGACGCAAACCCATGCTAAATTGCTGCCATGCACAGTTCTCAGTTCTATTTGACTTTCAAGGCGACGCCAAACCTGGATAAGAAACACACCGTCTTCGGAAAATTGGTCGGCGGCGAAGACGTACTCGATGGCCTGGAGAAGCTGCCACTGAAACCAGGCACAGAAAGACCTGCCAAACCAGTCCGAATTGTGGAAGTTGTCATGTACGTGAGGCTGATGTCGACGACTGTAATGACACTTATAGGCCCTCAGATTTCAAGATCCTTTCGAAGACTATAAAACTCGACTAGCCAAGAAACTCGCTCGTCGGGCCGAAGCAAGTGCAGCGGTACAAGCAAACCCCACGGAAAAGAAGGAGGGCGATGACATCAACTGGTTTGGCGAGAAAGTCGGTACTGGTAACACTGTCGTTGGCGCTGCTGTTGTGGGTGGAAGCGTTGGAAAATATCTTCAAGGTGCCAAGCGTCCCTTAGAAAGAACCAGCACACCAGATGGCAGAATTGGTAGCCAGCCAGGACAAAAGAAGCGAAAGATAGGTTTCGGAGAGTTTGAGGGGTGGTAGGCTATTGATCTTCAGCCGCCCTGCCTTTCACCACCCTTGTTGTATTGTTGTGAAAATATGTTTCAACAAACAGTCGGTTCAATCAGTTCGTACGCCCATCTATCTCGTGCTTCCCATGGTTGATTGGCCGTTCTCATTTTCTCTTTGTCGGCTATCTCTCCATCTGTCATCTGCTCCCATCCGCTTGGCAAACCGTAGAACGCCTGCTGGTCTGTGTCGTACGGGACCCGATAGTCCTTCTCCCCGGTCAACTTTGTCCATTGAACTCGATGTGTCTTCGCTTCATCTGCCACCCAACCCTGTAATTTGATTAGATCCTGGGCAAATTTCTCGGCGTACTGCTCTATCTTGTGGGCCTCATAGGTCGCACTGAGCTCCATGTATCCAAATGTGGGTTGCCAGTCTCCTGTAGTTCTGAGCAAGTAATTTATGGTCGCTGCGCCGCTGGTATAACCATCGCTGTGCCATTGAATCTTCAGGATAATGATTGGGCGATCAATACCTAGCATCTTCTATGACATGACTGTGAGAGCATACCACGATTTTCTGACCCAGGCGCGCGATAAGCAAAGTGAGCTGCCCCGGGCGCTCCAAAACGTATTCAAACTTTCCTCTATGGAGATCCAGAAATTTGGGCAGTGCATCTGGGTTCCATCTGTAGAGATGTGTGACGACCACGTCTGGTAGCCGCAAGGGGTTAGAGTTCGGGCTGGCTGGTGATGCAATGATGCGCGGACACCCTGGGTGCGAGCCCAGTATCGCCACTGCCTCGTCGCTGTAATATGTCTAGATTGGAGAAAGGCAGCATGATGAGAACGAAGACAAAGGGATAGGAGCGCAATTCAAATGCCGTACATCGGACATGTTCTAGTGAAAGCAGGTGAAAGCTGATTCAGAAAGACAAAGCTTAAGGCCACGGCTCCTGCACCCAAAACTGGCCTCCACCGCTTGATATCACTAACTTAGTACTGATATAGAATCCTTAAATCGATATGATTGCCACATGCCGAACAGACTATGGATAATCCAGATTAATATGATACATACTACTATAAGTTCAAGATAATTCTAAGTATATTAAGCCGCTAGTGGGACGCGCTCCTGTCCTGTCGCAGCAGGACGTGGTGATTCTGCAAAGACGAAAATCAATAACCACTAGGCCAGAAGTAAACCCACTTACCGTCAGGCACTGGAGCGACAGGTTCTGAAGTCGGAGCCGATGGAAGACTGATTTGCTGAGCAGGGTCGCCTTCTTTTGTCTAAAAGGCTGGTCAACAGATGGCTTGGTCGATATGTGAGGAAATAACTGACAGCTTCAGTCTGGAGTTGTAATAGCTCTGCTTGCACAGCATCTTCGTCGTCTAATGTCAATTGACTGGAGAGCATCTCGTCAATTTCCTATGTTATAGTCAGCGCATATACAGGGTAAATACGACCCTAGTTCTTACCCTTTGGTAAGCCTGAGCCTCGTGTGATTCTCCCAGTAACTTCTCGACACTCTCTACATTCATTTCCTTGTGAATTTCTTTTAGAACATCTGTGCCTTGCTGAATTCCATGGAGCACGGAGACTTCAATCAATGAGAATTCAATACTGGAAACCTGCATTTGCCCTAATGAGTGGATCGCTTTGCTGGCTAGTTCGAGCACTTACCAACTGCTCTAGGTTCTCCAATTGACCATCTGTCTTTATAAGTAAGCTTTGTTGGTACTTCCTACGGCGAAGAGCCGTCAGAGCCCGATCCTTGTGGCCAGCAGCTAAATTCGCTTTGGCTATCTCATGTTCACGATCCAGAATCACTTGGATCTATACATACACTGAGCCGAGGTGGAAACAATTGAGCGGCAAGAGCACATGCCTTCTTCTGATATTGTTTGAGCTTGTCTCTTTGAAGCTTCAGGCTGAAGATAGTTATTCTTTGAGTGTCACACGTAGAGCATACGAAACGGTGACATACTCTAATATCGCCTTATCTTGTGCTGTGATCTTAGGTGTTGACTGGTTGGCGCCCATTATAAGATATACAGATGATCCGGGTAGAAGCCCCGTTATAGACGAGAGGCCAGTAGAGCTCTGGATGTCACTGACGTTTCGGGCAGGTCAGCGTAAGACTCGGAAGGAGCAGCGATCGAGTAGGCGCTTAATCTCGCTGACAATATCAATAGTCTTTAGCGCCTAGTCCGGTCGTAGCGGCCAACTGCCGAGCATGAATAGTAAATCGCGAAGATTGCTAAGGCTCAAGCTTCAACAAGGAAAACGTGCTATGCAATACAGATATATATATATATATATATAAGGACGCATTCCTACGCTTCGAAGACAATTATAAGCTAGTAGGTTTCTCAGCCGGCTTTGAAGCTGCTATCCAAGAGTCCTGACCGCCGCTGTGCCTCCAAGAACTGTCCCTAGGGTCGGTGCCAGTCTGCTCTATCCGGCGCACTTGAGACATGTATGGAGTGGACGGCGTTTCCAGCATCATAGCCATATTGTCCTTCTTGGGCATGAGCTTTGGCCGAGTGATGATAAACAACAGTACGTTCATCCAGCCTGAAGATGCAAATGTGAGATCGGCAAATGCTGTCGCTGAGAATGGGACGTTGATTTCCGCATTGGAAAAGGAAATCCATCGAACGACTGCTATGGGCAAAACCTGAAAAGATGTCAGCCCGCGAAACTCTCATTTGTTACAACTTACAGTAATAATGTAAACAGCGGGATAGAAGAGAAGTCCCGTCGCAATAGATCTATTGCCTCCACCGTACGTTGTGAGATGCCTGTGCACCCTCTCTTGGCCAGTGGTGAACCGCACTTTATAGCCATCAACTACCACAAAGCCCTTGACGATTAATGCCAAAAATGTGTAGAGCATTATATCAACCGCAGCGGCCAGGTACAGCCAAATATATTCGAGTGCCAAACGCTGAGCTGGATACTCCGATGTGATCCAACACCCTGCGACTTAATTAAAACGCGTAGCAGGAATTGAGAGAGAGATGCATTGCGTACAGTATTCTGTGTTTCCGTAGTACACGTGTCCCTTGTGTGTTGCGAAGCTGATGCCAATAACTAGAGCAATAAAAGTCCATATTAAGGCGAGGGTGATGTGGGCCGTGACAGGCGGAGACCTCCAACTATACACAAGCACACAGAATGTGTGAATTGCGATGGCCTTTGAAAAATCCAACGATCAGTAATTCCAGCCTCTCTACCCCATTGATTTCCGGTTGGGCTTACCATGGAGCTGTTTCTGTGGTAAGCGAAAGAGAAAAAATCCTTAGAGAAGCGCTCACGTTAAGGCTACACCGACATCGCCGACCTGTTTCATAACCCCTACAACGAAATGTTAGATAAGATCGCACTACACAAAGGTGACAGACTTACCCTGTGCTGTACAGAAGGCACCCTGCGTTACGCCCTGAATAGAGCTCACTGCTCAGTATATGTGCATGCTACCTTCGAGTGCAATAAATATTGACGCACTGCCTCCATGGCCCATTTAATGTCCATCATGCCACCTGGGTGATATGGGTTTTACATTCTTGTTGCCCATGAAATAATTATCTCACCGATTGCTTGAACGAGATCGCAGACCAAGAGATTCAAAAAAAACCAATGGACATGTGTTCGGGCAGACCATGTTCGTGATGACCCTTTCTTGACGCTCAGAGCACTGTACTGCATATATAACAGAGGTCATCAGAAGTTCTCAGACATGGAAGGCCACGCACTTACCGCCAAATATGCCAACACACAGGTGACCGCCAAGACTGACAATGCGGCCGCTTGAGCGATGAGTATGAGGCCTAATCTCACCCCAAAATCAAAGGGGACAACAGACATGCTGGAGACAAGAAGAGCAGAAGAAATTTGGGCGGAGACCTCGGATACCGACGCTGCACTTATAACATGATGGTGGCTTGATGCCACAGAATTGAAGTGGAGTTTTTGCTCGGCAGAGTCTGGCGGAGCATGCTAGACGTTTAGCGCTACATCATTTTAGCGATGCCTCGGGGGCTTTCGCGAGCTCCTCGGGTCGTGTCAAACTCGTTTCATTATCCTTGTTCCTTTTCATGTGGACCGTTCGGGCCCGTTGAATATGAGCCATTAGGGATACTCAATTCTAGAGTTCGCGAGTTCAGTTCACGAATTTTGCGGCTGCGCAATGACAGGCAATTTGATGGCGGGTTTCTTTTTCCGGTGCTCTCAGTTTGCTGTGCGCGTCCCAAGATTCTCCTGAGCCCCCTTCGATCTTCATTCTGTATTGTCAAGAATACACTTATTTTATATGCCTTTGCAAGCTTGAATCAGACGATTCGAGCGCTGGGTGAAGGAGTTGGATCGCGCTGAAAAGCGGTGGCGAGGAGGTAAGAAGATGTCACGTAATTCGGGATCTGACTCTCTACCCGCGCATCACGACCGTGAACTCGTGAACTCGTGAACCCGTGAACTAAGAATTGAGTATCCCTATTATGTTAACCGAAAATCCTCGCAATTCGTTGGCAAGACGACCATTTCGGCCTCGTGGAAATAGCAGAAATACCTTGCATTCGAATTTCGAAAGACAGAATAGTTGAAGATATAAAGAAGTTGCGATACATACATAGCATGCTAGATGTCAACGAAGCAATGCTCTTATGTCCAACAAGTAACTTTGAGAGTCTATAAAGGCTTATCAAGCGGTCGCGTTTCGGAGCCACGAGGGGTAACGGCCATCGACGATTTTGTCAGGCTGAGGTATGGTGTAGTTTCCGTTACAGTCGAAATTGAAGTCGACCTCCCCGATGCGCGCCTTCATGGCGCTTATGAATGTCGAAAGTTCGCAGAGGCCGTCTTTGTCCTCTTTGCAACCTTTCATGCCGGTCAAGGGAAGCACAGCGTCGTTTAGGATCCACCGGATGTGGGTGGCTTCGTTCGACCCGTGGCTAGACAGTACCTGGCCTACAAGCCTGCTGGCAAAAGGCGAGATTTGGCTAACGATGTACGACTGCCACCACCATTCAGCATGTAAGCAGCGAGATATCATCGACCGACGTACCTGCTTTTCAGGGATGTGATCCCACGGTAGAGGTCCGTCCGCGATGAAAGACGTGAAGTTCATCGCAACGAGAATGGTCTAGCTTATCTGTCAGTTTCGATCATCATCGTGAGTGAGAAAAGGTGCAAACAGATATGACCCTGGATGTTGCGTCAATGTTGATCATCAGAGCAAGTAAGGAGAGAGACGAACGTGTCGTGTGTCGCGTCAACGAAACTATCAGCCACAGTCGTTAACGCAAGTAAGCGATGCAGGAAGAGGGGGAAATCCGGGAACTCACATTGGTTGGTCGAGTGGGAAAGTAATGTTATTTTGGTCCAGTGTTCCATTCGTGGTAGAGTCAGCGACTGTGATCGGAGTGCGAGTGAGACGGGACACCAATTCCTGGACATAGCCGATCCCCTGTGCTGCAGCAGTAGGTTGGCCCGGGCCGTCACTATACCAGAACTCCAGATCCTGAATAGAGCGGAGCTCGGTAATCGTTTGACGATATGAATATGGTACCTAACTCACGATAGAGTATTCGAATCCTTTCCATTCCTCTTCGGTAAACAATCCGCAGAACTCGGAATATCCGAGTGCAACAGTCTAATAAACCTTCAGCAGTGACGCCTTCGCCTTCCAATGTGACGCACCTCATATGCACAAGTAGACTGCATGTCAGAGACATCGGTCACGGTAAGGTTGACACCCTTGAGCAATGATCCTAGCCTCTTAACCGCGGGTTTAAGGTAGATTGCGGACCAGTTCGCAGCGGCAACTGAGCCAAAGTACCCGATAGCATCACTATTGGAGTTGTTGCATTGTTCGTAGGGGGCGAGCGTGTTGTTGAAACCGGATTCCTCGATGATGATCACCTGATTATAGTCTGTCTGGTATGTCCTGACGCCGAAAAAACCGGCAGCAAAATGAAGACTAAAATATCATGAGTATCTTGCGTCATAAAATTAATGAACACACTCACGCTGAATCTACCATTCGGTCCTCGGATGTGGTGCGGAATACGGGTAGCTTGCTGAAACCTTTCAGAAGATCGCCGTACTGAACTCTAAAGCCGACACCGAGGTCGAAACTGCACAGGATAGTTAGGGGTTCGTCCATATTCCTAAGTGAATCGATGCTTACAGCTGTCCTCTACCAAATGGTGTCAGGATTTCGGCTCCCAGTTTGTATGTCCAAGTGTTCAGGAATTCGAGAGGCCCCGATGCAGAGAAACCAGTGCTATTAGCGATGCTCTGCAGCTTGGCAGCGAAAGTTGCCGGGCCAGCGCCAGAGGTGGGATAACGCGCTCCATGCCTGTGAAGGAGGTGGACCTGCCTCAATTCATAACCCGCGGGAATTTGTGGGGATGTATCGGATAGAACACCGTCAACAGATTGCATGGGGGAAAGATTCCCCCAGTGCTTCGTAACATCGAAAGCCGCCGCCTTCGTGTCGGAAGCCGCAGGGTGGATGAGAGGGTAGATGGAATCCACCTTCACCTCACTGGGTGCTGTCTCGATAGCAGCCGCTTCATCTCCCGCTGATATTGTTTAAGCGTCACGCACAGAGAAACATTCTACAGACAGATGCTCACTTGGAGTGGGTCCACCATAACCGACTTGACTAGCATCCGGGAAGTAGGTCGTGGGCGCTGCCGTTCCAGTGGGCGGATAGGCAAAGGAGGTGACGGAGCCAGCAAATTTAGAGGCTGAAGCTGCAGCAGCTAGAGATCCAAATGGAAACAAGGACAAGAGCAGAACGTTGGCAAGAGCAGAGGGCATCTTGCAATTGACGCGTCGAAGGGGGGCCTGCGATTTTCGTGAGGGCTTCCTTCATCTTGACTCTTTATATCAGATATATATCTCCGCGTAGTCCACGCTGCAATTGAAAAGGTTTTGCCATCTATGGCCGTTTCGTGTGAATTGATGATCGGCGAACATGACGGCGAACACTGAAAATAGCCTAATCGACGAAACGTGCGGTGGGAAGGGATGCGAGAATATGGGGGGGGGATCTGATGAAATGTAAGGTTCCACAAGCCATGTTTGAGTGCACATGGTTGGCAGTCGCCCATGTTTTCTTCAGGGGTCTGGGTATATTTTAGGAGCGAGGGAAGCAACAAGTCTGGAGAAGATCTGAGCCGCAAGCTGCCGCAAGGGACTCGTTGATATTACAGCCGGGCGCGACGATCGAAACGGCATAGACCGGCATTGGGTGAGCGTCGTGGTTCTCTAGTGCGTTCGTTGAGGAACGTTTGTGTCTGCTATTTTTGCGCTGTCCTCAACCCTAGGCAATGCTGCACGCGGAGAATGGCTCTCCGAATGCTGCGCTCTCCCGCCAACTCTCTTCCACTGCGTCTGCTCGGGGGCATATCGCGGTACCATGACTATGTCCGATTCACCACTCCAGGTCAGTTTTGCCGAGTGGAATGGTCAGAATCTTACAGAAATGATGATCTAGGTGGTGTAATCAGGCTGCCGCTTAATTCTCCTAAGCTTCTGGGAGTTGCAAACACACGGGGGACGCGTGGGTGAGTGCGCCGCTCATCAACTGTGCATTGGTTGCGAACTGTCACAGTCATCAAGAGGACTTCTACGCATTCGCAACCCTGTCTCTTGATCCAGAAGAGCTGCGCATCAGTGTCAAGAAGAATCATGGCATAGACTGGGACCCGACTGCCGTGGATGAGAAGGTCGCTCGGCAGGTCATGTTCGTCGGAATATATGACGGGTGAGTTCGTCTGCGCCGCCATAAAAAAGAAGCATGTTTACCTTCACAGTCATGGAGGATCAGCAGTCGCACAATATCTGCGACAGGAGCTTCACGGTCTCCTAGAAAATGTAAACAAAACCCACATCCCGGAACTCTTTCTATGGATTAAGGAGATCGGTGGATATTTCAAACGGTTTCGCGGGGGTGCACTAGCTCCTTGGGTAGATGGCACTGAAGGCACGCCGGAAATGGATTTAGAGGCTCGCTGCACTCAGGCGTTCTTCGAAGTCGGTATGCCATGATTTCCTATACTCGCCACTCTCTGTCCTGAACAGTTTGTTAGACAGAAATCTCTCCATGGACAAGGAAGCAAAGGCATGCGGTGCCACCTCCTCGATCGTCATTCTGCATTCACTCGACGCCCCTGCATCTCCTTTCTTTTCGTGTCAGAAGCTGGCGCTAACAGTGGCGCATTGCGGGTGAGCTTTATGAGCCACTGTCAGATGCAACGCTGATCAAAGGATGAAGTGACACGCGCGTATTACTTTGCTCGACGGAAGGTAAGGTCTGTCCCATGACCGAAAATCACCACGCCGACGCTCGTGTGGAATCGGCTCGTCTGAGGCGCATGATGGGCACCGCGCTGATAGCAGATTCCTTCGGAGAAACACGGTAAGAGAGCGTCTTCGAAAACTCCGCTGTAGAGGCTTGTGTTCATATCTACGTTAGTTGGATGGGTGCACTCGCTAACACTAGAGGGTAAGTAGCCAAGTAAGCCACCGATCAGGAACTGACGATAAAATTAAACCAGACTTGGTGACTTGCATTACAAGAAGTTTGGCGTGACTCCAGAACCGGAAGTTCGCACCAAGCTCCTAACCAGTATGTCTAATCGTTTTGCATACATGCATGGTGGCATTGATCTCTGATGTTTTTTAGACCAAGATTGGGCCTACATAGTGCTCGTTTCCGATGGCGTCTCGTCTGTGGTATCAGATGACGAGGTGGTAGACCTAGCACGCAACGCGAAAGACCCCAAAGAGGCCGCCGACCGAATTCTAGCATATGCGGAAGAGATGGGGAGCGAAGACAACGCTACTGCCATTGTAGTGCCCTTAGCTGGCTGGGGCAAAATCGAAGGCCCTGACAAGACCAAGGACCTCAGGGAATACAGACAACGCAATGCTAGTCAGTACCTGCTTTTCTTAACCCAGCCTTGCATATTGATTATCGTTGCAGTTGGCTCTGAACGTCAACGTCGAATGTAGACTGAGCGGTGCACTGTGATCTTAGGTTTCCGTCCCACAATAGTCGTTCACACGGACTTCATGCACATCTGGGAAGACTCGAAGGCCTCAGCTGTTCGTTGTATTATTTTCACGCTTTCGCAATGCTATATCTGGGGAAATGCATGTGCATTTAGTTGCAAATCCGATTCCTCAAATATTGGACGATCCATCAACCAGCTACCCTGTAGTGCTATGCACCCTCTTCCATCAGAACTGGTTGAAAGAATACAGCTCGGAAGGTGACTGCAGCGTACCCGAGTCAGAACAAACATTCAAGGTGAAGTGGCATGCAGACGGGCCAGCTGTATCATGATCAGTTATGCATGTTTGAACAGCGGCCTGCCGTGATCTGCAGTTTCTCGTTCATACTAGTGATGCAGTATGCATACGTATACTGGACTTGGGAGCACCTTTTGCGATGAGAGCACGAATTCTAGCTGCTCTCGGGGACCTCGGGCGTCCAGCCATCCATATTGGGATTTGGTCGTCCTTCCCGAAAATGCTGACACTTTTCCGTCAGCCTCCCAGACGGCATCCAAGCGGCACCCAGAAATGAGGTCATCTTGTCAGCCATGCCAGCCTCCCTCAGCACAATATAAGAAGCTCTGAAGAGAGGCGACGTTCTATCAAGGGAGCGTCCTACCTCGTCCTCCATTTGCCTGCTTACCCTCCGACACTCCTTTCCCCTCCTTCCCAGGGTGGCGACCCTCGCAGAAAGCCGTGAAGAGTCAAGACCTCGAGACGGGGGCCCACCCTTTGACCCCGCAGCGGTCACTGGGTTTCAAGCCGGATCCCGGGCGCACCCTGAGGGACCCTCCCGGTCGCTCAGCGTCTCGTCGTAGAGCAACGAAGATTTCGGGGGCCACCTTCGCTGGAGGACGAAGACCCCTGGGCCTGAGGGCCGCAGGTGCGTTTACTGACCCCTCGACACTCCTTTCCCTCCCTCCCGCGGTGACGACCGTTCGAAGAAAGTCGCGAAGAGTCAAGACCTCGAGACGGACTCCTGCCCTTTCTCCCCGCTGCGGCCATCGGGCCCAAGAAGGACGTCCGGGCGTCCTCGTGTGGCGTCGTAGAGCAACGAAGATTGTGAGGGCTCCTTTGCTTGGGAGAGCAAAGACCCTCAGAGGGGGCCGTAGTGCCCTTAGTACGTCATTCCCTCTGGCTTGGCTTGTCGCTCTCGCTGATGATTCTTTCTTTTCACACGCGCACTTACCCGCCGAAGGAATAAGGCCCCTGGCCATAGCGTGCTGCCTGCTCTCTGGCGCCTGGTTCGTCATTCTCCCCTCCTTAATCATTGCATTTGCTAACGACATTCTCTTTCCACGCGCGCTCACCCATGGTGAGACCGGAGCCTGCCTTCTTCCTCTGACGCGATGGGATGCGGATCCGGTGAACTGAAATTTTGCAGTAGGATCAAAGTAGCTGTTCCTTCTGTAAATTATATCGTGCACATTAATATATGACATTGCAGTTTAAATAAATGGCAATTCGCACAGGGATCAGTTTAGTGCGGTAAATAATGAAATATGACATACGTACGGGTAGCTGCGGTTGAAGTCACCATACAAAAAGCAGGCTTGTCAAGGCGATTGTTCTGTTACATCGATATTCTACCAGCGCATACTGATCTGGCCAGCGCATGGTTCATTCAAGTTGGATTTTTATTGAACTTGGTGCTGCGGCGGCGCGCCGGAGATTTGCCTGCGGGACGGAAGTGGCCGAGAGGAAAAGGAGCGAATATGATGATGCTTGCCTTTACCGAAATAGTAAGAACATGGACAACGCTAGTCATCTATTTGCCCTTCTGCTTCTTCGGAACGTTGCTTGTCTTTTCACGTCATGATGTCCCCCAGAGGCTCGGAACCTCGCCAGCGCACCCTCTCGGCCAATGCGTCCCGCGCAAAGCTAAAGCGCAGCCTCACATTGCCTTACACGAATTCCACTGCACATCACACTGGCAGTTCTAGCAGTTACTTAATGCCATGGTCGAAGCGTGTCGTCTTGTCCCCCACCAGTGATTTGACGCGTGGCTGGCTTGTTCCGAATCATCGGCGCTCTGATCACTTCGTGATTCACGCTGGTCGACGCCGGCCGGGATGGTTAGCATGTTTACTAATGATTATGGGGATGGGGCTGTCTTGGTTTCTACTGGGCAAACTTCTCATCCGTTTCGACAAACCTACGCTAGTATTTAGGCGGGAACATTTGCAACTCATTTGGAGGTATGCAGCATTCTCTTCAACAACCTTGTCATGGGCGCATGGAATGTTGAAACTGCCGAGTTAGGTGGGAGGTCGCGAGCGGACATCATCCAAGCGAAGCTCCAGGTATGTCGTCTATGCATTGTTCTTATGAGACCGAAGCGCTGATTGTGGTTATTAGTGCCTAGGACGATAGGGCTTTCCCCGATCATCTTGAATCCCGCACTGTCTCCCAAACATTCACATTCGCTCCCTCTCCAGCCAATTGTCTCCTCGCAAGGTGTTCATACCCAGGGCGTAGGCCCCAAGCGCCACTACCTGGATATTCCAGATCCGACTACGAATCTCGCTTACCCACTAAGGCCTATCCCTGGCAGCATCGCTGATTTGGACATAATCAAATATCATTGCGACCACGACAACCATAAAGTACGTGTCTGGCTGCTTCGCACATCAGCTCAGTAACTCATCCAACTTAACCCACAGTATGTGCGGGATTGTCTGGAAATGCTCCGCGTCGCTGGAGGACTTGACAATGGCCATAGACTTCGCCGTGGCGATTTAGGCATGTGGAAATATATCTACCTGGAGGATAAGTGGACTGCCGAGGCATTCTCCACAACTCGACCGCATTCTGGTGATAGGGGTGCACCAGTTGCCCCCGACGGGCTAGGTCTACGCAAAAGCCGTAGGGCCACATGGGAGCCGCGTTTATCACTTCCAACACCACATACACCAAAACCCTTTGTGGCTCTACCTTCTCCCTGTGATGACGACTATCCTCGCATCTTCCACATGTTCTGGACGGGGCCATTCACGGACAAACCATACGCTGCTGTAATGTCATTCTTGTACACGCAAAACACAGGGATTCATCTCCCCCAGAACCATGCGACAAGTGTCTGCCGACCACAATTCTGGTTCTGGGTTAATCCTGGCCCCTCTGGATCTGCTACAAACAGCTCAGCTCTCAGGGAAATGTACGATGAGCTCAAAAATAACCCGTGGTCCTCCCCGTTTCTTCATCCACGCTTTCAAGACGTCATACAATTCAAGTTATGGAATATAACAGAACAGTTGGATAACACTCCTGAGTTGAAAGATGAATGGAGATCTCACAAGGCTCTATTCAACTCTGGAGGTTACAAAGTGTCCGATGGCAACAGTACCAATATCTTCGCCGCTATGAAGACAGCATTGGGATTGGGGGGCCATACCCTAGACAAACTGTCGACCGTGATGTCTGATATGGCCCGCTTTCTTCTCTGTCATCGGTATGGTGGAGTATATTTGGATGCCGACAATCTCCTTCTTCGCGATTGGGAGGAACTTTGGGGATGGAAAGGTGCTTTCGCATATCGGTGGTCACGTTTGACCTATTACAATACGGCAATATTGCGGATGCACAAGCATTCAGCCCTAGGAACGTTCCTGTTCCGCACAGCACTCAAGAACGACTTGGACTTCCATCCTATGACGATTTCGAAGTATCTGAATGATGCTAATCTACAAGACTTATTGTATCGCGTTCCCGATGCTCTATTTGATCCTGCCTGGCTCAATATCGAAGTTGCCTACCAGCGCGAGCGACCACCTCAGCCCCTGTTCCACCGGTAGGTCTCGGTCTGGATAGTGGTGAACAATTACTGACGTCTGCTAGGTTCGAAGATTTTTTCGAAACGCCTATGGCAAACAGCGCAGGTCCCGCGGCCTTGGGCTTTGACGGGTTTTTCAAGGGCGCGTACTCTTATCATTGGCATAACTCATAGTTCGTGTCTCTTTCGTGTCCAAAGCTCCTGCACTGAACAAGTCTTTTAGTTGGACCCCATTTGATCGCACTCGAGACTGGCCCGATCTTGGGCCTCGTTTCAAGTTCAGCGAGGAAGCTGGTCGCACTGCGGCTAGAGAGAAGGCCGCAGGGAGTCTCAACGAGGACCACCCAGATTTAGATTGGTCAACGATCATGAAACGAACTTTCGAAGCGTACATTCGCGGCGAGAGACCTAATATGTATGGCGAATGGATTCTGTGGTAACCTCGCTTTTAACGACACAGCATATACATACGTGTATCATTACTCTGCCTGTTGTGTTTCTACACCGTAGATATGCTGCAAGCATAATTTGTACTTACCAATATGTGATCGTTGCAGGCTAGACGATTACCGGGCTGGGTCCCCGTCTAATTAGGCTGCGGCGCAGCAATTGTCAATGAATCACATAGCCTTGGACACGCGTTCCCAGCATGATACTGGGCGAACCCGGCGGCCAAAATGGCCGGCTGGGTATGGATTGAAATTCTATATATATCTGCCTATTTGGTATGCCAAGAATTGAACTGAACGTGTAGACCGCTGCGTCGAGTTCACCACTCATTTCTCCAAAAACCCAGCTTCGCCCGTATATTTTATTTGCACTGAGACCAAAGATTCCCTCGCTTGCGCGTGTCTGTCTTCCCAATTCGCACGCAGATTGGAGAGACGCGACTGTGGACGTGATTTCAATTTCATTTACAGTGTCAAGCGCCGGGTAATTCATTTTTCCCACGTGTAAAGCATTGACAACGCACCCTGTGGCTTTGCTTTTTGCAAGTTACCTCTCCCGTCGGTCACGACGTGCTCGTTGGCCTATGCCTTCCATATACATGCCCACACCGCAGAGGGGCAGCCTCCACCGTGACAAGGGTCGCGTGTCTCCGCTGCCATCATACTCTTCTGCCATGCACGAGAAATTTGGCCATCGAAACTTGCCATGGACGACGCCTGTTACAGTGCCCATACCCGGGGTTAGGACTCGTCGCCTTAGAATCATGGTGCCCAACTTGGCGCGTCTGCACCAGACCAGTGTCGCGCGTTTCGGTCGGAAAAAGGGTCCTGCCGTGTTATTCATGGCCGTGTTCGCCATAGTCTTCAGCTTATTCGCGTTGGCGAAACGCTTTGGCGGGGAACAAAAGCAATGGCCTACGGGATCCTTTGGCGAGAAACCGACTCTGGTATTTGGGCGAGAGGAGCTGCAGAGAATATGGAAATGGGAAATCGAGAGCGGTCATTTCCCCAGCGGTCAGAAAGGTTCGTGCAGGTTTATCAGATTTCGCAGTTTCTCTGACTATCTATTCTTCGCAGTCCCCGAGCAAATAGGATTTACCAACGTTCAGACTAACCCAGCTCTCCCACCACGCAACAAACCCACCATCCCTTCTCGGTTTAGACAGCCACTCGGCCCCATAATAACAGACACTGTGGGCACCGGCTCCAAACGTGTTTATCTGGACATCAAGAGCTCGCCTCCAGATGTCGCATATCCTCCACGTCCTGTGCCTGGCAGTGTGGCAGATTTGGATGTGATCATGGAACACTGTGATTTCTCCGAGGGGAAGGTTTGTCACTTATACTCCCATGAGAACTCTAGACTAACATTTACTCTCGCAGTACGTTCGCGATTGCCTTGAGATATTGCGCCTGGGTGGTGGACTAGACAGTGGACATAGGTACCGTCGTGGAAAGATGGACGAATGGAAATACATCTACGTGGAAGGCGACGCAGGCGAGAACTACACGGACCCCACCCAAATACGCATGGCTTTGGGCAATGCTATCGCACCTCAGGCAACGCAGGGCATCCAAGACCCGAACACTGGCCTAGCCAGGAAGGCAGGTTCGGAATGGGAAACTCCATTGAAGCTACGCGATCCTCCCCCGCACATTCCATACAAATCTCTCCCCTCTCCTTGTGACGAGGAAAACCCCCGCCTCTTCCACATGTTCTGGACCGGGCCTTTCACGGATAAGCCTTACATGGCCCTCATGTCCTTCCTGTACACCCAGAATGTCCGCCTTCACGTGCATGAGAATCCGGGCCAGGCACCTGTTTGCCCACCTCAATTCTGGGTTTGGATCAATCCTGGCCCCGCCGCCGCCGTCCCCAACCCCTCCGCACTGCGAGACATGTACGACCAACTCAAAAAGAATGCGTGGGCAGCACCTTTCCTGCATCCTCGCTTCAAAGATGTCATTCAATTCAAGATGTGGAACACCACAGAGCAGTTGGACGGTGTACCAGAGTTGAAAGACGAGTGGCGAGCACTCCAGGAGACATTATTCAATTCTGGTGGCGACATCATCAAGGTGCCGGAGGACAAGAAAAAGCCAAAAACTGCGGTATCGGCTGCCGTCGCGACTGCCTCTGCAGCTGCTGGCAACGCCACTGTACAGCAGCTGGGCACATCGTCTGTGAATGCGGAGAAAGGTGACGATGACGATATGTTCAATCGCTTGGGTTCCAAGTCCTCTGATTCGTACGACAAATTATCGGTCGTTCTCTCGGACATGGCACGTTTCATCTTATGCCATCGATTCGGAGGGATATATCTTGACGCGGACACTATCTTGCTCCGTGACTGGGAAGAACTTTGGGGATGGAAAGGCGCATTCGCGTATCGGTGGTCAAGACTTGAGAAATACAACACTGCCGTTCTTCGCATGAACAAGAACTCCGCTCTGGGTACATTCCTTTTCCGCACCGCACTCAAGAATGGTTTGGACTTCCACCCCATGAGTGTCTCCAGGTACACAAAGGACGCTTATTTGGAAGGACTGCTCATTCGTCTGCCTGACGCCCTTTTCGATTCTGCTTGGTTGAACACTGAGTACTATCAGCGTGATCGGCCACCACAGCCATACTTCTATGAGTGAGTTCAGTGTCAATCGAACAGTTTGCGCTTGCTGACGAATCTCAAGATTCGCGGACTTCTTCGACACTCCTGTTCAAAATAGTGCTGCCCCTCAAGCGTTAGGCTTTGACGGCTTCTTCAAAGGAGCGTACAGCTACCACTATCACAATTACTGTGAATACATATATCCTCCTCGTCTTTTTGCATGATTACTGATTTAGCATACAGGGTGGAAAGCCTTCGACTCCTCTCGCAACTTCCCGGATTTGGGACCCCGTTTCGCCGCTGGAGAGCGTCTCGTACGCACTAAAACTGCGGAAGCCCCGCATGTACACTCGACAGGGGAGGTTCGTCCCCCACCTGCTACCGAGCCCGTGGATGGAGAAGATCGCGTCGCTGACGACAAGCGAGACCTTGATTGGTCCACGGTCATGAAGAGAACCTTCGAAGCTTACATCCGCGGCGAGCAACCAAACCTTTACGGCGAATGGGTCGATTGGTGAAACCTGCTTCGCCATAATAGGATTCGGAGGATGGAAGATAATGCCACTGGAACGACCATATAATAAGTACTGCTCGGTTCACATCATATACATGTTCCCTGCTTTCTGCGGCGCTCGCTCGCTGTACGTAGGTAGTTTAATGTCTACATTGACTGATAGACCTCACCGCAATTCTGTACCCATCTAATACCCGTGGTGTTTGTTAAAACTCGATGGCACTATACACTTTATATTTGATCATTTGTCCATAACAAACTGGCTTTACATAACAGTGGGTCTGAAAGCTACTTCGCAGCAGCCTTGGCCTGCGCTGTGTTCACGGAGTTCTTCAGAATCGCAATGACCTCTTCTGGGTTTTCTGCGCCAAATATCGCGCTTCCCGCCACAATAACATTACTGCCTGGAGAAGTCGAGCTTGTTCAGATTAACCCCTCATGCAAGACTCCAGAACGACACTCACCAGCTTCGGCGCAGACATCAATTGTCTTTGGGCCCACCCCGCCATCTACTTCAATGTCTTTGTCTGGGAAACGTGCCCTTAACTCGGAGACTTTGGGAACACAGCGATCCAGGAATTTCTGGCCACCACGACCTAGATATTTTGTGAGTGATGGTTACTGTGGGCGGTGTACCTTCTTACCAGGGTAGACCGTCATCACGAGGAGCATGTCAGCGGCTGCCGCAATCTCATCGGTAATCGCAGTAGAAGGTGTGTCGGGGGAGATCGCCACTCCAGCCTTCATCTTCTTCTCGTGGATAACGGCGATAAGGGATAGTGGATCGGCTGCGCAGCATGCATAAGCACTGCACGCAGTTTGCTGCTTGAATGCACCTACAGGTCGCTTCCAGGTGGAAGCAGTATAGGGCACCGCCTGCCTCCGCTATATCGCTAACCCACTGCCGGTTGACGGTCAGACAGAGCATTGCGCCGACAGGTGTGCAGAATATAAACCTTTTCGGGCTGCGCTACCATCATATGGCAGTCCATGAAGATTCCTGGGACACCCTTAGAGACACAGGACAAGATCGGTGCGCCTAGATTGGAGCGCGTCTCGTTCAATTTGATTTTGCGTCAGACACAATCTCTCCAGTAACTTACCCATCGTGATGTTGGGCACGAAATGGCTAGTTATCATGCCTTTGAGCGATCCAATATACTCAAGCTTGATTGATTGGAACACACCCGTCCATAACATCTTTGGACGACGATGCTTGTTATCGATCTTTGCCTCCTCGAACTTCCTGTGCAGACGTACCCATGTGCAGCCATTCTGCGCCCCCCTTGATCATCCTCTTACATTCCGCAGTCAGCTGGCCGAAGTCCGAGGCAAGGACAGAAGGAGATATGATTGCTCGAGGCATGGCAGTGTACCAAAGAATTCAAGAGGGGATGACTGCATCATCGGCTGCTTTGAGATGATTGACCGACGTGAGCGGCCCCATCGGTTCCGTAAACCGGCGCTAGGGTTGCCATCCTTGCACAGCTTGCAAATCAGTTTCGGTCCCTACCGACTCCACAGAACGGTTAGCACAGGGTGGAAAGATGACGCGCAGCAGCAGGAGTGTATAAAGCACTGACAGAAAATGCTTATCATACTGTTCTCACACATACCCCGCCTTTTCATCTTTCACGACCTCTACGTTTGTTCTCGTGATCATGTTCTCCAGATTCCCTCTCGTCGCCCTCCTCGTCGCCACCGTTGCCACCGTCAATGCTGCGCCTGCCCCAGAGATCGAAGAGAGGCAGAGTACGTCCTCACATAGATCAGTTACTTCTTCGTTTTGCTAATGCAATATTTTCTACTAGACCTTGGACCAGGACTAAACTCTATCACATCTGTTGCCGTCTCCTGGTTGTCCTCTGTCACCTCAGCAGCTGTCTCTGACTACTCTTCTATCACATCCCAAGGTAATTACTAATTGCATCAGTCTTTCAAAAATATCTGGCTGACCAGCGTAATTGCAGCTCTCTCGGACTACAGCAGCTTAACCTCCGATGCCGGCAGCGTTTTCACCCATGTCACATCCGCAGGAGGATCGGCTGTAACAGTGATCACGCAAGACGGCGGCTCTGCGGTTACACTGGCCACTAGCGGTGCTGGAGTTGTCACTTCGTTCGCTGGTTCAGTATACACCGTTGCCACCGCTGCAGCCGGTTCAGGCGCCTCTGCTGCCACTTCTGTTGCTGGTTCCGCTGCCGCCGGTGCCACATCTGCGTGAGTCTTCTTTCATCATAAACTTCGGCACGGTGCGTTAAGCGACTTCCCAGCGTATCGAACGCGGCAGCAAGCACTACATTTGGTTTCGCGAAGCCCGTGGTAGTCGGGTTTGCAGGTGTTGCCGCAAGCATGGTGATGGGCGCCTTCTTGGTCGTTTGATAGAGCAAATCGTGATTTACTGGACACTTATTTATGTGTATACCCCGGTCGTTTGCATGCATGGATCACGGTTGTTCTGATCCATCCATTCTGAATCCATTCATTTTGGGACACTCAAATTATCACGGTCACGTGCGAGATGTTTTACGCAACGCGACAGTTTATATCTGCTCTCCTGATATTGAGCGTCATCCGTGCCATTTGACCTCAGTGAACGAAGCAATCAATGTAAGGATATAGTGAAAACTAATGCGAAAACTTGACTACAATCACGAAGAGGCTAAAATCAGTCGCAAGTATTTCTTATTACTTAGGCGCCACTTTGAATGCCAGATCCACCTCCCAATTGCTCACAAACCAATGCGGGATCTTGCGGTCTTCTGAAGATAGCTTTGCATTTTCTGATTGGCCGATAAGATTTATCCTCTGACTGAGACGCTCCAACCGTGTTCGCTCCTATGCGTCCATATCAGAATCTGATTCAGACAAGATGGCGCAACAAGCTAGTAAGACGAATACGCCCAGACCTGTATGTATGTGCCCTCGTTGTCAGGAAGGTAGTGGGGGACAAAGATCTGTCGGGGAAATTGAAATGATAGGAGGGTCATTGATTCTCGAAAACGGCATCCTCGCATGTTCACCTTGCCCGAAGCCCCCTGTTTGCCTGGAAGGGGCATGATATTCCTATCCTCAACCTCATTTGCACCCCCGTTGTCAAGGCGGTAGTGGGGGACAAGGATACAAGCGAAGATAGGGAGTATATCGGCTCACCGAAATAGCAGAGTCATGCGGTCCTCCTCTACTTAATCCTCAGCGCCCATATAAGAACCTATATGGCTTTGGCGTTGCATCTCTCATACCATATGGAAAGGTACAATATTAAGATCAATCTAGCCTATGATGACGAATGGGGTGCAAATACGGCGTGCCCTAGAATATAGACACCATTATTGTCTGTTGAAATATGTGTTTTGAGCGGGTATAAAGGGCAGAGAGGAAGCATAACCAACCACGAACTGCAAACAAAGCACTCCACCACTTAATCACTCTGAGCTCAAGTCCAGCATGTCAGCTCCATCACACGATACACTTGCAGCAAACTGGGACCCCGAGATCTTGCAAGAGTATATGAATGGGGTCCAGAAAGACAGGGAGGCAGGCCTTGACGAGGAAGAAGAATTGTCAGACTCCTTTGGAGAAGATTCCGTCGACTCCTCTGAATCCTCATCGGTGTCCATCATCTCTTTCATCAACGGCGGACAGGCATCCGACATCGCGTCAGACGACAGTGCGTTCAGCAGTGACGACGAGTTTGCCGATGAACAAGTGCGCGAGAAGCAGAGCGCCCGGCGGGAGCTGGTCCTGGGCCGTGCAGATGCGCTGGCTACGCGCAGCCATCGCGAGCTGGTGGAAATGCGCGCGGCGTACGTGAAGCAGATAGAAGATGCTGAGATAGAGCTGGCGGAGGTGACGGGTCAGTCGCGGGAAGTTGTTGCACAGCACAAGAACACCGATGAGATGCAGGTGGACATTCACAACGGGGATGTGAGTACGGACAAGATATTGAAGGAGCTTCGCCAGCGCTCGAGGAAGCAAGTCATGGAAGCGGATCGTAGGCAGCTGGCGGAGGAAGTCGTTCTTTTGGCCCAGGCACTTTTCAGGAAGGAAAAAATCATTAAGAGAATGGCAGTACTGGATGTCGATGACGCTTGAACGGAATATATTAGTCGGACTACTTCACCAATAGGACGTGTTGTTTCACGCGGAACCCATATCTCGAAATTGTCTATATTCCTATGGATAAAATATTGGATAACAGGCGCACAATCTACTCTTCCATGTTCTTGTTGACCTGGGAAAGCAAATCAGAATATTGACATATCGGCCCTCAATGAGACTGTGCGCACCTTTGGGTTGTAGAACAAGCTGTTCATCCCCCAAGGGAAAGGCTTCACGCGGCGGTTCAGGTATTCGTATGCGGGAGGTTGGGGCAGGACACCATCGTTCTCGTGCATCAGGTGTTCCAAGTGCGCCTTGTGCTTCTGCTCCACGTTGTAGACGTAGATCGAGCCGGCAACAACTGTTTGGTGCCATTAGTATCCGTAGCAGAGCCTCGAAGGGGCGATACGAACTGGCAGGCAGACAGACGTAGAAGCTGGGAATGTATGCATTTAGTGAATCGTAGTGCGCAGATGTCGGGAAGCTCACCTGATTTTGCGCCAAAGATCGGCCGCCTCTGCAGGGAGGAATCAGCCAATGAATTTCACGAGATTAGAGGCCAACCAACCCGCTGCATGGTGCTTCAACGCATCTTGCTGAGCTTGCCATTCTGCTGTAGGCTGAACCATGGTGGGCTTGATCTCTTCAGAGTACATCCGAGCTCTCCTGGGAGCCAGCCGGACTGTGGAGCGCAGGGTGCCGCGAACGAGGAAAGACATTGTAAAGGATTGTCGGTGAGGTGGGTGAGGTTGCGCGCTGGTCGTTGGTCTGCAAGCCTTTCTTTTCCGCATTTATCCGGGCACAGCCACAGCAGTGTCAGAACTTTCAGGGCGGATGGTGTCCGCAATCCTCCTCGACTATCGAAAGTGAATAATCAACAGCACATCTTACATTGGCTCACCTCCAGTGGATCTCAAGCAGTGGTCAGGCATGATCATGTTTACGACTTGTGTCCAATGATCCGACATCGCACAGGAAACACTCTATGATGCATGTTCTTATTTTTATGCTTGGCCTATTTACGCATAATTTGCTCTAGAAATCGCCTTCGTGTCATCCATTGATTAGGGGAGCGTACAGGTTGAGCACCTATTCAACAAATCCAAGGCGATGGGAAATTTGCGGAGACACGGTGCATCTCATACTGGGTGTGCATGCCTACCTCTTACTCATAGATATCAATGGTCAAATGCAAGCCATCCAGTCAGTAGTCCGCCCACAAAGTAGACCATAATGAGGTTATGCATCACTTGCCACATTCTTTGCGCTTATCTCGATCATCGATCATGTCGTCTTTATATACCAGACCAACGCAAAGTGAGGCTGGCAAAGCAGAAGGCATGTAAGCATGGCCAAACGCGATGATGCCTGCGTCGTATATTCTCCACTGGCAATGTGTTTCTGGGATGGGAATTCTTTATTTGTGGCACAATATGAGTCCGCGTGGGAGAGGGAGGATCGACTCAAAGACTGGCTCGCTTCAAGCAAATCTCCAGGCAAGTCGCGTCCCCGACGATCTGAGTGAGATATCGCGCGTAGTAGTAGATCGCGAGTCTCAGAAGAACGCGAGAAGCTGGAGAAGTGAGGTTTACGGATCCAAGTCTTAGATATGCATCGAGAACCGACTTTCCATGGTAAAATGGTGGATGCGGAAGGGTGATGACAGTGCAAGTGACGATCGAGAGCAGACACCAAGTTCAAAGAAGGGGATGTTGTACGCTGAGGAAGTCGGGCGAAAGAGCCTGCAGGATACCAGATCAGAGTGTGAGATTGCTTACATGTAAAGGTTCCTTTGCTTGCAAGCAGCGCCTATTAGACTTTATTTTGTAAACGCGAGCCTCGAGGATGGTGGGGCAGAGGAAGGCATCGGAGGCAATAGTTGTCGCGGGCTGCGAGAGGTGACGCGTACAACCTTGTTCTCCTCTACACTTTACTCCTCCCCATGGTCGCTCGTACCCAAACCTCAGCTGTCGGCGTCCTTGCGTTGTTGTCTGAACCAGAACCGCAATTCAAGGAGCATGCCCTAAAGGCTCTGATCCCTTTAGTACCTCAATTCTGGGCCGAAATATCCGAGCACATCGCTCTCATGTCCGTATATCTTTCCCAGCGCCATCACTGGCCCGACTGACCTGATTGTTCTCTATAGCGAAGCTTTATATGAAAGTAATGATTTAGGAAAAGATGTGCGAGCTTCGGCCGCCCTCCTGGCGAGCAAAGTGTACTACTTTCTCGGGGAGTACGATGAGGCTCTTTCGTTCGCCCTTGGTGCGGGCCCCGCGTTCGATGCTGAAAGTCGCGTTCCTGGGTCCGAAGAATATGCGGAAACCGTCACATGTGCGTATTATTCGTCCGATCTCACTCTTCGCTTGCTTACAGCGTATGCAGCTAAGGCGATTGACCGATACATCGAATTCGAGACCGAAGAAACTGCCGGGAAAGGCAAGATAGATCCTCGACTTCAATATATCATCGAAAGAATCTTCAAGCGATGCATAGCGGATGGCGAGTACAAGCAGGTCAGAATTGTGAAACATTGTCATACACGGTGCCCACTTACACTTGTGCGTTCAGGCTATCGGCATCGCCTTAGAATCTCGCCGATTCGACATCATAGAGCAAATATACACGCATACCAATGACACTGTGCTGCTCTCATATGCCATGGAAGCGGTCCTGGACACTGGGTTTTCTTTACAATACCGCGACCAGGTCCTGCACAAGCTCCTTCCTCTCTTCCCTCCACCCACCATTGAATCGCAATCACCTCACATCCATGCTTTGACGCGCTTGCTTGTGACTCTTAGTGATGCTACGCTCACTGTCCCTCTTCTTATTTCTCTTGTGCCAAAAGAGAAGCTATTGGCCTACCAATTTGCTTTTGATCTTGTTGAAGGTGGTGCGCAAGACTTCTTGGAGAGTGTTCGTGCAGGGCTACCAGAAGGCGACGAGGTAAACCCATTTCCCGTTTTGAATTCACTACCCCGCTCATCTCCGTCAATCTAGAAAACGCGAGACATTTACGAGAAGTTGCGGAGTATACTGGGCGGCCAGGAATCGATAAAGCTTTATTTGGAATTTCTTAGGCGCAACAACAAGGTCGATCTCCTCATCCTCAAAAACACGAAGGTAGTTATCGGCATTCCATCGATCACGTCATCCCGCTCAATGTCATAACTTTCTTGCAGGAGGCGCTTGAACCCCGCAACTCCATTTACCACACCGCTCTTACATTACAGAACGCATTCATGCACTCTGGTACAACGTCCGATGTCTTCCTGCGAGAAAATCTTGAATGGCTGGGTTTGGCTTCCAACTGGTCGAAGTTCTCTGCGACGGCTGCCCTCGGGGTTATCCATAAAGGCTACTTTGAGGAGGGCATGACTATTCTCGGCCCGTATCTGCCGCAGGCGGGTGTTGATAACACGATGCATGGTGCTCAATATTCAGAGGGTGGCGCCCTCTACGCGCTCGGCTTGATCAATGCTGGGAGCGGCAGAGATGTAGAGAGCTTCTTGCGTGAATCTCTCAAGTCCGCGCAGGGAGAGGTCGTTCAACACGGTGCCGCACTTGGATTGGGCGTTGCTGGAATGGGAGGGAAAAATTCAGAGGCGTTTGACGATCTCAAGCAGACGCTTTTCACCGATTCAGCAATTGCTGGCGAAGGGGCGGGTTATGCGATGGGTCTCATCATGCTTGGAACGGCAGACGCAAGTAGTGCAGAAGAAATGCTCACATATGCCCGGGAGACACAGCACGAGAAGATCATCCGAGGTCTGGCGGTCGGTGTGGGGTTCATCTACTACGGCCGTCAAGAAGAAGCAGATGAGACGATTAAAACTCTTCTAGCAGAGAAGGTTCGCACATAATCCTCGCAATGATGCTTGCTCGAGCTAATATGCTATGTGCAGGACCCTATTCTCCGGTACGGTGGTGTATATACCCTCGCACTGGCGTACGCCGGAACATCTAACAACGACGCGGTTCGACGTCTCCTTCACATCGCGGTTTCGGATACCTCGGACGATGTGCGAAGAGCGGCAGTAACCTCACTCGCTTTCCTGCTCTTCAAGAACCCCGGTCAAGTCCCTCGGATTGTACAACTCTTGAGCGAGAGCTACAACCCGCATGTCCGCTGCGGTGCTACCCTTGCCCTCGGGATTGCATGTGCGGGTACAGGACTGCAAGACGCCGTTGACATTTTGGAGCCCATGACAAAGGATTCTGTAGATTTCGTTCGTCAAGGCGCATTCGTCGCGCTCGGAATGGTCCTTGTGCAACAATCAGATGCCTCGTCTCCTTCGCTCGCTGCGACGAGAGCCTTATACAGCAAGGTCGTTTCTGACAAGCACGAGGACCCGATGGCACGCTTCGGTGCAGCCCTCGGACAGGGCTTCATAGATGCTGGTGGGCGTAATGTCACCATCAGCTTACAAAGCCGTGCTGGAAGTCGCAATACAAGTGCCATCGTTGGAATGGTCATGTTCTGCCAATTCTGGTACTGGTATCCTTTGGCACATTGTGCATGTCTGGCCTTCGAACCCACAGCAATCATTGGCCTCAACGGCGACTTGAAGGTAAGCTCTTTGGTTTTGACAAGAGTTATGTTGCTAACAGCTTCTTAAGGCACCTGTGTTTGATTTTGTTTCTAATGCCAAGCCCAGCTTGTTTGCATACCCTTCGCCGACAACGCCGCCGAAGAAGGAGGCGGTCACTAAAGTTGCAACCGCGGTTCTATCCACTACTGCAAGAGTAAAAGCCAGAGAGAAGAGAAAGGCGGCGGAAGAAATGGACACGGTACGATTGCATATTGTCCAATTTTAAGTCGCGTCTCATTCTCCACAGGATGATAAACCAGAGGTCAAGAAGGATGCGGATGTGGAGATGAAGGAAGATGAGCCGAAGCTTGGCGATGTCTCGCCAATCACTGGTTTGATATCAAATATTGCGGAAGACGGCAAACCATCTACCTCCAAAGCCGGAGCTCGCAAAAGTGAAGCATTATCCGAGAATTTGCCCAACTTTGCACGTGTCATGCCCGCCCAGCTGGCCCACATTGCCTTCCCCTCTGATGGCCGATACCAGCCAGTACGAGCCGTATCAGCCAAGGCTTCTTCCGCTAGAGGCGCGAAGGCAGGAGTTGCGCCTGCAGGCAGCAAGTCTGCGACGGCTGCGATTGGACTGTCATCAGAGAAGTATGCAGGAGGTGGTGGCATACTAATTCTTACAGACAAATTCCCAGATGAGGAGGCGGAGTTCATTGAGATCAACCCACCTGCAGCGACCGTGCCTGCAGAGGCGGTAGGAAATGGCCATGCGAGTGGTGAATCTATGCCACATCGCCCTCAATTCGCGCTAGATGAGAACGAGCCAGAGGCAGATCCCCCGGAGGCCTTCGAGGTAAGTTCATTTCATTGACTGGATATTAATCACTTACCAATTCTTTCTCCAGTATCCATTCGGTAACAACTAAAATACACTGTCTCATGTGCTATAATACATTCATTAGAGCATATTCGCTAGGCGATTTGAACTGAGTTTTGTCTTGAAACTGAATTGAAACTGAATTGAGTGGAGCGCTAAAACTCGGTTCAAATCGCTAGCGAATATGCTCTATTCTCTGTGTACACCTTTCAACTTTTATGCGGATGACGTCATCATTCTCAAGATCTCCTGTGCCTCGGGCATTCTACAGTATCTTTCGGTCGCTGTGGCTTACTGACTGTTTATCGCACGTCAGAATTCATCGCACATCCGATCATCCAGCAATGTCAATCTCGAAAATCCGCGTAGCTATTCTGGACGACTATCAGCGTATTGCCCTCACTAGCGCAGACTGGTCCTCGCTAGATCATCGATTGGCTATCGATGTCTTTTCAGACACGCTCTTATCTGAAGATGCCCTTTCTGCTCGCTTGCAACCATACGCGATCGTTTGCGCGATGCGAGAGCGCACCAAATTCACTGCATCTTTCTTGGACAAGCTGCCAAATCTGAAGCTCATTGCGACAACGGGCATGAAGAACGCCGGTATTGATTTAACCTACGCTGCAAGCAAAGGTGTTGTTGTGTCGGGCACAGGGGGATCGGGCAACTCAACCCTTGAGCACATATGGGCCTTAATTTTGGCCACTGCTAGACAATTGGTCATCGAAGACCGCAATGTAAAGGCGGGCAAGGAGCAGTGGCAATCCACTCTACCACTGGGGTTGGCAGGTCGCACGCTTGGTCTTGTGGGCGTTGGTCGTCTTGGGTCACAAACCGCGAAGGTGCTCTTAAGCAATCACTTGAATCATCAACAACTCATTATATCCACAGATCGCGAAAGCTTTCGACATGCGCGTTGTGGGTTGGTCCCCGAACTTCACCCCCGAACGCGCTGCAGAGGCAGGCGTGGAATATGCCGAAACCAAACACGCGCTGCTGGCACAAAGTGATATCATCTCCATTCATATGGTACTGTCCGATCGCTCGAAAGGAATTATCGGCGTTGGCGATTTCGCGGTTATGAAACCTTCAGCACTGCTAATTAACACAAGCAGAGGTCCACTCGTAGACGAAACGGCCTTGATCAGCGCTCTTCAGCAAAGAAAGATCGCAGGGGCAGGACTGGATGTTTACGACATTGAACCTCTCCCACTTCAGCACCCATTGCGAGCACTGGATAATGTGACCCTTAGTCCGCATATGGGCTATGTAAGTGACAAGAATTACGAGGTGTGTAGAAGTGGCACGCAGATATTTGGGGCCAGCTCTGACCAATCACGACAGACATTCTGGACTCAGACAGTGGAGAATATATCAGGGTTTTTAGATGGTAATCCTAAACGAGTTATGGAATGATCCATGTTGGATATATACAAGGCACTCAGTAGTAGCTAAGTTCGGGTCGGTGGGTTCAATGTTTCGGAATCTATTAGATACTGTGGCGCAAAATCTTCCTCGATTTTGATAAATGAAGGAAGGCTTGTTCTGTTCTTGCCATCTTCCACATCGCCCAAGCGCGTAATCTTCCACACCCTTTACGATTTTCTTTCACGAATAGTACAGACCAAATTTCCTACTATGGAGTCACGTACTATGGAACATCGCAGGCAGAGTAAGCATATCTTTATCATTTCATTCGGGACCGCGATTGGATGAGTATACGCTGACGCGCGGATCGTGCATCAAAGACTACAAGAACAAGGGTGGCTTGAAGCAAGATGACCTTAGACGTCGTAGGGAAGAGCAGCAAGTTGAGATCAGGAGACAAAAGCGAGACGAAAATATCTCGAAGAGGAGGAACTTGCTGCCTTCGTCAGGTCTCGACTCTGACGATGAAGCAGGCGGCAGCGGTGGTTTGGATGCACCTGTATGTGACAACACTATCATTCTGTAGTTGACGAATTCACTTGATTTCTCCAGATTGCCCAAGAAATGGTCCAGGCCGTTTTCTCGGACGAGCCCGATCGTCAGTTGGACGCGACTACCAAATTTCGCAAACTTCTCTCGAAGGAGAAAAATCCCCCTATCGAAATGGTTATTGAAATGGGTGTTGTTGCGCGATTTGTAGAATTCTTGAGGACTGGACACTCCATGTTGCAGGTGCGTTCATTGGGCTCGTGTCCGTTTATGTAACATGCTGATATCTCGTGTAGTTCGAGGCTGCGTGGGCCCTGACAAACATTGCGTCAGGAACAGCCGAGCACACGCAAGTTGTTATCAAGGCGAATGCCGTCCCTGAGTTCATCAATCTCCTATCATCTCCTGTTCTGGACGTACGCGAGCAAGCGGTATGGGCTCTCGGAAATATCGCTGGGGACAGCCCCCAGTGCCGAGACTATGTTCTTCAGCAAGGAGCCCTCAGGCCTCTTCTGACCTTATTGAGCGAGCAACATAAACTCAGCATGCTGCGAAATGCCACCTGGACTCTGAGCAACTTTTGCAGAGGGAAGTCACCCCAGCCCGACTGGGAATTGGTAAGCGACGTATCGTATCAGAAAATCTTATGTCACTAAATGTGTCTTCCAAAGATCTCCCCGGCTTTGACTGTCCTGACGAAATTGATCTACTCACTCGACGACGAGATCCTGATTGACGCTTGCTGGGCCATCTCTTACCTATCTGATGGCTCAAATGACAAGATTCAGGCAGTCATCGAGTCAGGTGTCTGCAGGAGACTTGTCGACCTCCTTATGCACAGTTCTACATCTGTTCAGACTCCTGCCTTGCGTTCCGTAGGCAATATTGTCACAGGAGACGATTTGCAAACACAGGTTGTTATTGCTTCAGGTGCTCTCCCGGCTCTTCTATCTCTCCTTTCCTCCCCCAAAGATGGAATTAGGAAAGAGGCCTGCTGGACGATTTCCAATATCACTGCTGGATCACCGCCCCAAATCCAATCAATCATCGATGCAAATATCGTTCCACCTCTTATCAACATCCTTTCCAACGCCGACTTCAAGACAAGGAAGGAAGCTTGCTGGGCCATCTCCAACGCCACTTCTGGTGGTTTGCAAGAGCCAGCACAGATTCGCTATCTTGTGCAGCAAGGCTGTATAAAGCCGCTATGCGACCTGCTCACTATGATGGATAACAAAATCATCCAAGTCGCCCTCGACGGTCTCGACAATATTCTTAAGATCGGCGAGATGGACAAGCAATCTGCTGGACCAGGAGCTGTCAATCAATATGCTATGTACGTGGAAGAAGCTGGTGGCATGATTACCATCCACAACCTTCAACAACACGACAACTTGGAAATTTACAAGAAGGCATTCAATATCATGGATAAGTACTTCCCTGACGAAGAAGATGTGGATGCTGCCATCGGTCCGGCTGCTGTTGATGCGACGGGTCAATTCGCTGTGAGTAGATATGTTCTCGGTTGGTCTTCTGTTCGCAATTGCTCACCTTCATTCTCCTAGTTCCACTCTGATGTCGATGCTCCTCAAGGAGGGTTCAGCTTTGGCCAGCAGTAGATCCCCCTTCATCGGCGAACTTTTTGCTGTATTCTCTCTATCTTTCATCCTCTGCTATATTTTTGCAGTCACTCGTGGTACACCATGAACGATTGCCTACACGACTTTGACGTGTACATCTTTCGCGTCTGACGGACGCTACACTCTCCACAATACATGTGATATTACCGTACAACTTTACCACAAAATGAATGTATTCCACTTCCATTGACTTGCATACTAATGTAAGGCATGTGAGGCCTCGGTCCGAATCCGTCTCGAACCCGTCGATCATCCTTCCTTTCGAGCATTCATCCCCAGTCGAAAGTGGCGCGATCCACAGAGATTCGCAAAGATTCCGGACGACAAAGGCTATGGGAATCGAAAATTTGGACTATACGGGATGAGAATCTATTTGCAATGCATCCTCGCAGAATGCCTTAGATTGGTATAGATGCAAATAGTTTCCCCATGATTAGCTGTTGATTCGGCCCCTGGCTCGGTTTCATTATGCAATATATAATCAAATTTATTATTGCTGCTACTCGAGTACACTAGGGGACCTTAAAAGCTACTCTAAGCTGCCTCCCCCCGCCTACAATTACCCCAATCTCCGCTGCAAAAGTCATATTAGAGGGGAACTCGCCGGTAGACCCTCCAAGATGTAAAAGGTGGCCTATCATTGAGTATATTAGCATACTGATGCGCATATAGTCGCATAAATGAAACATACCTCTTATCTGGTGACATATCAACTGCAAAAGCGATACCAACCTAGGAAAATGGGTTAAGTAAGGGAGCGCGATGCATTAGAACAACTGAGCACACGTACTATTTTCCCCGCGTCTCGCGTTGATCGCGTGCTGAGCTCCTCGCGCAGCCACGAAATGCGTTGAGTGTCTCAGCAGTTCAGATTAAGGCGTCTGTGCAGCTGCTCAGAATGTAAGTTAGGGATAGGAGGAGCTGTTGAGCACAGCACGACTCACTCGACGCCTCGACTTCTATTTCCCCACTTTGACCCGCCTTTTCACCATCCCTTCGCGCCTCCTGTCGAGTTGCAAGGCCCCCAAAGGCTCATTTCTGAGATACTGCGCAACAGAGGGGGGGCAAGAGCCGGCGATGGGCTAAGAAGAGCTGGAGCAGCCATGGATGGGCAGAAGGGCGGGAGGAAAGGGAGATGGTGGTGGTAAGAGAAAGAGATAAGGTAGGCGTCACACGAAAGACTTAGGATTATGCGAGAAGGCAATTGATGACGTCGTCGCCTACGCCATTGTTCTATTGTTAGTACTGTGTCACCTCGAGCGAAGCCAGATGCAAGAATCCAAACAACATTTGTAAACTTGCAAGGACTCTGCAAGTTCGATCGCACAAATATAGCACCCGAGATGTCCAATCGAAATCATTCTGAAAGAATCTCTGGCATTCGATAAAACAGCCCGGAATCTACAGCATTCGCAGAGCGTCGCACCGGTTCGCGCCACTTTCGACTGGGATTCATCTGCCCCAATCACACATTCCTAATGGCGTCCCAGATTCTCCCTCTAGGTTAGAACATAGTTCTTCACATAATTTGTCTCATCTCAGCGGCCTTTGATCTTTTAGAGCTGATCGATAAATGTATCGGCTCGCGCATCTGGGTGATCATGAAAAGTGACCGTGAGTTCGCCGGCACCCTGCTGGGCTTCGATGATTTTGTCAGTGCGTGAATTCATGCAGCCTTCTTTCTTATGACCTGAGATCGATAAATTCTTAGATATGGTATTAGAGGACGTCACGGAATTGTACGTTTTTGCTCAGTGATGGGGTCATCTGCACTCAAGCACCACCTTGTAGCGAGACAACACCGCAAGGCAGAAAGAAGACACAGTTGGCACAAACGCTCTTGAATGGGAACAACATATGTATGGTGAGTGTCAGTTTTGTTTCCAGATGCTGCGATGCACTAACACCTTTCCAAGCTCATACCTGGGAGCTCAGGGCCAGATGAATCATGAAAAGTATAGTTGGTCTGAAAACTATGCCGCAGCCTCGTCTGGCTCAAGGGTGCGTCTCTAATGCGATGTTGCCAGGGGTTCATGACTGGAGACTCAGATTCAGAGATCGCGTCATGTATCTCGTTCAGAATTAGATATTGGGTGAACACAACATTTGTCGAGAAATCTAGAGAGAGACAAAACTTTGTACACAATGCTTGATCTAGTGACCAGACCCCTGTGAATTATTTTTATGGTGTCTAGATATCGATAAACAAATTGCCAGGGCTGAGTACGAGGACGCGCTTGGTCACCACGTGACCCTCAAATACTCTCAGCCAGTGACCACTACCACATCCTCTTCTATTACCCATGGTTGTCCGTCTACGCTTGGCTATGCATGGCCGCAAGCATGCTCGTATATTCCATTTAGTTGCCATACGCGACCAGAAAGCGCGAAACGCGAAGCCCATCGAGTTACTGGGCATATACGACCCTGCCATGACACTGGGCGAAAAATACAAGACGGTGGAATGGAGTGTTGATAGAATCAAATACTGGCTGGGCGTTGGCGCAATGCCTTCCAAACCTGTTGTCAGGCTATTGGAGACAGTACGTCTACGATATATTCTTAAACGCGAACATACCTTGACGAAATGTCAAAGGGCGGCGTGATCCCACCAGATTCAAAGTACCATCCGAAAGCCTTAGGACCTCGTGTGCTGCCACCGATTGTGCCCCTCGATGCTATGAAAGCCAACACATTCTGGCAGCGCCTGTCCGACCAAATTACGGACAGTACTACAGATGGCTTGAAGGTAAATAAGCGCGGAGAACCCTTACCGGAGGAAACGACAGCGGCAACGCAAGCTACAGAGCATTCAAAGGCTTCCCCACCAGAGGCCTCACGATGATAATTATTGGCGGGGAGTTTTTAGGTTGGCCATCGTTGTCAGGCAAGTTTCTATTCAATTTCCTTTGGCTTTCGGCTAATCCCAACGAGCAGCACGGGCTATTGCTCACACATTTATAATATCACTCGCGCCATGTCATTACCCAGTAATCAATGCCACTATCTCGTCATGGCCTGCTATGTTCGCCAATTCCATTGCAGTGAACTCGTCTGGGTCCTAAATAAGCAGCTCAGATATCCATGTTGAAAAAGAAAGGGCACGACACACTTTCAATCTACGGTCAACCCCTTGAGCTAGCAGTACCTTCACCACCTCAACACTCCCTCTGTCGCAGGCAAGGTGCAAGGCTGTATATCCCTGTATGAATTCCCAAGTAAGAAGGCGGCGCGCATAGCGCGCAAATAGTAATATTAAGACTTACATGCTCGTCGAGCTCGTTAAGATCAACTTCAGGATGTGCAGCGATATATGTTTTAAGTCCTTCAGCATTGTTGCTTACAGCCATTCCATGCGGAGTGTTCGCATCATGCTCGTCCAGCTCTGGGGGCGCAAATGCACTAACCCCAGTGCTCATACCTCCGCCATCCCGGTTTGAAGATACATCATTCTTGTCCCATATATCCTCATCCGAGCCCTGGAAGCCATCTTCGGTCGACACGACTAATTCTGGTGTGGTCTCAACAGTAGCACTAATTGTCCAGCCCAGTTCACGCGCGATGGTCAAATACCGCTGCTCGGCCCCAAGTATCTCTGTCCCATAAGTCTGACCAGCGGTAGCCCAAGCGTCCCATTTTGCACGTCCCGTTATGTCGAATATCGACGGACGAGATGTGTTCGGGGCAGGAGCAACAGTGAGATGCTTGAATAGACCATATAACTGTAGGAAGAAGAGATCGATGGACCATAATCAGGGCCGTATGTAAGCAATGTATATTGAACTAGTCATGGACCTCAAGTTTCGTTGTGGTCGTTACTTTGGACAGTGATGAACCACTAGAAAGGTAAGCCGCCGCGTTGTGAAAAGCTGGAGATAAGTTGGAGGACATGATCACTGTAACAGGCAGAGGACAAATGAGGAAATGCGGCTCTATAATGTATCGAATGCAAGTACAGCTTTAACTAGAAACTAGAGCATTCATTCTATATGAGACCGGCTGCCTTCATGGCCTAGACAAATAGTACATGTCAAGCGGAGATCATAAAAGGGGTTTACAAAGACCAACCTTCATCATTTCCGCTCCAATTTTAGCAGGGCTGTCGGTAACAATGGCGCCCGCCTTCTCCAGTGCAGCCACCTTATCGGATGCAGCGCCTATGATTCAAATCAGCAAAGCAGAACAACGAGTTTGTCGTATGACACTGACCCTTGCCACCAGAAATGATAGCACCGGCGTGGCCCATGCGTCTGCCAGGAGGAGCTGTGCGCCCTGCGATGAAGCTGACGACAGGCTTGGGCTTGCTACGCGTCTTGTTGTATTTCTCAAGATATTCTGCCGCCTCTTCCTCCATTGATCCACCGATCTCACCGATGAGAACAATGCCTTTATACATGATTGAGTCGTAAGCGTGCAATCATATTATCTCAAGGAAAGTTTTTACCTTCAGTCGCGTCATCCTCGAGGAAAACCTTGACACAGTCGATGTGTTGTGTTCCTGGGAAAGGATCACCCCCTATGCCGAAGCAAAGAGATTGTCCCAAGCCAACGTCGGAAGTTTGCGCAACAGCCTCGTATGTAAGGGTTCCGGAACGTGAGACAATGCCAATCTTTCCTGGCTTGTGGATATGGCCGGGCTGGATACCCATTTTGCACCCGAGTGGATTGATGACTCCAGGGCAATTGGGGCCCACCAATCGGGATTTCGACTGACTGTTCAAGGCCGCCATAACCTAGGCGTTGGCTTCGAATAAATTATTTGCATTGAAGAGATATGGACAGGGACGCACCCTGATCTCGTCGGCTTGAGGAATGCCCTCAGTAATACAAACAATCAAACCAATCTCGTTCTCAATGGCCTCGATAATAGCATCAGCAGCGAACGGAGGGGGGACGTAAATGACTGTCGCCTCAGGCTGGGCGTCTCTAACGGCCTGGAGAAGCAATCGAATTCATAAATTTAATGATATAAATGCGAGAGCACACACCTCCCGAACTGATCCAAAGACAGGAAGACCGAGATGTGTCTGGCCTGCCTTCTTGGGAGACACACCACCGACCATGTTGGTCCCATACGCCAAAGCCTCTCTGGTGTGGAAAGTACCCTACCGACGCGCTGCATCAGCATGGTAAAGTCCTGGGAGCGCAGAGTTAATCACCGTGTTTCCGGTCAATCCCTGGCACAGAACTCGGGTATCCTTGCGGATGAGCAGGTTGTTGATAGTATCGGCGTAGCTGCTTCGGGATGCAGATTGGGAGAACGTCCTGCGGCCAGCTTTGACTTTTTATTAGCGTCGGATACAGAGCCTTATATTATTAAGATGCATACAATTGCATACCAGAGATTTTCCAGCGCGACGGAGCATGTTGAGTCGAAGAGCAGGTGGAGGTAGGATGAAGCAGTTGAGCGGTGTCACCCTCGGAAGTTTCTCTGAGACGCGTGCGCGGGCGATTCCGGCCACCACAATCAGTAGTTGTCACTAAGCGCAAGCCACCATAGAAAAAATATTCTACATTAAAGATTTGTGATACACAGACTCTACATATCCCTCCCAGATATCAATGGTCCAACGGTCCTGCTCGTCTTCTGTCGCGCACCTTGCGAGATACTCGATGCAGCGTGATAATGGCATATTTTACCTTGTCAAATTCCCCATTATTGACGGAACTAACCAAGCAGGTGAGCACGAATAGAGAGTGCTTGTATTTGGCATACCTGGTAACATCTGCCAAGAACTGCGCTTTAGCTTGGTTGGGCGCTGCTGCCGTTGGCAGCTGCTCCAGAATTGGAGGAAGCCATGCGAGGAGTTGTGCGGTCCATAACGCCGCAAGCATTCGGAAGATAGATACGACAGTAGATGTCGAGTCCTCAGGGAAATGGCCTATCAGTCCAGCAAGTAGATAGCCTACAAACGTGAAACCTTCGCTCTCTACGACCCCATTGATGGCTGCTGCATACACCGGGAATTTGGGGGGTTGAGGGGTATTTGGAGTGAGGCAATCATGGGTAAGGATGATGCGGAACAAATCGAGTGCCCTGAAGATAATATCAGAATGGATGATAGTAAGCGCCGTCATGGTTGCGCGGAATGCCAAGGGGAACGCGGATGATTGGAAGAACACGTCTGGTGCATGTTCAACAAGCTCTAAGAGGAGATGGATGTAGTCCTCAAGTACTGTGGGTACTAAGTCAAATATCGAAACAAAGTAGGCTGGAACACATCTTACCATCGGGGATATCGCCGGGCGGTTTGACTTGGAGCATTTCAGCTACTTTCCGTGTGGAATGTTCAAAGACTTCCTGGAATGTGGCACGTAGCGCAGGATTTTCTTCGTCCCCAAATCTCTGAATAATCTTCCCGGCGATCCACAGATTTGATGGAAACCCTGTTGTGTCGAATCCAATGGTCAAACGAGACATAGCTGAAGTTGCCACAGGAAGAGCCACATCGCCAAACAAGGTCAGTCCATGGCGCAAAACCCGCGTGGTTCTTTCGCAGAGATCATAATCTGTCCCATACTTGGCCAAGAAATTGTCAAATATCGACCACGTCTCCTGACAACTGTCACGGCAGGCAGCTGGAAGATCGTCACCAAAAGTCTGAATGACGTGAAGCATAACTTCCAAATTCTCTAGACTATCTGTGGATAGCGTTGGATCAATTGATACGTTAAAATCTGTCCAAGAATTGTGTACTGACTGCCAGCTTCTTGAAGTTCCACTTTGGAGGGAGACGTAGACTTGACAGTGATCGCGTGAATCTGCGCGAAAATGTCCAGACTAAATGTGCGCAGCGACGATGCTGCTTGCTCCATAGGCATAGCAGAAATAACATATGCAATAGCTTGGTAAACTTGACGTCTATCATCTTGAGCGAGCTTCGAACCAGTCGTGCCGAGAAATGTGTGCAAAGTTGGCAAGAAGTCTGCCAGATGCTAATGCATAATTTGTCAGCGAAAATACAAGGTTGTTGATGAGAAGTATAATCTTGCCTGTTTGCAATCCTGACACAGATATTTCAATGCGTGACCGGCTGCGCCAGAAACTTCAGTGTCGGAGTCTTCAAAGCCTGCTGATATATACTGAAGCTGATATTGTATGTATTCGGGATGCAAATTAATCCACTCGGTGTAGCGTGAGATGATGAGTGTCGCAGCATAGCGAACACGTGGATGGTTAGGCAAGGAAGGGATCAGGTCCATTATCTTGGGAACAACTTCATTATCGGTCGGTTCAACCTCTGCGCCCATTGACCGCATAGCGAACAAGGGAGCTTCAATCTCCTGCCATGAAAGAGCTTCTGGATTGCGGGAGAGTGCTGTTGTAATCATGCCATAGGCTGCCATCAAGCAAGGATTGGCTCCGAGGACAAAGCAGCAGTCTTTGAGAGTGTCACCCATAACATGGCGAAAGCCCCGGAAATTATCAGCCTCTTGCGGCGTTAGGGCTGCGATGTCGGCAGGGAAGTGTAAGTGGCCGATGATAACAGTCATGAGGGTCTTGTATGCATCCAAAAACAAAGGCGAGACCGACGGTTTCTTGCCTATACTTTGGGCAAGACGCATCCAGAATGGAAACGTGATAGGTACGATATCCAGATCTGAATAGGCAGAACACTCTCCAATCGCTTCCACGATAGGAAAGAATGTTTCCGTGTGCTGCAAGAGAAGAAGACGATACGTTTCTCCCGCCTCGGCGAAGATCTTGGCGTAGCCTTTGATTTTGTCAGGGTCCTCAGCTTGCACTTGGAGCTGAGGTTTTAGGCCGATGATTCGGGGTACTAGCAATTGAATGACCTCCATGTTGTCGTCAATCTCCTGGGTCTCGTGTATCAGGTCGCAGATGACATCGACGGCCACGTCGAAAAGATCGTCGGACCCTAGAGCTTCAAACGCATAAGAAAGAAGAGGCGTCTCCGACAGCTGCAACGCAGTAACCTCCCCTGCGATGAGCCAGCTACGCAGGCAGCCGAACACTTGGTCCTGGACGGCATGAGTGACACCTTGGAGAACACTTCAGCACAACAGTGTGACTGGAGTGGAGGCAGGACGCACCTGGCGCTTGTATGTACATCGACAACAAGTTTATGACCTCCTTTGCATTTCTCGTAAGCAAGACCTCACTCTGTTCTTTGTACTCGTCATCCTTTTGGAATCGTATCAGTGAAGAAAAGGCATGGTAACTGATTTGGCATACTGTAATCGGAATCCTGGTATTAGACGTGATTTCCTCCGGTAGTAGAGTCAGAAATTGCAACAGTGTTGGGACAGATGCGGGGTTTCGTCCGAACGATTCTATCATACCCGGGACAGCATTTTGCCAGGAGGGCAGTTGAAGGGCAAGACCAGAAAGTGCCAAGCACAACTGCACGACAATCGCTTTGGGCCCTTTCTCGTATTGCTTGAGAGCGGCAAGAAGCGTATCTCGAAGGGGAAGCAAATGTGCTTGATTCACTTGGTTCAGATCGAACGTAACCTGAAGGATCGAGCAACATGAGCACTGAAGTCATAACTAGGATCAAAGTGGCTTGCCTTTGTCCGAAACGTTTGCGCCGCAAACAACTTTGCCGCTGGGGGGGCGTCACGAGACAGCAAAATTATATTGCAAGTCGACCATGCATCAGCCTAGATAACGCAGGATGCATTGGGGTTATTGTCAGATGCCGTTGTCGTCAGATCGGACCAGAGGGTAAAATGTAGATTTACAGAGTGCTGGAAATCTTGAAGCCATGTATTCGCTGCTTCCAAAGATGCCTTGTCCGGGGCGCGGCTGAATACATCGAGACAAGAAAGTAAGGCCTGTATATCAGCCATGAGATGTAGAATGAAGAGTGCAGTAGCGGTGGCAGTGGCAGTGGACGCAAAAAGCGCACAATCTCATCTGTTTGCAGCTGATTGATTCGGTGGCGAACTTCAGACATGCTCATCAAGACGACAACGAACGGGTATATATATCGTCAAGGTAATTCCAATGGTCGACTCAACGACCCATGCAAATCCGCGTAAAACAAATCAGAGTTATCATAAGTGGTAAAGAAGGTGGCGTGTTGGCCAGGCGGTGTGCAAAAGAGTGTGAGGAATATCGAGAAACACCATTGAAATAAAATGTACGATAGCAGAATATAGGTCTGAGGTAGCAAGAAGTGATGAAGGAGGATAATAGGCTGGAGATAGTTTCCCGTAGGCTCGAGAGATAAGCATTAGATTCTTTGGGAACGAGATTAAGCTCTGAGGAAGCGGTTTTTCTTGGTGCCCGGCTGAGATATTTGTCAGACAAGCAGCTTATCGAAGGTGGGCCGATACTCACAGCGTTCTTCTCGGGGGTCAAAGGCCTCCCGCTTTCGATCTTTCTCTTCTTCTCTTCCAGATCGGCGCGCTGCTTGTCCAGAGCATCTTTCATCTCCTTGTGACGGGCGTAAAGCTCTTCTTCGGACTGTTTGAGCTTCGACTCCTTTTCTTGCACCTTCTGTTGGAATACCATCTTCATCTCGGCCTCCATTTTGGCGAGCTTGGCCTCGTGGAGCACGCGCTCCTCCTGCATGCGCGCGGCCGGGCTGGGAGTATGCAAGTCAGTCTCGGGCGGCCATGCAATGCAGGTGCGCTTACTTGATCTCCTTGAAAACACTAGAGTCTTGAGCGACACCCATACTGAGAAGCTTCTCTGTTCTCCAGTTCTCGTATAAAACGTCGTTTGTATACTCTCGGAGTTCCTCCATATAGGTGCGGACGAGCATTTGACGGAGCTTTACAAAATCGCAATGCTCTTCGTTGTCGACCTCGATAACACCCCATGGGTAAACACGGCCACGGACTTCGCGGCCGTCCGCTGTCCGGACAACCTTATCTGAGCCAACGACGGCGAACGGTATTTTGCTGGCAATCTCCTCAGCTTCTGCAATCGTCTCCTCATCCTCGTTCTCATAAGTGGGTGCCTGGAAGATGTGGATGTTATGGTGGGCAATGTCAGCGAGAATCTAAAAGAGGAGAACATGAGTTTGAAATCGCAGCAAACATAATCGTCAGTCTTACTCGGGCTTTGAAATCCGCAATCTCCTCGTCTGTCAAAGTGTCCGCTTTGGCGATGATAGGAATCAAGTTGACCTTGGTGTGAAGCCTTCGCATAAACTCGATGTCGATTTGCTTCAAGCTGTGTAAAGTGTTGGTTTCATAGACGAGAAAATACGTGCGTGGACACTTACGAGTGACCAGTAGGCTGGATGAAGTAAAGGCAGGCATGTACTCGATTATCGATAACCTTTTGACGGTTGACGCGATTTTCCTGCTCAAGGTAAGAGTCAAAGCGAGACTCAATGTTTTCGACAATAGGCCTCCAACTGCGGAAGATGTAATGTTAATTTTAGTGGAAATGCCGGGACCAATTGGGTCGAACCTATCATCGTTGTTGACGAAGTCACCAAACCCTGGCGTGTCGACGACATTCAAGTGAAGACGAACGCCGTTCTCTTCGATGTCTGTAACAGGGTACGTGTCAGAGGCAATATACGAGTTACCATAAATGGTATCGCCACATACCCGCTCCTATGCTCTCAATGGCGACGGTCTTAGGCCTGTCAGCGGTGGGAGGGAGTGGCTCCTTGGGTGGGTAGAGGGTCGTATTGAAAAGAGTGTTAATGAGCGTAGACTTGCCCAGCCCAGACTCGCCTGAATGCGAAGAAACGCGGTAAATTAGGCGCGACGCAATTTGAGTTGTATGCAACAACCACTGACCAACAACCATGGCAGTGAACTGGAAGCCCTTCCTGACGCTCTTCCTATGAACCTGGTTGGGAAGGTTGGCGAACCCGACGTATCCCATCAATTTTTTACGGATGACATTGGAGGCTGGAGCGCTGGGGCCCAGCGAGGGTGTCGAGCTGTGAGCGTAGCCGTTTGAGGGAGAGACGTCGCCATTACGGGAGGAAGCATAGGAGTCGGTCATCTGCGAAATGCAGGCGTGTTAGATGGGTATAGGAGTGAGAGAACAGAGACGGGCGTACTTTTGCCTTTGCCTTTAAGTCCAGTCGGATGTTGGTTGGCGTCAAATTGGAAGTTGCGGCTAGGCTTTCGGCATTGTTGGGTGCTGTTTGTTCGGGTGGCGCACTACTGAGGTTGCTTCGCAGTCTTCTCAACTTGGTCAGGGACGGCTTAGGTAGCAAATACTATCTCACACATGCTGTTTCAGTTTATACCACAAAAACGCAATTGGGAATGTCTATCACCCAGCCAATCTTTCCGGAAAACAGTCTCGGACTTGCAGGTGGTGGGGTGTTGGTCATTGTGATGCTTGCTCACGCATCCGATCTCCAATCCGTCATATATAGGGTAATCCGCAAACGACACGCTACCGCCATGCGGACATTCAATCATGATCTTCAACGGTGTTTGCATTCGAAAGCCGATTGGTGCAATGAACCCAGCTTCCTTAACTTGCACACTGGGATCCGGACCCGAACCGAGTCCACATGGCACGTTGCCTCAAGCAGGCTTTCCGCGATCCAAGTATCTAGGCGCTTGGACATTGAGAGTCTCCGATATACATGTGCGTGCAATGCAATAACAATAAAATTCATATAATCAACCATCAAGGCTCAAAGTTGATGAATGTCTCAAACACCAGGTCCAACTCTGACTGGTTCATCTCCCCTACTTCTGTATTATAGCTCACGCAAAAACTCGAATCTGGTGACACCCCAAGTGGCGCGAAAGACGGGCATTTCAATGCATATGACTCCCAAATAGCCTCCCCGAAGTTCTTTAGATGAGCACAACGCTCTGGTCCCTCCTCTTGAATGTACTGCATCCACTCTTGCTGCTTCAAGCGCTGCTCCACGATTAAATCACGGATAGCCAACAAAGCTGGGTCGATGGGTATTTCTTCCCGGAAAGTGTCTGCAAAATGAATGCGACTATCTGGACCGCAGTTGTATATTGTGCGACCTGGACTGTGAGAGAAAGGGTTGTTGCCACCAACTTGAGGACACTGGACTTTCTGGGATGTGGTGGGCTGGGAACTCTGCGGACGATGAGTATCCGGAACGTTATCCTCTAGAAATCCCCTCACCGATGTCGCATTGACATAAATCTTCTTTCCCGGACTGGACTGCCCCTGCTTCTGGTCAACCACGCGCGACTTGCTTTCCGCAAACCCTAGTTCCCGCACCAGCCGCCCACAGTAGAGCTCCATTCGTGCGTCACTATATCTAGGTGTTGGCATCGGGTATCGACCAGTGCTTCAAGGTGGATAAGTGATTGCGAGAAGTATGGGTGGGTTTATTTGCGTGGCCAGCAACCTGTCCCTTCATTGTTAATATACTTCAACCTAACCATCCTCGCTTTGGTTACTCTCAGACATGCAATACGAGCGCGCCTCCGCTCTCAAAGCGGCGCTTTGTGCGGTGCACCCATTCCCGCAACATAGGAAACAAAGCGGCATCGATTGCTGAGTGTGCGGTTTTGCTAGAATGTACCAATGATTTAGATTCGTAGCATCGATAACCCGCTGTGGCCAGCGCAAATATCGCCGAGTTCGTATCTGAAACGTTCCAGTATGTTGACCATCTAGGGGAAGTAGGCTTTTTTGCATAATTTCTGCGAATGTACCGACGCCACAGCGTGGTACCGTGGAGGGTTCAACTTTTTATGTACAACCAGAATGATCTGTGACATATCTCGTGATTGTGGCACACACATATTTAAATGCATAATGATACGCACAGAAGGCCTTTAAGCAAACAATAAATTTTGAATTAACCAGGTCACGGATCGCTCTAATTAGTAACGGAGCCCTGCATCTGCGGTACGCTAAGTTTCTCTGCTGAATCTGGTAACCATTCGACAGGGAAGTCTCGCAGAGACGGGCGGTGGAACACTTGTCCAGAACGGTGTGCGCCGTTTTTTGCTTTCCGGGCCTTGGACACCAAATGGCGTGTATCAAGCGGTACATCTCTAAACTTGTCTTTGGGATCCTATCCGCATTCTTATGAGAAAACGAATGGTAATATCGAGTAAGTACTCACGTTAGCTTCTGAAATGAGTCGGTCTATGACATCGCTTGCCCATTTGAGATTCTGGGCGGGCTCGGGAAAATCTTCACAAGAGATTTTCATGTACCCGTGCTCTCTGTCTGATTCATTTGGTCCCACTCCTGCATCCTTCGGAGGCTCAGGACTCCATCTTGGACCTGCGAGAACCTTGAACTTGTGGATAGCATCACCGTCTCTTAACGGCAACTGAGAGATTGGAACGACAACCGTCCGCTTGTTCAAAGCCGGATGTTGCTCTCCAGCATAGTCCACCGAGCGAACGATGAGTGGGGTTTTGGAAGTTGGGGGCTTAAAAGGTTGGCGAAGCGCTATGGGCCTCTTCATGGGTCAATGAATACTGCACGAGAAGTTAAGCTGCTCACCGACAAGTTGTGGCAAGTCATTCTCGATCAACTTCAGGTACTTGAATACATGACGGTCCTGGCGCATGACGAGGTGACCTGCGGCCGTGGTTTCATGCTCCGGCGCAGTGGCTGTTTGGAAAGCCCTAATGACATCTGGTAGCTCGAAGTTGCTCAAATCCTCAGCCTCTGGTACGACTTCCGAAGCTTGCGTTTCGAATCTGGATGGCCGTTCAGCGAGAGCCGCAGTTGTCAAGTGAATGCATCGGGTAGCAGAGAGAAAGGGTACGCGAACTTGCGCGGGAAGTCGCTTAGTAGCAAGAAACTGAACGACCATGAGTGGAGAGCTTGCAGCGACGGTCGGGAACTTGGCAAAAGTGTCACTGCGTTTCTGGCCCCGACGCGTCGCGCACAAAGACACCGTGACCTGGGTCCTGGTTCCGCTTTGTGGCGATCCATCATGGTGGTAAGTTCCTAATCTCTGTCTCATCTCCGCCGCACACCCTTCAACTATCACAGGTACTCAAACTGTCAATCAAAGCCGAGCTTGAGAATGTTACCGATCTGGTTCCCGCTTCCGACGACTTTGAGTATTTTTTCCAGGTTCACTTCCCATCATATGAGACTGCGTTTACCTATTCTCAACAGCTATTCAAATAGGTGAAATGCAACAGCTGTCACGAAGTGCATCCAAAGCTAGTGTCTGTCAATCGCCTGGTTTGTTTATCTCTTGGCACCTGGATGGAGCTCCAATTTACCATTTGCAATATGACTCAGAAAGAGCGTGAAGTAGCAGGCGGCAAAGGCAGCACCGCGAACTTCGTCTGGCGATGTGGCAGTTGTAAAAGAGAGAGCTCCGCCAAATTTCACGAAAAGACTTCCGTGCCAAAGCCATATTCGGTAGACTCTAACGGACAATTTGCCCCATTGATTGAAATCGAGTGCCGTGGTCTCGAATTTGTCGGATTTGATGCTAGGGTAACCGATATTCGCCATACCTATCAGCGCCAATCGCTCATATTTGACTCAGGGAGTTTGGAAGTGTGTTGGCGCGGAATCGGGCACCAACTTCCCCGAAGTCGACCTCGAGGACGGCGAGTGGAACGACTACGATGAAAAGGTCAGTCTGAACCTGTGCGTCATTCATGCCAAACAGCTGAACTCAGATCAATACCCAAGTCTAAACTCCCCGTTGGAGTTTCGGGTATCAAAAGTGAATGGAGTCGAGCATAGATAGACGCCTAATGTGTGCAAACATAAGCAATGTGATGGTATCAACGTGCAATCAGTAATAAAATGAGGTATCGAAGTTGGTAAATCATAATGTAAATAGGGCCCTCTGCGCGAGACGGATAAAATCAGTAGTAGTGTCGCTCTATCCCTCCAAGTCCACCTTGCATGCACCAGATGACCCGAGTACCTCGCTGGCTGCAGCATTACCACGGGATCCTTCAGCATCTTTGAGGTTCGCGTGTCCATTATCTCCTCCCAAAGCACTTTCCAGCTGATTGTGTTGCTTCTTCCGACCCTCCAATACCTCCTTCTTCCATTCAGGACCGTGCTCCATATGAGCCAGTGTCACAACATCTGCAACTTTGTGTGCAGCGCTTTTCATTTTGTTCTTGCCTTTCTCGACGGCTTTGCTCTTGGCCTTCTGCGCTTTCTTGATATGTTCGACACTTAACAATGTGCGTTAATCCCGGCACGTTTGATGAAATTTGCAGGAGAACTGACCCCCAGAGTGCGATCTCAGCTTTGCTGATATGGGCATGGGTCATGTCAACATGCCGCTCGTACAAAGAATCGACGAATTCATGGAAATTCTGCAAATATTTCGTCAAAGATGCGATACATCAGAATATGTGCTTTCTGACTTTGACGGTTGTTCTGTTAAGCAATGAGTGCAGAACAGCAAATGCGATTTTGAAGGGCGCCTACCTGTAGTGTCCTGATAAAGGCGAAAGTGTGTGCACGACCCCATCCTTCACGGAGATGAGACCTGCAGAGGTGACGACCCCCCCGGCGCTGAGCGACGAATGCTGGAATGTGCCAGTCACTGCAATTTTTTCAGATTCATGCGGCTCAGCTCAAAAAATGTCTCACCTTTGATACCAATGAATATGTTTCCTAACATGTAACCATAAGTCATATCACAAACGTATTCGCAGCGACAGACCTTTCTTATCCGAAATATAGATCCAGGTATTCTTCTTGACCGTCATCCTCAACAATCTATCCATCATCCCATTCAGAGTGAAATGGCGCTTCAAGATCTTGACCAGCCTGTTTTTGCCCTTGGATTGGCCGGCGTAATGTGTCGCAGCGGTCTTCTCTTCTTCTGTAGTGTTTGGATCTGAGGTGACAGGGAGGCAATCGAAGCTTGATCGCGGTGGAGGTGCATCATCGTCTGTATCTTCTTGTGGAACAATGCCTTGCCCGCCACCCGCATCTTTCCAGCGGCCGGCACTGGTGTCGACTACCTCCCCATTCTTCGCCCACCGGAGTTTTCCTTCACCGTCGATTTTGACAAGATAGTTAAGCTCTGTACAAGACTGATTCAGCGTGACATATCTGTGACAATAGGATAATATTTACGTTGCTCCGCAGAAAGATAGCTGATGTATGCCAGCTTTAGAAAGACAGAGGCAACCAAAACATATGTATCTACTCACGTTATTCGCTAAATAGACTATACAGTTAGCTATTGAAACGTGTGGAGTTGGGAGACTTGCCTCTTTTTCCAGTTGTTCTCTTGGACATTCGTCCAAAGTCAAGTCTTTTCCATCTCCCTGATCTAACCACTTAAAAAAATTGTCCTCAGTGTCCTCCCTCTGCCAGCGTCTGTGATACCACTAGAATCGCAAGTGTCAGCCCAGTCGATGGGTCGGACAAGTACATATTGACCTTTACTGTCTTATGATTAGCATATGTTTGAGGAGTGATGTGAATAAAACTCACAATTAGAGCCATACCGATGCTTTCTATCGAGGGAGAGGTCAATTCGCGATGTATGTTCGACTGAGAAATCACTACTCACCCATCAACGAGCTCTAACCAGTGTTGGTCTTCAAGCCTTTTCTCAGAGGGCAAGCCAGAGTCGGTAGAGTCAATCCTAGCAAGCATTCTGTTACTTCCCTGAAGCTGATTTATGGCGAATACAGCGCGTTTCCAACGATCGCGTGGACCGTTCTTGCCCTTCTCTGCCGCTATTCTGCCCATCTGAAAGGCCCGTATCAATTGACCGGATCTCAGTAGCAATGACATATCCCCCACCTTCAGCCTGGCATGAATAGCAGCATCATTCCACCGCTGGTCAGCATTCATGTATTTGGTCCTAGCGGCGTTGCGTTTCCTCCATACACGCTGTATTTGCCTGGCTGCGTGTGCACGTCTTTTATCGGTTGCCTCGTCATGTTCCTCGATGGCTTTTATTATGTGAGAGTTGTCGATAATTTTGTCCATGCTGGTCGGAAGAGGGTGTCATTGGTTAAGCTGCGACTTTCTATTCCTGTCACTGAGTGCCAAGGGCGCTTGCATGGTGTCACTGACGTCACGAATTCAAACTAGATCAGCCGAGGCTTAACAGTCTGACACATGCGACTGCGACCTACCTTTCAAACTGCTTTCTTATTCACGCACAGGGCTCTAAGATGCATGAAACTTTTATATGGTCATTAAATGTTGACAATGGTACTGATACATCCAATTCCCGGTATTATAGCGAACTATTCAGATTGTCGTGCAGGGAAGCTGTGGTAAATGTGCGATTGTGTGCGTGTCAGTGCGAGTGATATGGAAACATGAGATGCGTAGATATAGTAGAACAAATTGTTAGTGCTGATTATACACTGGCACCGAAGCCAGTAAAGTACCAGTCGGGCGGTAATGCAAGATATGGATGTTTCCTTAGTACAGCTGCTGTAGGTCGATCCTCCGGATTGCTGAAGATAAGATCAGGCCACGAAACTGTACGCATGTAGTAGATATAGACTTACATAGCAAAACATAAGTTTCTGAAGTTGTGTGCCATGGGTGACAAGACCACGTCGTCTGGAACGGGAGGCGGTAGTTTGGATTTATGAAGCTGCGGACCAAAACATGATTAATTACATGGTGAGCAGGAAACGACTATCACAAACCTTCAAGATAACTGCAATGGCTTCGTCACCGCTCCATGGCCGCTTACCGGCCCACATTTCAAGCACGACACACCCAACGCTCCAGATATCGATCTTCTTGTCGTAGCCCTTTGCGGGGGTGTCAATGACCTCCGGTGCCATCCAAAAGACGGTACCCTGCATGGCCGTAGAGGCCCCGATTCCATTGATATCATCGGTGCGTTTGGAAATACCAAAGTCCGTTATTTTACAAACGCCCGACGTTTCAACTAGAATGTTATCTGCTTTCAGGTCCTAATACAAACAAGTCAGTTGAAATTAAGATGTATAGAATTTTTGAGTTACGCGGTGAAGGATATTTTTGGAATGAAGGTATTCAAGACCGGTGAGGATTTGTTCCGTGAAAGATTTGGTCACTTCTTCTTCGAACTTGCCATGCTTGACCAAGCAGCTGCCAATGGAGCCGCCAGGGACATACTCCAAGAAGCTGCACAATATCATTAGCTACGCGCCTCGAGCAGTAAGCATCTACCACCTACATGCTCAAAAAATTAGGCGTTTCTTCGAAGCCAAGGTACTGAACGACGTTTGGATGATCAAGATCCTTCAGTGTTTCACTTTCAGATTTGAGGGCCTTAACAAAGACGGCTTGTCTAGTGTCAGCCTTGTCACTAGCCGTTTGCGGTATCTCCACTTGTTTCACGGCGATCATCTCGCCAGTTGTGGCGTTCAAGGCCAGGTAGACACGGCCATATGTTCCTTTACCTATCAACTCGCCCCGTACCCATTTGAAAATCGCTAATAAAAATGCTCAGGCTAGTATGAAGAACAGATTGAACGGCACTTACGTCGTGGACCACCCGAGGGTGAATCCGGCGATGATGCTGTGTAAAGAGCTCTTGCATGCTCAGCTTTGGCTTGCTCGGTGGTAACCTCTTCCATCCGACTACCCCACAATTTGGTGCTCCTCTTGCGAAGCACGCTGGCAATGTCAGTGGCGCGAGAGTTACGATCAATCTTCTTCTTATGCTCCTCTGCCACGATACGGATGGATTTCTTTGCCTTCCTGATCCCATTCTTGTCTGATTTCTCTTTCTCTGGCAAAGGAGGGGCTGGATGTTCTGTGGCTGTGGGGGAGCCCGCGCCTGAGCCGGCTTCAATGACAGGTTTGTCGAGGTCGTGTTCCGGGAAGAAGTCCTCCAATCGTTCGTAGACCTCTTCTGGCGCGGGGCGAGGAGCCCATGTTTGCTCATTATCGGTGAATGTGCTTCCCCGGTGACCAGCCTTAGCAGTGGCCAACGTTGAGCGTGGATTCAACCACGATACGTCCATTGGGGGTGAAGGTCGGTTTGGCTGAGCACCGTAATCACGAGCTAATGGAACATTGTGGCGGAAGGAAGATGGAGGCGGGTCATTCTTGCGCTGATCTGTCTCAACTCTAAGGGTCGGTGCTCTTGGAGCACTCGCGTGACTGGAATTTTCTCCGGTGGGCTTGGTCTGCCAAAGGTCGTCGTCATTGTCCGAGTCCTCCTCATTTATTAATGTTTGTGAGTATGGGTCAGAGTCAACTCGAGGAGATGGCTCCCTCGGAGGTCCACGCATTGGGCTTTGCCCGATGTCAGCAGGCCTTGCAACCAAGGTTGCAGAATCATTACTGTGCCCGTCGAGCATCTGGCGAATCCAATCGTGGCTCTCTTGCCGCAGGGTCCCACTGGAATTGATTCCTTGCTGGATGTCCATCGTGAAGGTTGTCGCAGTCGCTGATGTAGAAAACCCAAAGTCTGTGGGGGCCGGTTGAGAGTTCCGCTGTGGACTTCGGGGACTGGCAGGGCTACGAGGAGGAGTACGAGATGATTCAGGGCTACGCGAAGCTAAGCTAGGATTCACTCTCAAGTTCTGATTTTCTTCCCTTCCATAGCCTAGCCGTGAGGTGATAGGGGCCTGGCGTTGAGATACCTGGGGCGAGTGTAGATTATCTACATCGTCTACCTCGCTCCCAAAACGGTTCGCGTAGCGAGTAGCAGATGACGGCCGTGAATAGGAGGGATCTCCTGCAGTTGGCAGGGCATTCGCATAGTTCGTGTTGGTGGAAAGAGAGTGCTGTGGGGCAGGCCGCCGAAAGGCATATGGTGCGGGAGGGCTTTGGCTGTTGGTGAGAGGTGAAGAACTTTGTGGCGACAAGGCATGCTTCGGAAGAGGTCGTACAGAAGGGGTTGTGGTATGCGACTTGCCCGTGGTCGGCACATACGTAGCGCTCTGTTCACGACTCCAATCTCTGTGCGTATTGCTCGGTGGGATGGGAATCGGCTGTTGACGGTCAGGCATTTTGGGCGGCGGCAATGCAGTGCGTTGGGGGTTCTTGAGGTCATTCATGCTCTTAGCAGCTCCCAGCGATCTGGCTGGAGACCATTGAGCGGTGGAGGAAGACGAGGTTTTCTGGTCTCTGTGATCGGCTGCCTTCCAAGTCACAACCATATTGGAAGGCACTTGCTGCGCTGCTCCCCGGGAGCTGGATGGCCTTTGCGCCCCATTGAGTGGTGCCACTGGGCCTGTGGTGCGAGGCGAGCTGGCAGTTGCGGGTCGTGCACCATACTGAGCTTTGAACGGATTTCCGTACGCTCGTGGCGACTTCGAACTTGTGGTATCTGTTGGTGGCCGGGACTTGGCACTGCGAGATGTTTCCCCGATCAGTACCCAGGGATCGGCTGCGCCCGTTTTGTCAGACCCATCGTCAATCTCGCTTGGCACCTGCTGCTCGTGTCCAAGGTCAAACCTTGACATGCCGCGGTCGCCTCTGGCTCTCTCTGCAGCTTCTTTTTCTTGCTGCTGTTGCCATTGTCTTTCCAGCTGGTTCTCTGAAACCTCCAAAGCGTGCTCCCGTTCAGCAGCCGCATCAGACGCCGAACGATTGTGTCGACAGGCTATAGGCCCGGGTGGGGCCAGCGTGCTCTCATCGAAGCTTGAGCGGCCCGGAGAGAGAGCAGATGGTATAGCAGGCGGCAATGCTGCAATATTTGCGCGAGATTCGACAGGTGTTGTGTTTGTATCCGAGCTGAGCTCCCGATTGCTGGCAGAATGTGGTATAGTATATAACGGTGATCTAGGACGATGCGAGGAGCCGCTGCGTCGACCTCTGTCGGGTGAAGACGTGACGTTGCGAAGAGCAGCCACTTTGGGTGGGCGCATGGCGGATCGTTGGGCTTCACGGTCAGCGTGATCAAGGTCGTCAGACACAGATGCCTCATAACCGGCACTAGCTTCATGCGGCACCCGTTCACTTGCCGAAGATACACTGCCATGCCTTGACCTCGTCGGTCGCCTCTGAGGTCGAAGAGGGAAGGAGCCATTGTGGAAGGGCAATACGGGTGGCGGTATGGTACTACCAGCTGCGGGTGAGAATGAAGTGGAAGGCGGTGGGGCTTCATGCACCGGTGCCGACGTATGAGATACAAAGAATCGAAGAGAACCCTCTGCATCTCCTTGGTCAGAGCAGAGATTGTACAGACCATCATCCAGAAGTGAATCCCCCAACGCATATTGCCCGACTCTCGTTCTATAGATCGAAAAGTGTTTCTGATCTTCATCAGATATATGTAACTGCCGACCATGACATCAGAGTCGAACTTTAATACAGCATTCAGGTTACGAACCTTGGTGAATATGCGCTCTCTTATGGCGGCACCACTATTTGAACCAGAGACGTCCGCAAGCTGGTAATTTTCCGCATCTGTAGTGACTAGTATTCTGATTTGAGCAAGGGCAGGATTACGCCCATTGTGAACGCCGACGGGGGCCATATACGAGTCAGGAGTAGAGACGGTAGGCGACTGTACTTGCGCGATGAGTTCTAAGCAACGTGATATGATTGAGAATTTCAGCTCACCAGATCCTGCTGATGATTAGAAGATGTTCTTGCTGCACGAGGCTGTCGATGCGGAATACGAGCTTTGATTTTATCAAGGAAGTTGGGTCGCGCAGAAATTTGGCCACCGTCATCCCGCTCGCTCGTGTTAGACCCTCCAATGTAGGGTTCCTGTCTAGTTGAGACATCGAAACCAAGATCAGAGGAGGGTCCTGGAACACCAGGCGTGCTAGGAGGTGGAGTCGTATCTATCGCACGAGAACTCGTACTCGAAGGTGAGGAAAGATTGGTGGTAGAATTCGAGGACGGGGTGGGCGGATGATGATGATCTTGAGAGAAATCAGTGGTAAGTTTGGGCGGGGAGAGTGTGTTTGCGTGTGCGCGAGGCTGCAGCGCCGCAGGGTGTGTCAAGTTGGGCGGTTGATAGACGTAACTTTGCGAGTACGCCGACGAGGGCTCTTGCAGCGCCTTGGAACGTTTTTTATCCTCCTCATCACTGCTGTTGTCCGAGCCAGGGTTGGCAACATATAAGAATCGACCACGAGCCTTGCTCCCCGCTGCGATTGGATTCGTGTCTTCTGACATGTCTAGATGTCAGGGTATATCCGGCGATCGTTAATGGGTCGGTGGAAAACGATGATGCACTGGAGTTTGAGGAGGAAGGTCCGATTTTATCATGTACCGAGCGACGAAAGAGCCCAGGGAAACGACGGCAAGGCGGTCAGAGGCTCAGAGGAAGCCTACAGCGCTAGCGCAGGACTGCGAAGGAGCGAAGGTGCTGCAACCCCGGGTCCTTTTTCGGCGGATTGTATATGGCCGTTGTGCTCGCGGTAACCTTGGTCCTGACTCCTATGCAGTAACGGGTCTTGTGCCCTCTAAAAACTACTCCAATTCACGGCCTTACATACAGCCCACGCAAGCACGATAAATGTGATATGTGATACAAATGTGAAGGGGTACAAGGCTGCGACCAGGCCTCAACTTGGCGCCACCGTTTAGACTTCAATGGCTGTTGCCCGGCGCCGCCGCTGCATCGGTGTATTCGCATAACCGACTCGCATGGTCTCTTCCAAACGAACCTTCGCGACCAAGTAAACGCCGTTGCTGTCCCAGGCGACGGAGAACCAAGCCGTTTTCACACTGCACACGGCCGCGGGTAACCTAGACCTAAAATACAACAAACAAATCTTCATTTCATTATATCCTAATCGGAGCGCCCACAATTACATATCTTACATGCTTTATTTCCGTACTTATTCCTGCATCGTGTCCTCGCCAAATGATAAGCCTTCCCGAAGATCCACCTGATTAAAATCGATAAGAACATCCCGCGGACAACGGCTTTGAATCTAGACACGTACCCTCGGAAAGTCAGCCCTCTCTTCCAGTAAAGACTCGCCCCAGCACAGCAATTTGAGAAGCGCGACAAGCTTCACTTCTTTGCCTTGACTCAGGCTCTCCAGAATGGCGGCGTTAACCTCCCCCGCAGTTTTCATCCTCTGGGCAGGAGACAGGAGCTCGGCAATAGCGGGCGGCGATGACGTGGAGGCTTCAAATGCCAGCAGAGCCATCGTTCTTTCCAGCTCGGCCAGAAACTCTGGGCTCTCTTCTCCACGTGGAGCGAGCTCTTCCTGCGCAAACGTAAGGGCCTCGGCAATCTGACCATGCCGTATAAACTCGATGAGCTTCTGCTGTTGAAGGTGAAAGTACAACGCAGGGTTGGTATCTAGAATCTATTGAGTAGTCAGCATCAATTTCCTTGGAACAGGGTGCATAGGGAAATGAGGATCTATATCATATTGAAGACTGAAGTTTTGGTTTACAAGTATCATCACGGACCCGAGGGTCTGAGAGTGGTGCATGAAACGGTATAATCATTTGACTCCCATTACGCTTGCGCGGATGTGATGAATGACACTGACCTCGGGATTCAAATCGTTCACACGGGTAATGGCCTCTTCGACGTCGCCACGCTGCAATGCCTCTCGAATGTCCATTCTGCTTTCGATGCTTTCGAAATCAACAGGCGGTGCGAGATTGGCTTCTACGCTGAACTCTTCTGCAGCTGTCTTGTATCCTTCGATAACAAGATAGTCCATGACAAGCCGGTTTAGGTCACTGGGAAAGCGAGGATGTTAGCATTGAGCAATTGCCAAATATCAGTGCTTGAAAGATGGATGAGACGCCGAAGATCAGATAATACATGCAAATGTTTTTGGTGTTCGTCAAAGATTAACTCAGAGAGATTCCCATTTGTTTATCATCCTTTTCGCGCGCCCCGACGAGACTAGATGAAAGGTCCACTCACTCTTTGGTAACTTGCACCTCCCGGAGGCGACGCTCCCATTCTTCTTTGCGGACGGTTATTTTTTGGCTCGGGGGCTAAGGAGCGCCGTGTATGAGTATGACAGAAGTGCCTCATAGAGGCAGAGGAAACTGACCATGAAGAAAAACGCAGGATATGATGATCGGAATGTTATAAGGAAAACTGGTCTTTAGGGCAGGCGCTCGCAGGATCCGGCTCAAAAGTGCGCGCCAATCTACTCTATGATCTTGTCACGCTGCTAACCTCTGCAACAGGCCAAGGCTACCGTCTTAAGGTTCGCCAATGCGTCGTGAAATTCGTATCAATTTAAGCTATACGAGCTCTTGGGGATAGACTTCGCCTCGTTCCTCCTCCCAATCGCACTGCCACCTATTTAGCCTGTTCATCATACCAGCCCAATCGCCTTCACTCTCAACACCATCTAACCATTCCGCCTCGGTTCCCAAACTTTCCACTCTCTTCCAACCGCGCCTCAGGCAGGGACGGGGCTCCCTTCTCCATTTCTCCACAAATGGCTTGCCGTCTTCAGGAATAGCACCCTGCTGCTTTAGATCCGCCACCAACTTGTCTTGATAGTCCCATTGGGTTCCATTGTCCCGAGGAAGAATTCGGTGGCCGATGTGATATGGGTCCAAGCCCAACGACCTCAACCGCTCTTCTTCAAGAGCAAGTTCTTTTAAGAGAGCTTTCCTGGATGGAAGTATACCAGGATTCGCGATGACATGTGCCGCATATAGGCTCTGAGCGATGTCTGATGGGCAGTTGGACACATAAAGCGGTAGCCCTATGAACGCCAAGGCGTCAACAGGGTGATTAGGGCACAGCGAAAATATATGCCGGTGAACAGGGAAGAGGTATCGTGTATTGGTGACGAGGCCTTGCGTGTATGTCGTATTTGAATGGGCCGACCGATCGACCTGAAGCGCATGCCCTCGCTCAAGAAAGGGCATGCGAAGCTCGTAACCAGTACCAAGCAGCACAGTGTCGACATCCGCTAGGACTGTTCCATCAACGAAGACCACTTCTGAATGCGTGAAATGGGATATTTCTGGCTTCGCGATTGCACCCTGAGCGGCTTCCCCGGCACCTCTAACAGAATGGTAGGTCTGGATCCAGTATCAGTCAGAAAAGGCCGTATGATTTGTGAAGCTTGCTTGCCTGTCTAGCATGGCCAATGATCTGGGCTGCCATGTCTTGTCCACTGGCACTTGCCCCAACAACAAGGACGCTTTTGTTTGAGTACGCTTCTGGTTCCCTGTACCAAATTGAATGCAATATCTCTCGCTGCACTCTGTCCAAGGATTTATTGTGTAACCACGACTCCTGACCTGGCCACTCCGGGATGTAAGGGTATTCATTATGCCCCGACGCAACGACCAAATGATCAAAATTGCGCGTCAAAATCTTATCACTATGGTCTTGGATAGTCACGTTCCACCGTCCTCTCGTTGAATCCCCGACCCAATTAGAGCTCACTACCGAGTGGTTGAAGCGGATATGTGGGAAAAGATTGAAATGGGAGGCGTAATCTTCATGATATTGCTTAATGCGATCATGTTGGGGAAACAAGGGTGTGTTTGGAGGGAAAAGAAACCCTGGATAGGTCATCGCTGGCACGGGAGTGTTGGTGCGCAACTGAGGATATAATGGTGTCTCTGGCAGATTAGGAGGTGCAGCAGGGTGAGGGTCGGGAAGCCTGGGAGCACTGATTAGCTGGCATGACAAAGGGAGAGTCTATACACACGCACCAAATTCCTCCGACATCTCTGCGCTGCTCGAACAAGACGATATCCCAGTCACCTCGCGTCTCGCGAGGTAGATCAAGGAAGGTCTTCAGAGCCGCAAGCCCTGCACTACCTGCTCCAATGATCGCGACAGATTTACCACCTGCACTCGAACTAGAGTCAAGAGCCCGGAAAGGTTGTTGGCTGAAAGGCGACAAGAGCAAAGATAGCACGGCTTGGTGAAGCTGCACCATTCTGAAATCCGCCCCGGAGAGATTTGATAGGTCGAGGTGCGGGCACAAGACGCGGGCGGAAATTGGAAGCCTTACATAGCAGGCGTCTGAGATCATAACGTAGCCAGATGGCGTGATCTCAGCCGACAACCAGATGAATCAGCCCTATCTTGAACAGGCCGCATGTCAGAAGTACACGACCGGGGAATGAATCATCTACCTGCCAGGGCCGCGTCTGAAGTAGGTTCGCAAGGCTGGTCATCGCTGTACAACTGAAGATGTGCTTCCCGGGGCAGTAGCGGGCCGAACCGACTATCGCCGATCCAAACATGGTGAACGCGATTTGAGACATGTAGAAAGCACTAATGAGTGGGTGATAAATCAAGCTTTTGATACAACACCTCCAGACCGTATCATATCAAAGAAATCATCTTTCGCTACATTACCTGCCGTTTCGATCAGCAATATATCATCGTAAGGGTGGCAGGGTCACTCACTCTCTTTCCCTCTTCCAATAACATTGTCCTTGTTCTTGCTCTTCGTTTTGTGGCCCTTCGGAGTGTCTTGGATAATTGGCGCAGGCAAGGAAGGCTTTCCCGATCCTCGCGCTGCCTTAGTCTCCTCCACAGCTACAGCTGCAGCCGCTTGTGATTGCTGAATCACATTAAATAGCTTGACAACTACGAGGTAGGGATGTTAAGGCTCTGAGAAGATCGGAATAGCAAACAGGCGTACCTCCACGTTGAGCAACCTTTCTCAAAGCCCTCTCACTTTCACCTCCCCATCCCCCAATTACATCAGTCACCCGACCTTTGTCTTCCTTCTCTTTCTTCTCGACCTGTAGTGCCTTCCTGGCTTTCAACTCCAACTTTTCGTCATTCCGCTGCCTTGCGACCGAAGGTTTTAATGATAAGGGTTGGGCGGACGGTGCATCGGTGTCCAGAAGAAATTGTAGAGTAGCACCAAATCGCGAGGGCTCTGTAGCACGTCGTTTGCGTTTCAAAGTCTTTTTCGATTTGACAATTTTTGAGCCTGCAATCTCATCCTCGGTGTCCGGAGAGCCTTCACTCGCGCTGTCAGAGTCGCCTTCTGAACTTTCTTCATCTTCGTTGATCGGCAGCTCCTCGTCCATATCATCGATAGAAGCGGCATCCGCGGCGTCGTCAGATAGCTTTTGGCGTTTTGAAGGAGTGGTCATGGTGAACGGTGGAAAATCAAGTTGGACCGAAGCGGTTAATCAACTCCTGTCAGTCTGGACGTCAGCCCAGCGTCAGCTCAGCCTCAGGCGATCATCGTCAGCCCTGGTAACTGGGAAACAACTGACTTTCAGTGCATACAACTCACCAGCGCTATCCATTCCGCGCTCTGGATACGTCACGCCCCAGTAGCTCCAGGTTGCTCGTTTCCAGCGCTCCGATCCGCGATCTCGGACCAATAGGCTGACTAGCAGAACCCTTGCCTGACAGCCGCAGCTTAAAGCTTACAGCATTCTGGGCTTATTCGAGAGTTCTTCCTACACAGTCCACCGTTTAAATCAATGGACCTGTCGCCTGAACCTGATCTATATCCACTTTACCCAAGCCAAAGTCAAATCGCACCCCTACTTTCCCCACACTCTGGATTAGCGCCAACCCAAAAGGCTGCCCTTGTTACGCACTGTCTTGCGCGTTCCTGCGTGTTTGGAGATATCTCTGTTCTATCATATCTCTTGAGTGATCCACAGGCACAGAATCACATCGACCTAGGCATACGGGACGAGGATGGAGTGGGCTTAATCAGTACCGCGATCCTTGGGTTTGGCTCAGAGTCGGAGCGTGATGTAGAGAGAGAAGAATGTGTAAGACTGCTGGTAGCTCAAGGGGCCGACATTCAGGCGGATAACGGTATGTTTGATGATTGTCACGCCTGATACTTCCCTAACCACCACGGCCCACTCAGCGGGTTGGACGCCTTTGCACCATGCTGCGTTGTTATCACCTCCGACCTTGATATCGCATTTGATGACTCATGGCTGCTCCCCCTTTGCTGTTACGCGTCGGAACTTGACTCCCCTCGACATTGTCACTGGCCATACCATTATGCCCGGGCGTGAAGATGTTGCCCTCCTTCTCGAGGAAGCAATGCGAGGAGATGGCTGGGAAGGGGGCCGAATGGCGCGCAAAAGAAAGGTTCTGGACGAACGCTTGAAAAAGCAGGGCAGGAGAAAGCATGTACGCGACGAGGTAGCAAAGACACTGAGCGTCGACAACAGATGGTGGGGAGACGATGATTCTGACACCTCATCAGACAACTCAGATATGGATGATGAACTGGAACACGACGAGGATATCTATGTGAGCGCGAGGCTGATTATTCGGGATTAAGCTTACGCAGGCATGCAGACACCCCCACGAGACTTTTCGTCTATGCTAGTATTTTCTCCGGATACGCTGCCACAGATATTCGACTCCCTGATAGTCAACTTCCAACCATCACTGCGCAATGCTCAGCCGGCCAATACACTGTATCTATTAACGCGATTTGCCTGCTTGACGTGCGATCAAGGTTGGCTTGAAGACTTAATCATGGGTGCAGCAGATGCTATCGAGGACACATTCTTTGTGAGTACGCATTCACCACTATAAACAATCACTGGAAGATATTTCAGGCACGCTCCGAGGACATCACCTGCCTTGTATTCTGGTTGTACAACACAACAACATGGTTGCACCTAATGCAATGTGACAATTCTATAAGTGAGGCTTGTGAAATGGTGGGCGCATTTGAACTCGTCGAAGAAGTGATAAATTCCGTATTTGGTGCGTTTTGGCAGCTGCTTTCAGATACTGTATTCCTAATGGGTCTCCTCTAGTTTTCATCATACGCTTTGCTGAACGCAAAATAGACCAGCTTTTGGATTCTGCGCTTTTGGACTACTCTGCGCTGTCCACTGAGTTCGAGGCTGTCCAATTCGAGTCGGACTGGTCCTTCTTGCGACCTTTCAGCAAGAAAAAACAACCAAGTATTAGCAATACAAACTCCCTAAACTCGACGCCCACGCGCGGCGGCATGCCCAACTCGTCCACTCAGAACTCTCAGCCGCCATCCCCTGCCCCTTCAACCTCTGCACTGCCATCCAAGGGTTTCTCCTCACTAAGGCAGACCTTCTCACGAGCTCGAGCACAATCATCGACTGTTCCGCTGCATGCTATATTCTCTGATGTCCCACCACCACCCTCACCTCGAGACGTCACCTCGTTCCTTACCGCTTTGCACACACTTCTTACTCTTGCTGATATAAACCCTGTGCTGATTACGCAGCTGTGGTCCCAAGTAATGTTCTGGACCGCTTGTAAGCTCATATCCCCATTTTGTGGTGCCGTATCCTGATAGTTCTTTTCTGTTAGGTGAGATATTCAATCGAATATTAACGCGCAAGAAGTATCTGTGTCGGTAAGTTATTAACATATTCTCTGTTGGGCTCATCTCTCTCATCACCGCCTCCTAGATCAAAAGCAGTTCAAGTGAGCATGAATTTGAGTGTATTAGAAGAATGGGTGGGACAGATGGGACTGCCTCGGGGTGTGCAATCACACCTTTCGCCCGTGCGGGATCTACTCCAATGGCTTCAGGTATGTATCGACTTGCTCTGCTTAGCTCATTTGTCTCACCAATCTCTAGTGTCTTTCTTCAATCACCGATTTCGCCAATTTGATTGCAACTATCCAGACGCTGAAGCACATAAACCCTCTTCAGGTGATATCACTCTAGTGTATACCATCAACGCATCTAATACACTCTCGTAGATGCGCCGTGCCGTACGTGACTACAAGTACGAAGTCAATGAGGGCCGAATGACGGACGAATGTGTCCAATACCTTACCCAGCTCCAGAAAGACTGGGAGCGGCATCGAGTGAAACTGGGTGTCGAGGCCATGCGAAAAGAGGTCCGCCCCGAGTCATTGACTTCGTTTGCTCTACTGACACGCCTACAGATGGGACGTGAGAGAGACGGCGATGATAGCAATTCTTCGACCTACAACGAGACGCCCACAGCACCCGGACCCACTCCTTCTGTACATACCGTCTCTTCGACAGATACGTCCGTCGCTCAACTAAACATCGACATGCTCTTTGATCGCACGCAAGAGAAATCGGCATGGGAGCCCGCCAAAGCGCCCGAAGTCCTGGGCGAGCTGTTGGACTCGCGGCACATGCTTCCTTTGCTGCTCCCATCCGATCCGCGCCTACTAGCTGCTTCACCGGGAAAAACCACAGAGGCAGAGAAGCGCCAAAGCGCACAGCTCACCGTCGACGGCAGAAGCGTGAGCCGCGCAAGTGCGGGTCACAGGGGATCGATGGAATGGCGCTCGCGTGCGCGGAAGCTGAGGGAGATTGGGCCGGAGGCACTGCAGTTCGTCGACGGTGTGCGGTCGGCGGCCCGCTGGGGACGACCTGTGGAAGCAGATGATGACAACGGTAGCGAGCTTGACCACGACAACCCTCCAGCGACGTCGCATTCAGAGGATGGCCATGGGGCGCAGGGAAACGATGGTGGAGAGAGCCACATCACTCCCTTTACGCGCACGCGGAAACAGTCGATGCATCGAAATAAAGGCAGAGCAAGCGAAGTCACCATCGTTCCCTAGTGGCTGTGATATTGATTTATTTTCGTCGAGGTATCTTGTTTTCACCAGCATATAATCCATGTATACGCACACATACGCATATATTCACTTGTAGATCTATTTCTTCCAGAACATGGTCGTGGGTACACGGCGCTCACTACTTACATGCAGCATTCGCCCCGACCGGACCGGATATTGCTTTAAACTTGAAGCTTTGTTTAATCGTATCTTCCAATCACTTCCATCATGACAGCACTAAGAACATATCCCAATACTGTGCAATCCGTCTCCAAACCGGCCACGCTGCTCATGCTCCTGCCCGAATCGCAGGCGGGCTGGTGCGAACAGGTAAGTACTAGTAGCCACTTTCCTTCTTCCTCTGATGATCACGATTTACGACTTGACCACGAACATGGTTCTTAATCACAGTTCGCCCAAGAGGGCTACAATGTCCTACATGTCTTCTACCCCGCCGAGCACACCTCAAAAGCGTTCGAAGCGGCGCAGACACAGATCTTATCGCTCGGCGCGGACTGGGCGCTCATATCCTACGGCCTGCTCCCGAAAGACGCCTCCTCGCTAGTCTTGCGCTCCGCGCTGTCGATGGCCGATCTCAAAGCCTGCATCCACTTCTGCCCCGCGTCCGAGTCGCCCAAGGGCTTCCTCATCCACGACGAGGCCAAACAGTACATACCGTACGCAGCGCCCCAATCGCCGTCGCGCCGCCCGCGCTAACGCCCGCACAGCACGACGTTCCATCTCGCCGCCTCCCAGGAGGCGCTCCATGCGTCGCTGCTCCCGTTCACGGACGCGCGGAATCTGGGGTACGCCGTGCCCACGCGCGCGCACTTGCCCATCCACGCCTATGCGTACCCGCTCGTGCAGCCGGAGCCGCCGTTCCCCTTTCTCGTGCTGCCGTATGCGCTGCTGGCCCAGTCGGGAGTGAAGGCACTCGACGATAGTAGTGGATACCATGCGCGAAGTGCGACGGATGTGAGCTATAGCCGTACACTGCAGCTGCTGAAAAGGTTGGTGGCGGCCACCTGAGGCGTAACGGGCGATTGATGGATTCCTAGGACACTCGGTCCGCATTTTGACCTCGAGAAGCTGTGGGATCAGCACACGTACTTTGTGCGCATGTTTGCATCTCGTCGTGGTTTTTGAACCTAATAGCATCGCGCCACAGGAATTTGCTGACCGAGATTCAACAAGTCAGTATCATACAATATTCAAAAATATAGAATATACTGACAGGCCTTCTAGAAACAATGGCCACCATGGTATGAGCACTGTATCTTGGTGCCAAGTGTTGACTTAGTCAGAGCAGGTGCCTTCGCCATATGTAAACCATGTGGCGGCGATGACTGGCGGTGTGGGCTTCCAAGACCTTTCTCGATTCTACAAGGCAAGCACCAAGTCTATGCACCGTGACATCATTAACATGAGTGACAGTACCACTTTTGCGCGGAAAATGTGGGTCATGGTTAGCACATTGACAGTAGCTGACATTTTCCAAAGGTAACCCCACCTGACACCGAACTCATTAGCGTGTCTCGCACCGGTAATTAAATATTGCTTCATTTGCTTCTTCAGTTGCTTAAATATTTGCTCTAGTTGGCTCAGATAAAGTCGTCGAGGAGATGATCTTCAAGTGCACGCACACAACGGTCAGTGCGAGCTACCTGGGATAAATTGACAGCCGTACCGATAATCAGATACACAGGAAATTCAATAGTTGGTAAAAATAACACAGCCCCGTTCCAGACACCTGATCAGTCTGTAGCTTCCTGCCCGGTGTTGCACCGACAGGAAAACCGATAGAGATCGCCCTGGTCGCCGTCGTCGCCTTTCGGGGCGACAAGCTTTTCTTTGAGCACATGTAGGCAGCGACAGTCCAATAATTCACAGCGACAACTGCTGAGCAGACGATTAGATACTGGGATCAAGCATCGCTTCTCGTACAGGTGCGTCATATCCTCTTGGCAGTCCTTTTATCTGACGAAGCGAGCCAGATCGGTTTGCTGGATCCCTCCAACCTGCCTGTGGCGGGCGTAGAGGTGGCGCGCAAAGTGATGGATCCGTTTGGCCAGCCAAGCAATACGCTGTTGGCGAAGTGGAAAGAGAGCGAGGGAAAGAGCGTATGAGTAGACACAAGTGTCGAATTGAAATTAAAGCAGTGACGGAGTGAGTATATAAGTGGCCGCCACAGGCGCGGCAACTTGTGTTGAAACGGGGTGCTCGGGCCGCCAAGGGCAACCTGGCTTTCGCACGTAACATTGACTGCTGTTGCTCCGTCTTGGCCTCCTTGCTACCGGCTGTGTTCCACCGCAAGCAGCACATCTGACGGGCGCCGAGGCCGTGTGTCCCTTCCCAGCAAACCCCCTCGACTGCGCACCCAAACGCCCCCCGATAAATATCTGCCCGTACTTTTCTCGCACGATGGTCATCCTGATGCCAGAATACAACGACTCCAAGACCCCACCCGACGGCCCCGCGCACGATCCCTTCGATCAGCCGACAGGCAGCGTGGCGCGCGACCCGTTCGACTCGTACGGCGCCGCGCCCGAGTACGAGCGCTTCACCCCGCCGGCAGGGGACGCGTACGGGCCGCACGACGCCAGCGGGAGCACGCTCGCGCACACGGAGGCCGACGCCGGGAAGCACTATGCATCCGAAAGCGCGGAGGAGCCGCAGGGGTACGGCGCGCCGCCCGCGCGCGGCGATCTCGAGTACGCGGAGCCGGAGGAGTTCCCCGGCGCGGTGGAAGAGAAGAAGGGGCTCGCGGGCATGTTCGCGGGCGGCGGGCGCTACCCGCTGCAGCAGCGCATAGAGGACAAGAAGCGCGGTATCGGGCGGCAGCGGTACCCCGTGGTCGGTGAGTGGATGGATGCTGCTTCGCGTCGGTGCGTGCTGATGGTGGGCAGTGTGGACGCTGACGGTGGCGATGGTGGCCGTGTTCATCTACGAGCTGGTGGTGCAGCAAAAAGCGCAAGGAACGCCTGTATCTTTCCATGTGCGTCCCCCGCCCCGTCGTTCTGAGCAATATCTCAATTCTCGCGCAGCCCGTCGTCAATCCAATGCTGGGCCCTTCTGAGGCGGCGCTGATAGAACTTGGCGCCCGCTTCCCCCCGTGCATGAAGAGCGTCGTGGGCGTGCCCACCAGCACGGAGTTCGCATGTGCGTGCCATGCATGCCCCTCGCGTGACCCGACTGATCCCTCTCCCAGGTCCCAGCGACACCGCGAACCCCCCGGACATCCTCTGCTCCCTCGAGACCATCTGCGCCTTCGGCGGCTTCCACGGCGACACGCCGAACCAGTGGTTCCGGTAAGCCTCCCCCGCGGCGTGCACACCCCCACCGGTACTGACACGTGCGCAGCTTCATCACGCCCATCTTCCTGCACGCGGGCTTCGTGCACATCCTGCTCAACATGCTCGCGCAGCTGACCGCGTCCGCGCAGATCGAGAAGGAGATGGGCTCGGGCGGGTTCCTGCTGACGTACTTCGCTGCGGGCGTGTTCGGGAACGTGCTCGGCGCGAACTTTGCGCTCGTGGGCGCGCCGTCGCTCGGCGCGAGCGGCGCGATCTTCGGCACGGTCGCGGTCACCTGGGTCGACCTCTTCGCGCACTGGAAGTACCAGTACCGGCCCGTGCGCAAGCTGGTATTCATGAGCGCGGAGCTGACCATCGGGATCGCGATGGGGTACATCCCGTACGTGGACAACTTCGCGCACCTGGGCGGGTTCCTGATGGGGCTGCTGGTGGGCACGACGTTCTACCCGGTGATCAGCACGACGCGGCGGCACAAGGGCGTGATGTGGGCGTTCCGCCTCGCGGCGCTGCCCGCGGCGGTCGTGCTGTTCGTCGTGCTCATCCGCAACTTCTACACGGCGGACCCGTATGCGGCGTGCCCCGGGTGCCGGTACCTCAGCTGCTTCCCGACGAGCTCGAATAATCATTGCCAGGGGTGCGTTTTGCTGTCTTGGTGCTGCGTTGCGCGACTGACTTGTTGGATAGGACTGGGCTGACCACGACGTCGTCGACTGGAATTTGAGATTATATCTGGATTATATACCCTGGCCTGGACGATTGCTGACTATGTTTCACGGACTTGGATCTCGTATATAATTATATAGCACATTCATTGTAACGATTAATGCCAGTGTTTGGACGTACTTGCCAGTACTTGCTGCCGAATTGTGTAAGAGGCCGCTCGCGTGCGTGGACGGGCGCCAATATTTTGCAAAATTGCCGTCACTGCGACTGACGACGGCGAGCGACTGTGCATCGGTCTGCGTGTCCCATGTATGCTCCACCATGCACTAAGTCTGCGACGTGCTCGACAACCAACCAGCCCCGCCGCCCTCCCCGACATCCTCCTCCACGCTGCTGCCCGCGCCTGGGCCCGTTGCGCCAGCACCAATAGCCCCCCCGTCCCGTATGTCTATCTTAAGCCTTGCTTCGCTGCACGCTCACCCCCTCCCAGCCGCGCACGCCGCCCCATGCCCGCCACCACCGTCATCCCCGCCCACCCTGACCACCTCGCCCCCACCGACCCTGCCCCCGACCCCGCCCGCGCCTCCCGCGCGGACACCCCGCACCCCTGGGACCCGCACATCCGCCTCACTCCCATCTCTGCCGGGTCTCCCACACCCCGCCCCGCACCCGCCGTCCCGCGTGCCCACACCCCCGCGCAGCTCACGCACAACCTCCGCGCGCTCGCCGCCGCGCACGCGCCCCTCCCCGCGCTGCTCGCGCACCACGCGCACCACCAGCACGCCGCGCTGCGCTCGCGCGCGTCGTTCGCGCTGCTGGCGGTGCTCGCGCTGCGGCACGGCGCGACGCGCGTCGCGCACGGGGTGCTGCGCGAGATGGGGCGCGCGGTGGGCGCGGATGCGCGCGCGTGGGCGCTGTGGGTGCGCGCGATGGTGCGCCAGGGGCGGTGGGACGCCGCGTGGGCGGGCGTGCATGCGAGTCTGCGCGATGGTGGATGGGAAGAGCCAGGTATGCCGTTGAATGTATGGCTCGAGTTCCTCGCACCCCCGCCGCGCCTGCTCCAGCCCGTGCCCGTCGCTCCCACAGACCACGATCCAGACGACCCCACCCACAGGGAGCCCCGCAAAGACCCGCGCCCCCGCACACCCGACCACGCAGGGGCGACCCCGCGCCGCCTCGCGCTCCTCGCAGCCACCCCGCCCGCCCTCGCGCCCGGCCGCCTTCTCCCTCCGCGCGCGGTGCACCTCGTCGTGCACGCGCTCCTCCGCGCGCACGATGCCCCGCGCGCGCGCGCCCTCACCGCCGCCGCCCTCCCCGCGCTCCCGCCCCGCGCCGCACTCGGCCTCGTGCATCTCCACATCGCGCTCGGCCACACCTCCGGCAGCGCGCTCGGGCGGCACCAGAAAGCCGCGCGCGAGGCGGACGCGTTCCTCTCGCAGGCGGGGATAGAGCCGACGGCGGAGACGCTCTTCCTCCTGCTCGCGCCGCTCAAGCACACCACGCGCGCGGGCACGCACGCGCGGCGCGCGGCGGACGCGTTCGCCGCGCGGTGGGGCCCGGGGGTGGAGAGCGCGCGCGTGCGGCGGCGCATCGCGGCGTTCGCGGTGAAGGAGGGGAACGTAAAGCTCGCGGAGGCCGAGCTGGGGAAGGAGGCGGCGGCGCGGTGGCGCGCGGGGACGTATGCCGTGCAGGAGGACGTGCTTGGGGGTGCGCGGGAGGTAGAGCGGGGGGTGTATCCGCATAAGGGGCTGGAGCGGAAGCGGTGGCTGACGGTGGAGCGCGGTGTGGAGCGGCGCAAGGAGAAGGCCAAGAGACGAGAGGAGGGAAGCCATTAATTGCGGCGGCGAGTACAGCACAGCGGCGGGACATTATATCTACAGCTATCGTGCCAATACAAATTATTTACTGCAACCATACGAAAATATACGCCCAGACAGAATATTGGTACATGAGCCGCGCCTGAGAAAGCAGCGGGAAAGGTGCTGGGCGGCCCATTAATGAGTAAAGTTCTTCGCCATTTGCCCAGCACCAAGTTCACTGCCAAAAACAACTCTGTGTGCGGAATTCAACTTCGCAAAACTCTTGCTTAGAGGAAGCAGCGGGAAAAGGTGCTTGGTGGGAGCGCGCACGGCCAGGTGCCACGCTCGATCTGCGCCTCCCATTCCGGCGCGGCACTGCGGTACAAGTCCATCGCGGCCCGTGCATTCTCCAGCTACAGAACGGTCAGCGGGTGTGCGAGCTGCAACGGCAAGGCACGTACGGGGTTGAGCTGCTGCTCCTGCACGCGGCGGCCCATAAGGAGGCCGACGAGCGTCTGCAGCCCGGGCACCGCGTCCGTCGCAACCGCGGTGCGGAACGGCGCGTACAGCGCGACGTCGCGCGTGGCAAGCGCGGGATGCGGGACGCCGAGCACGGACAGCGCCTCCCACAGCGCGTGCCCGACGAGCACCTTCCCGCTGCGCAGGATCGCGCCGACCGCCTGCTGCACGGCGGGGAACGGCGGCGCGCCCGCGAGGTGCGCGGCGAGGAGGCCCGTGCGCTCGGTGCGGTAGTCGTCGACGGGCATGGTCGGCGCGACGTACGTGTCGTAGAGGGCCTGGCCGCGGAAGTCGACGAGCACGACGCGGGCGAGCATGTGCGTGTTGCCGCCCGGGCCGCAGCCGACGGTGGTGCAGGCGATGGCGACGTATTGGCTTGGGTGGATGGAGGCGGTCATGGTTAATGACGACGGATCATTGGCTGGGGCTTTAATACGGGGCGGGGAGGCGCAGATCTTTCGCTTTCGATGGACACATCTGGGGGAGTGACGGCGGGATGGTGTGTGGACTGGGAGAAACCATCTGAATTAGGTGTCATACATCGCGAAGCTCGAGCAGCGTAGAATCACTGCGCGCTTACTCCCCCGAGATGCCCGCCTTGTCACGATGGAAGAGTCAATAAATCCATTTAAAAGCAAAATCAATTGCAAAGTATCTACACTCCACACATCAGCCAACTAGTGTCGCGTCTAAAATCATCATTAGTTTCGATAATCAGTGGCCAGACTATCGCTGCACACCTTCTCAGCACCCAGAAGCCGCAGCGTGCCTTCATACACAAAGAACGCGCTCGCGTTGGCGGGAAAGGCGCGCAAAAACGTGGGACCCAACCCGCGAAAGAAGCCGCGTGCTCCGTCGACGCGATACACATCACGCGCGATCGTGATCAGCGATTTGCGGGGACCAGCCAGAGGCTGGGCCATCATGCGGCTGCGTAGATCATCAGCTGTGGAGTGCAACAAAGAACCAGTATCGGGACTAACTTTTTGATGTTGTCGGCCGGGATCGCGAAGCCCCAGAACGCAAACGACCCGAGCCCCCCGCTCAGAAAGTTCGCCAGCCCCGTGCTCATCTGCGCGTCATCAGCTCCGGCGGCGCGGTGACGCATGCGGACGAAGACGGACCTCGTAGCGCGTGCCCTCGAGCCGGCCGAAGCCGCGCATGAGCGCCTCGAAGGAGAGGAACATCCAGAAGAAGTTCGCGCGGAAGAGCAGGCTGCCCGAGAGCCCCGTCCACAGCCCGCGCGCGCCCTGCGCCGCCCACACCTGCCGCGCGCAGTCCACCGGCCCCGCGAACGCCCGCGCCGCCACCGCCCGCTGCGTCTGCAGCTGCAGCTTCACCTTCAGCAGCTCCACCGGCGTCGCGACGGCCGCGCTCGTGAGCCCCGCGGCGCCGCCCGCGAGCCCGTGCCCCAGCAGCCCGAGCCGCCGCACCTCGCGCCCCGGCGTGTCCTCGAGCAGCGCCGGCGCGTGCGCGGCGAGCAGCAGCCGGTAGTTGTGCAGCGAGCCGAGCAGCACGCCGTCGATGGCGGACCACCCCACCGCGGGCGGCGTCGCGCCCTTGTACAGCCCGCGCACGCCCTCGTTGCGCAGCACCGACCGGAGCACGGACAGCGCGGAGGGCGTGGGCGTGGGCCCGCATTGCTGGCGCGTCTTGATGGTGTCGAAGCTACGGGCGGTCAGTGGGCGGTGGCGGGCACCGAAGACGGCACGCACCCATGGCCGACAGCGACCTGCGCAGTTCAGTCAGCTGGGCGGGCGGGCATGCGGATTGAGACAGACCTTGCTCAAACCTGTCACAGTGTCAGGACATGTCAGCCAACAGCCAGAACACACGCACCACTGCCTATGCCGGCGATGGCGCCGACGATCCTGACGCTGCTGCTGCTCGTCTCGTTACCATGGTCGCTCGAGCTCATCCGTCGTCGTGGTCACAGTCAAAGGCGTCGAGCGATCGAGCCCGAAATTGAAAACGTGATCGAGCCCTGTCACCCGAGTTCAAATGACCAATCGAACTATGCCTCCAGTTCACATACGCAGAGGCTTCACAGTACACCACCGTTTGAGCAAATGGTAATTCTAAGGTTCTTTCAGCCAACGTAGATCCGACGGGACTTCGGAGGCTAAATAAGTATGGATTCGACCTGGTTCTGACATGAAATGCCATTTGCTAATCCCATGTCGTGGTCATGTCATTTCAATGCTCCGCCAACCTGGCTTTCACCTTCTTCCCTCTCACCTTAAATCCTTGCTGATTCTGCGCTCATCCCAGCCTCGATATTTTCTCACCGTTCTTCCGATCCCTCCGAGTCCTTCCGATGACAAATACTCGACAACAAGACACTTATGATAATTCCTTTGGACTTCAACTTTCAGCCATTCTCTCTCCTCTGCTGCAACGACGGGTTGCTCTGCGGCTTTACACGCTCTTCTGGCCTTCACTGCTTCTCACCCTCAACCCGCTCTGCTGTGGTCTATTCCCCTGTATGTATGTGGACACTGACCGCAACTGCCACAGTCCACTTCCATGTCACACACAGTATGTACTTGGAATTTTACACAATACCCATTCACTCAAGCTTTTCTTTCTGCTTAGAGCCTGGTTGTGATATCTCATTGGTGCGCCCACCCATTCCTTTCACTGTCGGTTCCATGCTCACATAATCTCTTACAGCCCATATACTGCTCATTCTTGCCAGGGTCCTAGCAAGCTAGGATAGTTGGGAGTCCGTGGCTTAGCCGTGTATGCAAGGGGACAGAGATTTGCATGGTATATAGCCCAGTACTGCACCAATACCCCCATGTATCATACCTTGCCATACAGCAGATTTCATAATAGTATCATTTGTTTCACAAACCCTCAATGTGCATGCCTGGCAAAACCCAGTGCAATGCATCCCGGAAATCAAATATAAATGCTATTTATTGAAATTTGGTACTACTAACGTCCGACCCCAGATATGTGTAAGAATGACCTTGGAACAGCATGA